>OX371223.1:239211034-239811034 GCA_947310385.1 Nephrotoma appendiculata | reverse complement strand
GGCATAACGTTTGGGGTGAGTTGCACAACCCAAACGGCATGACACGAAAATGGTAAAGTGGGCGGCCGGGGACCGTAAAGGCGGTTTTGTCTCGCGATTCTATGTTCAAAGGAATTTGCCAAAAGGCGTCCTTGCGGTCGATGCTGGAGATAACCGTTGTTTTGTTTAAGCGCCCAAGAATTCCATTAATTAAAGGTAGCGGATATGCGTCCTTTCTCGTTACCGCATTGAGCTTTCGAGAGTCCAGGCATAATCTAACTTTATTGGGCTTGCGTACTAAAACAATCGGGGATGACCATGAACTTGTGCTTTCTTCAATTACGTTCATTTCGAGCATACGATCTAGCTCTTTGTAGATAAGTTCTTGTATAGCGGGGGACACAGAATAGTGCCTTTGTTTAATAGGAGCACATTCTCCGACATCAATTTGGTGTTCAATAAGTGTCGTGTGTCCTAATCCGTCGCTTTCGAATGCAGGGTAATCACTTAATATACGATCGAATTCATGTTGTTGGATGGGGGATAATACATGCTTTTCCGAATCGTCTGTACTTGGAACATCTATTGCATTGAGAATCTGGGGCGCGATGTGAAAGACATTCCAAAAGTCTATTCCGAGATACAGGCGACCTTGTAGTGTCGGAACTAGATACATGAGGATCATGTGCTTTTTACTGTGGTATCCTACAGGCACGTCAATATACCCAATTATTTTATTCCTTGTCCCGTCTGCTGTTTTTACTTCCGAATACACCTTTTTGTACGTAAGGCCCAAGTTTTTAAGAAAATTGGTTGAGTCATGCCCCAGTATACTTATTGATGCTCCGCTATCTAAAAGACCTCGAATTTCGCATCCAGAAATATTTACTACAATGTGTGGACGGGGATCGTTTAGCATACTAATAATAGTTTCTGCACAGGCTCGCTTCAACATTTTACGGAATTTAAAATATCTAGAGGTTCTTAGGCTTCGGTATGTTTTAGGTGTAGAGACTCGATAATCAGATGGCAAACCCGATATATTACACGTTGTATTCGGATTGACTGGTAAGGACTGAGAGGCTGATGTTTAGCCATTGACGTAGCTAAGTTTTGCGTTAGCACTGACTGGAGGGTTCCGTATCCGATGTCGGGCTTTCTCTTTGGAAAGTAGGTTGATTTTCCGCTCGAACTTGTCGGGATATAATTTGTACCGGTCGTGTCGATCCCGCACGGCTCACTCCCGGTAGTAGGTTTCCCGATTTAAATTTCAAGCAATTCGGACATTGAGGCTTAATTATGTCAGGTTTACCACATCCGTAGCAAAAAAATTCCCTGCGGAGGCAAGGCACAGTCCTGGTACCGATGTCCTATATCGCGACAGTTCCAACATATTACTAGAGCCGAAGATATAAACGGTTCTCTGGAATTTTCCCCGTATACAATATTCCTAGGCTTCGCAATGTAATCCATATGAAGATCTTGCGGGTATTTCTCCTGCCGTGTATCATAATACGATGAAGAATACTTCAGTTGACGAGAGTTCTGTTCTTCGCTGATGTTATCGTTCATTATCTCATGCACGTCTCTCGGTACGTTCACGAATCTTACACTTTTAACGGGTTTCAATTTCAGTGCCCACAACTTCTCATATTGCTCACAAACTATTCGAAGTTGATCGGCGGTAAAAGATGCGGTAGGCAATGTAACTTCTTTATACGATATTTCCATGTTGTCTCGGATTATCTCAACTAATTCTGCCTCCGAAAACGGCCGCATGAGTCTTCCGTTGAGCGTCTCCATTTCTAAAATATACTCGGATATGGTCTCGCGCTCGGATTGTCTCTTATTCTGAATAGATCTACGCAGTGCGCGATCGGATTCCGTTGTGCTAAATCGATCGAGAAGAGCTTGTCTTAATTGAAAATATGACGAGTTTGGGAATTTCCGCACGTATACCCAGTACCATTTTTCAGCGGTATTGGTCAATAGTTTGGGCATGAACGCTTTCAGCCGATTCAACGAAACATTTTCCTTGCTAGCTAATGATTCTATTCGAAACAGGAAATCGTGAATATCCAACCCTCCTTGTTGCCCTGTGAATGAAATTTTCCATTTTGGATCGTTAGTCCCGTGGTAATAATAGGGCCCGCCTGACGGACCTTGCGTAGTATTCATATCATTGGACCACGGATATTGTGTTGGATTCGTCCTGGGTGGGAGTGTCTCCAAAACCTCATGCGAAGTTAGTCCGTGTGGCGAAAAGGTAGGTGCTTTCGGGAGGTACGGTGTATATGGTTGGTTCGTCAAATAAGGGATGACTATTGGATTTTGATACGGAATAGTATTTGTTGGCATAATGCTCGACGTACATTTGGTAACTTGAGGGTGCTGCACCCAAGTGGTAAGAGTCTGCTGAGGGTTGGGAATGTAATTCAAACTAAACGGGGGAAACGCAGAGGGTGTTGGAATGCCCGAAGGTGCAGTGGAGGTGGATGCTAAAGGTTTCGGATTATCTAGTCCAATATCAGACAAGGAAGCCGCTAGTTCTGTCACCGTGGTGCAATATGGCTCATTACTAGCTGGAGCTACACCGGGTATTATTGCCGCCGCTATTTCCGACAGTTCTTCGCGACGAGCATCCATCATCTGTTTTAATCGTCGAAATTGATTCAAAGTTTTATCGACATCGTTGTCTTGATGAAAACAAACCTTTTAACCTTTGGGTCCGGCTTCTCCAATGCCTAAGCTGATTTTCAATTTCTTTTAGCCGAGGATAAGCATCATGTGGCTTATTTAAAACCGCACTTAACGCGACGGACTGTTTCTTACAAAGTTCTAATTCCTCCCGATAATTTTCCGTATGACTCCTACTCGGTGCGTTGGCGGGATTCGCACTTTCGTCGAATAACGCGTCCCGAAGCAGGTCACTAAAGTGCTCGTCCGTTAATTTTATTCCTCGTATGTAGCATTCGACATCTACTTCATCATTAGTTAACCCTAGAAGCGGTTGGTAATCTTCATTTTTGTGACTCATGTTTAAGACTACTTATCACAAAAAGGTATGCCTCGAAATCAAAAAAAAATTAAACAGATATTCTCAATAATTATACGACACGTAAGCAATTGTATTCAACACAGCGAATACCGAATACTATGGTCAATGTTGGTAAGGTACAAAAATGTAACACGTAAGATTTGGAAAAAAATTTAAAAAAAAAACATAAATAAAGTCATTCCAGTCAATTTCACTGGAATTCAGGTTACTTAAAAATAAATGGAAAATGTAATAATATAATATAATAATATAATAAAGAAAATCAATAAAGGTAACCAAAATATATATACGATCCAAAAAAAATATAATAAAGTTTGTTTTGTTGTTGATTGAAAATGAGGTTGGTGATGGAGCACTCTAGTACCCGCGTGATGCCGACTTAAGTAAATTATACTGCGTTAATTATAAAAAAAACATTTATAGCCGAATGAAATGCGAGGTTCTATCTTACAGCAACGAGTAGTTTACCTACTACGGTAAAAGTCGATCGATGCTTGTCAAGTTAGAAAATCTAACAAAATTCAAACGGTTCATCCAGGCTAGGTGTAACCCCATGTTAACCAATACTAGAAAACGAATTTCTCGATTAATCGATAGTTTTGATAACATGAAATTACATGCAATACTCGTATGAGAATTATAATCAAAATTTATCAACAGGTATTTCGACCTTCGACCTTCCAAACGGTAACAAATAAAAGTAATTAAAAAAACTAAAAACTGGCGGTCCATATCGATGAATCATTGGTGTTTCTCACGGGAAGCTAGTTTACGTAGAAGTCGAACGCGACAAACGCCAATAAAATCAAACACGATAGTAGACCGTTAAAGTAAATTAGTAGCACAAATGTGGCGATTAATAATTAAGATTATATTCTGTAGGTCGCTCTGCAAACCGGATAGCGAATTTTTACCGAAATGTCAACGGATTGCAGATAGAAATAATAACTGGATATTTTTATTTTTATAAGATATTAACACATGGACCATCCGGTCCCTGTTTCGGCGCCATTTTGTAACGATCCACCTGCTTTCGACTACCAGGTGATTTTTGTTATGATTCTGGGTAGTGCTCGTCGTACTAGGGTTCAGTTTGTCGAAAACACGCGATAAGAATGAATCGCAATATTACACCTGGTTCGGCATCTTGGCGGTCACCCCAATGCACCCTCACCAACCCACCTGGAACTTAGCCTAGCTAAGGTGGTCGCAAACGTTTCAGATAGTAGGTGAAATTTAAAAAAAAAATTATAATTGGTGAAAAAAAAAATTCGATAAAAAAAAATTTATTAGCTTTATGAACTAATTCAAGACCGCAGCCTTCCCGCGTATATGGGTTTTACATATTTTTTTTTACTAATACCACAAAGCAAATTTGCATAAATCGTATAAACATTTATACGAATCAAATTATAATTTATAAAATTTACGAATGTGAATTTAAAGTACGTACTTACAGTAAATAATTATGCATCTATGTCCTAAACCAGAGCCTCCTTAATATAAGAGCCGTAACATTCCACAATTTTTTTCCATGAGCTTTCCATAGAGGGGAAGCTTTTTGTGGTTTTTCATGCCAATCAGTGTATTTTAATATTTTTTTAGATGCTTTTTTATGTATAAAAACATTAATGCTTCGTTTCAATTTTTCATTTGAATGGTTAGTTCAATATTCAGGAAAAGCATATTTTAAAATTGAGTCATATTATGTCGAATTAACGCAAAAATATTTAAATTAGTCTACCACAAAATTTTTTTTTTATTGTAGAAATAAGAATTTGTTTATATGTGTATGTAAGAAATTAATATAGAGTGTTCCATCAAAAATTTCAGCATTTCTTTCCCAACAACGAACAAACGTTCGTTAAAAAATGCTTTTTGAGTAGCTATGTAATATGGGGGTTATTGTGTTCTGGATTCTGTTACAACATTGTTGATGAACAAACTTCGAAAACTGTTTTTTCGTTATTTGTTAAAAATTTCATCGCAACAAATTCGCAGGCTATACTGTTTCATCCTGTAGTAAAAATAAAACGGAGCTTCATAAAATAAAAACATTATAATATAGAGCTTTTCGCAATTAATAAACCAATCAAAAGATGTCGCTGAGTATAAATTAATGCTAAATATTAAAACCTAAACGTTTGTTAACTAAAATTTAACAATTTATTATGTATACTGCCTGATTCAATAGATTATTGAAATCTCCTGGAACTGAAAATAACCGAAAACGAGCGAATTGAAATAAGAAAAGAAAAAATTTGGAAAAATGTGACATTTTTCTATTATTGTTTTGCAGCGCGTAGCAACTACGATGATAAATATTTTACGATGGAAAGCTTTATTTATGCCAACCGTTTTATAAAGAAAAATTATAATTGTTTTGAGTTTTATTAATTATGTTAAATTATTATATTAACGATTTCGCGCTTAACTTACAATAATAATGGTTTATTTTCGTAAATAGTTATCTAATTATTTTACACTTTTTTGTAATTTCAAGTAAATTTATTACAGAGACATCTGTAAACGAATTTTCAAATTACAGAAATCTCGGTATTGCAATCGAATAAAATTTAAGTTTTTTACGTTTTGTTCTGTTTTGTAATAATATTTAATTAAGAAAACCATGACAACGTTGATTTTTTGTATACAAAATAATAATAGATTTTGATGTAAAAATTTTATTATATGAATAATATTATTGTTTCTACATGGTGATGCATAAAATTTCGTTTCAGCTCACGTTTTCTCTTTAATTTTGTTATTAATGAAGAATGTTTAGATTGCTATTAAGTGCATCGTTCATCTCAAAAATTCTGAGGTGCATGTGACCAGAATTTACCAAATAAGTTACATTTTTATAAAATATAATTTTAAATTGGATGTAAGAGGAATCCGCGGCACCACCCTTTATTATCTTACTTTATAAACCTATATACAATAATCGAGTTTTGGTTGGTGTGTGTTGTTGTTGTTGTTGTTGTTACGTTGAATATCGTAACTGCCGTTTAGTGTCGACATCACAAAATAATATTGTTCCATCAATTTGTGCGGCCATTCACAACCAATACTGACATTAAAATAATCAAATTAACGGGATTAAGAAGAGACGCATTGGACATCATACAACAAATATAACACGATTACTGCAGCTAAGTATCTTTTTTATGTTTTAACGGTTAAATTTGTTCTGTATTCGCGTGCATATTATTCTTTAATTTTACTTTTTTAATTATGAATACTATAATTGTATGCTGCTTCTGCGGCTCAGCGTTTGATCACTCCTCTGAGAGAGTACCTCACTTGCGCGCTGATTCCGCTTTTTTAAAGAAGTTTTCCTTCATCTGCATTGAATGCAAAAATGGTAGCAATATGTATGCCAAAATTCCGTTTATAACCGAATCCATTGCTACAATTGCAAATCGCGTGGAGGACTGTAAATTAGACTTTGACGCAAACTGTAACCGTCTTTTTAATATGGAAAAAAAACTAAATTTATTGTGCGCTAGTGTTGATGACATGTCGAGTTCGCTTGACCGCATTGATGATTGCAAGCAACACCAAATCGATCGCACTTAACAACTTCAGTCATGATAAATACTTTGTAAAAGTTGTAAAATTTATCGATAATTTCGACGCTATGGTGAATGAGATGTTTTGCAACAAATTTGATTTAATTTTTTCGGACATGAATACGAATATGTCACTAATTAAACAACACAACAATCAACTTACAAGTGAATTTAGGAATCACAGCCAGCTCACTAATGAACACTTATTATCACACTCGAAGGATATAGCAGACCTCTCTCGTAAATTCGATGATTTCAGTTTCGCTCTTAGTGATGGTTTTGAGAAAAACACTATCAACATCTCCGAACATATACATTCATCTATCTCCTGCTTTGAGAATGAACTTAAAACAACGAAGGACATTTGTAGTGAAGTGATGCACTGCGCGATAACAAACCGACCTGCAGCATCAGAAGCTCCTCCAAATGCCATCTCCCTTCAACAAGAACTTCTATCAACAAATTCTCAGTCAAACAACAGCCGTATTTCACCTACAACATCTGCAGCTCGCGTTTCTCACACTACTTCAATCAACAATTCTACATCTCCAACACTAATAGCCCCTATATCCGCTCACTTCTCCAATAACCCTGCTAATCCGCCATGTATCCTTAGAGCAGTCCCTAAACCGAAATTTATATTTGTATCCAGATTGTGTAACACCACAACTAACGCCGATGTTATATCACATGTTAATTCTGTATTGAATCGGCATAACATCCAGGGACAAAGAATCAAATGTAAAAATATATCCCGGTTCAATGGACAAGTTGCTTCGTTTAAATTAATGATCCCTGAAGCTGTATTTGATACGTTGCCCTCCCCTGAATCATGGCCCGAAACAACTTTTCTTAAAGAATTTGTCGACTTCCGAATTAATAATAATAACATAGCAGAGCCAAAAAACTTAAAAGCTTGTCCCTCTACTACCAGAATGTAAGGGGACTTAGAACCAAATCTCACGCCGTTTTTTCAGCAGTTCAAAGACTTCCATTTGATATTTTTGCACTCACAGAGACTAACTTGAACAGTGATTTCAATAGTAACGAGTTTTTTTCCTCGGATTTCAACGTCTTCCGCAAAGATGGTTTTTACTGTCCTGACACAAATTCAACAGGCAGAGGGGTTCTTATTGCAGTGCACATCAATTTTGATAGTACAATTGTTACCATTCCCAACATTGCTAATATCGAGTTAATATGCGTCAAAATAAAGAATAATAAAAGTAATGTTTTTATTTTATGTTGCTATATTCGCCCACTTAGCCAGGTCGTAACCTATCAACTTCTTACTAACGCTGTTGACTTCATCTTTGACCTGATGGATACTCAAGATGACATCTTTGTCGTGGGTGATTTTAATCTCCCCGGTCTGAAATGGGACTATTCAGACGATAACAGTCATTATGTTGCGTCGAATGTACTAACCACCAAAGAAGCTTTATTTACTGATAATATGTTGAACTCTGGATTATTTCAGATCAGCAACGTTAAGAACAGTTTGAACAGACAGCTCGATTTGGTATTTTCATCTGGTACCAACAATAGCGTCGAATCGGAAACCAATCTCATCCTTTGTGCCATAGATGTATACCATCCTCCCATTTTAATTACATTTTGTCTGGAGCAAGACAGTTTTAATGTTGAAACTCCGCCATGTTTTAATTTTCGTATGGCCGACTTTGTGAAACTTAATGATTTGTTGTCAAATATCAACTTTGACACCATTTTGAATGATAATAATGACATAGAAACACAAACTGTAAATTTTTATTCTGTAGTTTTTGATAACTTTGAACAATCCATTCCGTATACTCGCAAAAAAAACTGTATTGCCATCACCTCCTTGGTATAATAGCGAATTACGAGCATTACGCAACCGTAGAAACAAACTTTGGCATAGATTTCTAAGAACTAAATCGGACTCTGATCACTCTAACTATTTGATTAGTTATAATAATTTCAGTAGTTTATCGGACGAACTTTACGGGAATTACATCAGACTCATGCAGTCCAATCTTATAGCCGATCCTAGGAGTTTCTGGCGGTTTGTTAATTTGAAAAAAAAATCCGACGGATACCCTTCCACTCTGAATTATAAAGATCATTCCTCTAATGATCCTCAAATCATAACAAATCATTTTGCTAACTTTTTCAGTCTGGCTTTTGCAAACAGTGATTTTGAACCCGATGAAGATTACTTCATACACATGAATAACTGTGTTCAAACAACACTAACTTCGGTTCAAATCGATTACGAATCCGTGGTACAAAAGATTTCCAAACTTAAAGATGATTTTTCACCTGGTCCTGACGGTCTACCATCCATCGTCCTAAAAAACTGCAGTAATATTCTTGCTCAGCCGCTGACGGCATTTTTCCAAAAGTCGCTTTCACTTGGAATTTTCCCATCTATTTGGAAAAGTTCCTTTATAATTCCGACCCATAAGAACGGCTCCAAATCAGACATTTGTAATTACAGGCCGATTGCAATGTTATCTTGTATTCCCAAGCTGTTCGAAAGTATTATATACGATTCATTGTACTTTTATTGTAAACCGTTGTTTTCCGACAATCAGCATGGTTTTCTCAAAGCTCGCTCCACGACCACAAACCTTGTGGAATTCACTTCACAAACATTAAATATGATTGAAGCAGGGAATGAGGTCGATGTTATCTTGACCGATTTCAGCAAGGCGTTTGACAGGATTTCCCATAAAGTTATTTTGTTTAAGCTCAGGGCTCTTGGATTTCCCCCACAATTTCTCCGTTGGGTGGGCTCTTATCTTAAAGACCGTATTTATCAAGTTCTGTTTAGGACATCAGTATCAGCTCATTTTTCAGCAACATCTGGAGTGCCCCAAGGCAGCCATCTGGGGCCGATTTTTTTCATTCTGTCTATTAACGACGTTGCATGTTTAATTAAAAATTCAACTATATCTATATACGCCGATGACATGAAGATTTACAAACAGATTTCAAACACCACCGATAGGATCCTATTACAATCCGACCTCAATACATTTTCCGTATGGTGTGTAAAGAACAACCTTGAGCTGAATGTGGGTAAATGCCAGACGGTCACCTACTCTCGGAAGCGTGCACAGTCCATTTCTCGTGACTATTATATTAACAATGATGCCGTTACCAGAGTTAGTTCTGTTCGTGATCTGGGGGTCGTTTGTGACAGCGAATTGAACTTCAGAAATCACGTAGATCGCATTGTCAATCAAGGTAACGCTGCGCTCGGTTTCATTAAGCCTTGGTCGAAAGAATTCGACGATCCTTATGTTACGAAGGCTCTCTATTTAACATTCGTTCGTCCCCTGCTCGAGTATGCTTGCCAGGTGTGGTCGCCTTATCATGTGGTTCACATAAAAAGGATTGAAGCAGTTCAGCGTAGATTTCTTCGCTTTGCTTTACGCGGGCTACCGTGGGTGGACATGTTTCACCTACCTCCATACCTAGATCGCCTCAAGCTAATTGATTTACAACCACTTCGTAGGCGCAGGGTTGTTGCAGACGTGGTTTTTATTCATCAATTGCTAACCGGCAGTACCGACTCTCCTTTCCTCTTAGGAAAAATCAATCTAAATTTTAATTCACGAGCCTTGAGATCGGTACCTATGTTTCGAATCGACCATCATAGGACTGACTATGGTAAAAATGAACCTGTATCTAGGATGCTTCACGAGGCTAACCAATACTCCCACTTCATTGATTTTAATATGACGAAACGCACTTTAAAACAACTTTTTTATTTAACTTGACTGGTTTGGCCTTTAATATTTTATAACTTTTATAACATTTTGTTTTGTTACATTTTATTTTGTTTTATTTATCAAATTTTATGAAATTTTATCAGTTGACTGCTATATTTTTCAATTTTAATCTGCTTGTACTAAGCAGACTCAACCTTTGTTCTCCTTCCGTCCGCGACGGGTATCGTTTTGCTTAGCTGTTCACCTAGTTTGCCTCTTAATAATCAGATTTGATTTTAATACTAATATAGATTTTCCCGCTTGCTACTTTTCTTTAATTTCACAGGTTAAGCATTTCGATATCCATGTTTATAATCACTGGAATTATACTCAAAAAAATAATAATAATACAGATGGAGACTCCCCGCGCGCGGTTGGGAGGAGTAATAGGTCGTTGGGAATTACTATTATTATTATTATTATTATTATTATTACACAACTAAACGGAAAGCTCATTTTTATAGAAAATTAATAAATTTATGCTCCGTTTTAGTTTAGTTTTACCAAATAAATACTACATTATGATGGCTGATTTTCAAATATGTGTTCTTTGAATAGTTTATTAAAAATATAAAATTAAAATTTAGATGATTTGTTTAATTTTTTATTCATAAATTCATGTTCAAAAATTTTCCAATTACCACGGTTTCTTATAGTAATTCAATAAAAGCTTCCCCTCTACTGAAAGCTCTCCTTTTAATATTACGGCTCTTCAAAATCATAGATGGCTCTGCCTAAACGCCTCGCTCGCTCGTTTCATCTAAGTGGTTACCATCGCTGTTTCACCGTTGTCCAGATCACGCAATAATTCTGGTCGCCTGCACTTATTATGGTACTATCCAGTCGAAAACGCTGGCCCCAGATACAAACAACACACCAACAATCTCGAACGCTCGACAGTTTATTTTTCTCAAGGCTCCTTTAAACCACCATCAAAAAAACCGTAACAAAGATTTCATTCCTGATCGAAATCACCACTAGTATGAATTAATTGTAAACACTTTGGCTAGGTTCTTAATGAGATTCTCTAATTTATTTACAATACATATAATAAATTTTTATTGTAATTCTTTCAACACCTTATGAAACGGTGACTACGATTTATATTTTCGCGTCACTAATTTTTATAATTTTTAAGTTTTTTTTTTTTCTTTGTCGTCTATCCACATTCGTTTAGATATATTTTTAATTAGATTCTACAATACTACTTTATTTCAAGAACCCAACACGTGGTTAGTACTATTCTTTCACAGCAATCGGAGCCAATTCTCCCACGATCAAAAATTTTCTTTTTTTTTCTTTTTATCACCAATTTATTCAATCCGTTTATTTGTTTTTGTATTTTATTTTTTTTATTTTTATTTTTATTTTTATTCAATGTATCAAGTTTTCTGTCATGCCAAAATTTTTAAGTCATCTCGTTTACGACCTCCTATCAACTGACTCTCGTTTTTTTCATTTTCTTTGGTTTTATCCATCTACTTTAAAAAAAAATGATTATTTTCAGGTGGGGGGGGGGGGGGGGGGGGGGTTGGGGAATATCAACCGTTTATTATCATTTAGTATTCGCAATAAAAAAATTGATACCTTTACCAACACAGACCATGAATCCAATATTTTACAGTCTGACGCGCTCGACCGTTACAGGTTGTCCTGCACACTATTCGGTGGTAGCACGTGAAATACTTGATCGTGATTTCAATGGTCGCTGGATCGGTAGAGCTGGCCCGATAAATTGGCCTGCCAGATCACCAGATCTTATTTCGCCAGATTTCTTTTTGTGGGGCTATCTCAAAGCCAAAGTTTACAAACAAGAACCAACAGTACGTGAGAACATGATTGAGCGAATCAGAAATGCGTGTGCTGAAATTCAACCAAACACACTTCTCAGTTGTGTACAATCATTTGAAATGCGTACTAATAAGTGCATTGAAGTCGCAGGCCATCATTTATAACACTTATTTTAAGCTAAAATTATTTTATTTACCTGCCATTTACATTAATTTACATAAACATCAGCTTCCAAGCGGAAGTAGGAAATTCAAGGGACTGTTTTGCTAATGCCAGGAATCTCACTAAAGACTTCCACCCAAGAAGTATAGCCATAAAAGACGGGAATGGAGAACTGAGAACAAACGTGGCTGATGTTCTCTCAGTATGGCAAACCTACTTTCAAAGTCTGCTAAACCGGAATGACGAAGTGACCCCCATTAGAGCAATAGCTCCGCCAGGTGAAGAGGTCTTTGTCGAATATCCCACAGTAGAGGAAGTAGACGCAGCTATTAGTCGATTGAAGAACGGCAAGGCACCCGGTCTCGATGGAATCCCTGCAGAAATAATTAACCTCGGAGGCGCTACTCTTGCAACAAGTGTGTACGATCTCATCGTATGTATTTGGGATCAAGAAGAGTTACCGGATAATTGGAAGACCGCGCTCATATGTCCGTTCCATAAAAAAGGTGACCGTCTTAAATGTGAAAACTTTCGTGGCATAGCTCTATTGAACACTGCTTACAAAGTGTTGGCTAATGTTGTACTTGCCAGACTCATCCCTTTCGCCGAAAACATCATTGGCGACTATCAGTGTGGCTTTCGTACCAACCGATCGACCACTGACCAGTGTTTTACCATGAGGATGATCTTGGAAAAATGTTGGGAGTATAACATAACCATTCATCAACTATATATAGACTTCCGGCAGGCATATGACAGTATAAACCGCGATAACCTTTGGGCCGCGCTCATGTGCCTAGGTATTCCAGAGAAACTTGTTTCTCTGTGTAAATTAACAACGTCTGGATCTGCATGTAGAATTGTAATTGAAGGATCTGTATCAGACTCTTTTCAAATAACATCTGGTGTTCGACAGGGAGATGCACTAGCGCCTGTGCTGTTCAATTTGGCGTTTGAGTACGTAGTGAGGAAAAGCAACATTGAAACTTCGCGCTGTATATTCAATAAATCAGGCCAAATTCTTGGATATGCAGATGATATCGTGCTTCTTGGCCGAAGACCTAGCGACATCAAGGACAGTTTCATACCGCTCAATCGCTGAGCAAGAAGACTTGGTTTGGAGGTGAACAGTACCAAAACGAAATTCTTAACAACACCCAGGAACATCTCAATGGCAAATCTCGAAATTGGCGACCATAACTTTGATAGCGTCGAAAATTTTAAATACCTCGGGTCACTTATAACATCCTTGAATGATATGCAGGCAGAAATAAAAGCCCGAATCGCTGCCGGACAACGAGTTTTCTACGCCCAATCAAAATTATTGCGATCTAAACACCTATCGCAGTCAAGCTCGCACTTTATAAAGCACTTATAAGACCTGTGCTGACTTTCGGAAGCGAGAGCTGGACCATGACCTCCAATGACTGTAGATTATTATCTACCTTCGAAAGAAAGGTCATCCGTTCATTTTTTGGTCCTATTAAAGTTGCGAACAATGAATACCGGATTCGCATGAACCACGAAATAAAGCAACTTCTCGGAGGTAGCGATATTATCGGCTTCATCAAATCTAATCGAGTGAGATGGCTCGGCCACGTTGCAAGGTCTCCACAACAACGAATGATTTACAAAGTGTTCCATCAACAACCAGCCGGAGTACGTCGTAGAGGAAGACCCCGACTGCGCTGGCGTGACGACGTCGAACAAGACCTACTCGTATTAGGATGTCGAAATTGGAGGACGAGAGCGATGGACCGAGAAGGATGGAGGACCATAGTGCGGGCGGCAAAGTCCCTTCATGGGATGTAAATGCTAGAGAGAGAGAAAAATTTACATTAATAAATTGTTTTGATGACGAATTTCGAGTATTTCCAATGAAAACGTGATGTTTTTTATTTCAAACGTATTGCAGAATCGAATGCGTCTGTTCTAAGAAGAAGAAATTGAAAAAATTGAATTTCGTCGATTACAACGCCATCTATCATGAACCGAACAAAATATTTCATTCAAATCATACGTACTTTTAGTCGTAGAATCCGTATCTGCAATAAAAAATATGGCTTCCTATCTTAGTTTAAAAGTTACCCCCGCCCCACCTACAGAGCGGGGGATGGGGGACTATTTTTTTGCACTAATGTATTTCCCTCGCGGTATGATTAAATTTTGATTATGGACATTTTTTCCTTAGAGTGGCTATTTTTCGAGATATTTGGTCGTCTCAGTTTAAAAGAAACACCCGGTATAGTGCACAATGATGCACAATGCATCGTGCTACTTGTGCCATGGTTTGTTTGGCTATAATATTGTTTTTCTGGCTTTATCAGGTTATGGGCGGAATTATAAGGTTCCGACTTCAAAAATATATAATGCACAATGATGCACAATGTATCATTTTACTTGCGCCATAGTTTATTTGGCTGTATAGGGTATGGTTCCGACTGAAACTGTAAGGTTTCCCAAAAAATCGTATATTGCTGGATTTATAAGGTTCCGGCGAAAAAATATATAGTGCTCAATGATACACAATGTCTCGTGCCACTTGTGCCATAGTTGGTTTAACTGTAATATGGTACTGACTGGCTTTATCAGGTTCTGAGAGGAATTATAGGCATCCGGCTGAAAAATTATATAGAACACAGTGATGCATCATTTCTTGTGACATAGTTAGTTTGACTGTAAAGGGTATTTAGAAGGGTATACAGAATGTATAAAATTGGCTGAATTTGTAAGATTTTTCCCCCCGAAAAATCGTACATTTCTGGATTTATTGGTTTTATGAGGTTCCGGCTGAAAAATTCTATAGTGCACAATGATGCGCAATGCATCATGCTACTTGTGCCATAGTTAGTTTGTCTATAGTATGGTTCTGGCTGGCTTTATTCAGTTCCGGCTGGAATTATAAGGTTTTGACTGAAAAAGTATATACTGCACAATGATACACATTTCATTATGCTACTTGTGATATAGTTAGTTTGACTGTATATAACCATACCATCGTTTCCGTTTCCGGCTGGAATTATAAGGATCCACCAAAAAATCATATATTGCTGGATTAGGTTCCGTCTGAAAAATTATTTAGTACACAATGATGCACAATGCATCGTGCTACTTGTGCCATACTTAGTTTCCGGCTGAAAAATTATATAATTCACAATGATGCACAGTACATCGTGCTACTAGTGTCATAGTTGGTTTATCTGTAGTATGGTTCTGGTAGGCTTTATCAGGTTCCGGCTGGAATTATAAGATTCTGACTGAAAAAGCAAATAGTGCACAATGAGACACAATGCATCGTGCTTCTTGCGCCATAGTTGTTTGGTTCCGGCTGATATGGTTCCGAATGGCGTGACGGACACAAAGTATTCACATTTGCTCTGGTGTTGTTTTTACTAAAATTCATTTTGATACTAATCGCGTGAACACAATAAAAAAATCCTGACCTTATGAATTTTGTTTTGTTTCTACGTTTGAAAACACGAGCCACACATAAAAAATATTGTTGCAAAGGTGCTGCAATAATCCACACTTTAAAACTTTGTTTACAAGCGAAGAAGTATGTAAGTAACGAAGGAAAACGTATCATTTTGTCGCACCTTAGTTATTTTTCCAAAAATCATATTTTGTTTTAAGTCAGGAGGGTTTTGGAAAAGATACCAAAGTTACAACGATTTTATAAACATCGACTTGCTACGTTGTGGCGGTCAATTTATGGACGTTTTAAAAGAAAAAATTTATACATAATGAAAATAGTCTAGATATACAAATTGATGGTGGCAACAATTGAGAAATCCAATTTCAATTTCAAATCCATGTGTCAATCGCACTGCGTAGTATTAGTATTTTGCACATTTAAATAAAACTTCAAACTAATCCAGTGACTCAGCCTGGTGCAATCTCCATTGCGGCCAATCGTAACTGCTTCTGCTTCTACGGTCGCCATTTGCGCTGCTATAATTTTTTATAGGGGACATTTTTTAAATTAATTAATGTTTTTATTGATTTCGTTGCCAGGTATGTAGGTTCTCAAGTTATCCTAGTTAGTTAGTTAGTTAGTTTATAGAACAAATACCCCCACAAGAAGTACTTATTTGGTTAATCCGTATTAAGTGATACGTGTAAACCCTGTAGGGCCAAGACTTTCAAACAGAATATCTTCTGTTGCAACCTTCAACCACACCGGAACGTGAATCACCCATCACCCAGTGAATCATAGCGGTAACTTAGGCAAGACGAGATCAGTGACAACCTTCCCACAGAGGAAAAGCAGTTCGTCCGTATTGAAGAACAATCCTTATCAAGTAAATGCATGGTGCAGGTCCAGCATAAAATTATATCGGCAAGATTTTCATTTTGATCGGTTTGAAGTTGGAGAGTGCGAAAAAATCAGCAAAATCGAGCAAAAGTCGCAAATAGATAGCAAAACACGATAAAATTGGTGGCGCATAATATTTCATTTGGTACCATTGAGATCTTATCGATGAAGGCGTATTCAATATCCTTCCATTGTTGTCTCATCGTCTTCTTGTGATCATTACTTTTATTACTCATTTGTGTGTAATGTTAGGTTCGTCGCCTTTTCATTTTATGTGTGACATTAATGTCTTTCGTTTTAATATGCAATCGATCCGGGATTCAAAAATATCTCCTAACATTCGCATGAAATTTGTTGTAAACTGTTCTAAAATAAAAAGTCAGGATTTTTTAGGAAAAATTTCACTATACTTATGCGAGTCGACTCTTTTACGCTAAACTTTTATTATTTTTAATTCGAAAAATCGAAAAGATTTATGTATCTATACCTCAAGAGGGTCGAGTACCTGCACCACTAATCAATAAAAACTCCACTTGCTCTTGTGTGAAGTTAGCCCAGTCCAGAATTTATTAAAAATCACGTTAAAAACAAAAAAAAAATCGTTACTTTTAAATTATGATAATTTTAGCCAGTTAAGCATTATATCAATAGAACATGTATTTATAAGAAACAAAATTACATTAGACAAGATAAAGGTACTTGGCACGTTAAAAGTATAAATTTGTCGGATTAAGGCTATGGCGTACTGAGTTCGTCACAGTCCTGCCTGCTTTCAGAAAATTTAGAAAAAAACGTTCCGTGGCAACTTTGTGAAATTGAGCCCTGGGCCAGATATATCCATTCATAGCCTTAATCCAACAAATATATAATTTTAACGTGCGAAAATATATAATTTTAACGTGCATAAAGATGCCACGGAACGATTTTTTTTCTTAATTTTCTGAAAGTGAGGCAGGACTGTAACGATCTCAGAACCTCATAGCCTTAATCCGACAAATTTATACTTTTAACGTGCCAAGTACCTTTATCATGTCTAATGTAATTTTGTTTCTTATAAATACATGTTCTATTGATATAACGCTTAACTGGCTAAAATTATCATAATTTAAAAGTAACGATTTTTTTTTTGTTTTTAACGTGATTTTTAATAAATTCTGGCCTGGGCTAACTTCATACAAGAGCAAATGGGATTTTTATTGATTAGTGTTGCATGATGATTTATTTTTTTATTTTCTGGGATAGAATCGTGGGATAACTTCACATATGTAAATTTTTTAAATTTTCGATACATCGTCTATCATGAAAAATTGTCAAAACGTTTAATTTTCAAAAATAATGATCATAGCATATTAAGAGCATGTATTTCTGAGTCAAGGCCGAAGTTCTGATTACCTCGTGAGGTTTCAGCCCCTGTACACTGCGATGAATGGTCGGCTGGTTAGGTTGGCGATAATTGCTACTGATGAATATTTTGGTTTCGGGTTTCTTCTTTATCTTAGCGGTGTGGTGTTGTAAATTACCCTGCATTTGAAATGTCGGTTATAAATTTACCTCGTTTATGTGTCATACTTAAAGCTGACACCACAAGTACTTTAGTAGAAATCTCGAACTTATCGAAAAGTTTTCGTAACTTTTAGTTACCCACTTGCTCATCGATCTTACGTAAATCGATCCTAGTTAAACTCGAAGGTGATTCGGCGCAGGTCTGATAAGGATGGAGTACTATAAATTCAAAAATAAATTATTGTTTTTATATATTATTATTAATTTCAAAATACGTATCCGTTACATGAAAAGGAAAGACCAAATCATCAGCTGCATATACACGCTAACATTTCCATCTCCGCAAACTTAATTAATCATCATATACATATTTATGATATAATGTTTGTAACGTAATTTTGAATAAACATATAGGACAACATTTTCACTGACGATAAGAAAAGTACTTGAAATTTATTAAGACAAGAATGAAAAATGACTTACTTGCAGCATAGAAAATAAACTAAAGAGGAAAAATTAAAACTTTTCTTGCATTCCTGTTTCCTGCACACAACTAGTAAAGTTTCCTCTCTCCTTTCCCGTTTAGTGTTGTTGTTGTTATTATATCGCACAGTATTTATAGAAGAAGAAAATTTCTTGTTACAGTTAGTTAAGTTTTTGCTGCGCCGCATTATAAAAACAAACAAATTGAAATACTTTATAATTATTTTGAGTGCTTATGGTAGTATTTGGTAAATGGCGATGATAAGCGTGGCATAGTATTCGTAAAGAAGTATAATTATTATTTTGCAAAATAGGGGCAACCCACATTCTATAAGTTGTTTCGCATTGTTTTGATTTTGCAAACTTTTTTTAGCTGTAGCTCTGTATAAAACATTCTGTTTTTGCAGTATAGATAATACACTACTAAACTAATTTTATAGGTTTTGTTACAAAAAAGTACTAATAAAACTACAATTGTTTGTCTTCGGGTAGATACAAACCAAAATTTAACAGCAATCTAACATTTTATAACCAAGATTTTGCTATTATACTCGATACACAGAAAACACTAATTGCATAGAACCCTATGTAGTATGCACATTTTATAGTTTTATCTGTTACTTAACTATGCAACAACAACAACAACATCTTTTTTTTTTCTATGAATTTACATAAAATTCATATATAGTCGTAATATGCAACCATATAGACGAGCAACTACGTAAACCTAAAAAAGTTACTGTACGTCTGTTGTCGTTCTATGATACAAAATTAACTAAAAACAGGAATTTTTACTTTGAATTGTTTTTAAGTTTTTGGGGAGTTTAATGTTGCTTGAGAATGAAAATAACTTAAAGTCCAGTTGAAAGTTTTTTCTGTTGATTGTTGTTGTTCGTTATATAAGGAATAGAATAAACACAAACAAGCATATAAATAGAACAAATTAAATTTACTAAAGTTTTCAGTTCAAGTTAAACAAAAAAGATGAAATGGTCAAATAAACTGTAAGAAGTAATATGGTTAAAACAACAAAATATATTATTTAATGTCCATTTATAGAAAATGTTTATGAAGTTTAAATTATTTGTTTAAATTCTTTGTTCTCTTTAATTTGTGATAGTTGTATGCAAGATTTTTGTTCGGCACACATTAAATTTGATGCATGATTTTTATGAGACAGTGTAACGAATGCATATTAGATGAAGGTTGGTCAGGGATATGAGCAATGATAGACATGGTTCTAAGCAAGCTATATTATCATATCCAATCACGTAAAACATCGATTCGTTAGCAGAATTTTCGGTATCGGATTAAAGGCTCTGGTCCGCGGTTCACACTGGCCTGACTATAGTTCAGCGGATGGGGTGGGTGAAAATGATCACAGCATAAACCGATCTTGATTTACCGTGAGAAGTAGGATAAATTAACGGGATAGGAAAAAGGGGGGAAAGAAAATAAGTGAGGACCAACTCACCTCATTGCCGATTAACTCGAATCTACTAACCTCATCCTCTCAAGGCTTCGTCTATCTCATTCTGAAACAAAAATCACTAAAGCTTAAGCAAAGACAAGTAAAAAAAAATCAACAGTTGGTAAATAGCGGAATTGCAAATAAGAAAAAACGTGAATTTTTAATTTTAATATAATTATATTTACAATCATAGAAAATTAATTAATGGAGAAAATTATTTTGGAAAATAACAGTGAATATTAATAACTTATTCTACCTAACCGTAGTGACGTCATTCTAATCTACAATTAATGAAAAAAATCTAAAAAAAAACAATCGTAATAGAAGAAAACTAAATAACTACTAAATAATATAAATATAACTAAACCCAACACAATAACTGAATATAATAATCTATATAAATAAAACAAAGTCGTGTTAGTTACACCATTTATAACTCAAGAACGGCTGGACCGATTTTTATGATTTTTGTTTTGTTGGATTTGACTCCGTTCCGAATAGCATAATAACTATTAAAACATCGGAAAAATTCACCAAATAAAAATTTATCAAGAAAATTCATTTTCTCATACATTTAGTTCATTTTGTTTTTTTTTATTTTGTTCGTCTCAATACAGTGGTGGTTTAGGAAAAAAGAAAAGTCGGAAAAACTCAAAAGGGATGTCCCAAAAATCTAATAAAAAAACATTTTTTTATATGAATTTTGTAGGTGTAGTTTGTATGTGACGAGTGGTGCAGTGGTTAAAGCTTCGGCGCTTGGACCGCAAGGTACTGGATACGAACCCGACTGGAGGCTGCATGTTCATTTCTATTTTATTTTGTATCCATTTTTTTTTTATTTTATCTACTTAGCTATATAATTCTTGATGGAAATGGTGGATTATTTTTCTTCGATGCGCCCGGTGGAACTGGAAAGGCATTCCTCATGTCATTGATTTTGGCCACTGTTCGTGCGAGATCCAATATTGCTGTAGCAGTTGCTC
Organism: Nephrotoma appendiculata; assembly: GCA_947310385.1. Lineage (NCBI taxonomy): Eukaryota > Metazoa > Arthropoda > Insecta > Diptera > Tipulidae > Nephrotoma > Nephrotoma appendiculata. The sequence continues at coordinate 239,789,953 of OX371223.1, read as the reverse complement.
AGCGTTGAAATTGTCGTTAGACCTTCAATCGGCCGAAAACCCGACTTGCAACATTGCGAAACATTCAGCAATGGCGAAAGTTTTGTTAGCAAGTAAAATCATCATCGATTATGAATGTACAATGGCCCACAAATGCGCATTTGAAGCATTCAATCGAACTATGAAAGATCTACGTAATGACTCAAGATGTTTTGGAAGCGCGATGATTCAACTGTCAGGCGAGTTCATTTTCTGTAATTAGCCGCAAACAACCAAAAATATTTTTTTTGCCTAAACTTATACGCAGTTTAACGAAAAATGATATATATAACGATGACATTGGAATTGTCAGAAATATATTTTGTTTTCATTTTTTAACTTGAACGAAAAATTTAATTTGATTATCTGTGGTTAAACGATCCATCTGTGGCAGATTTCTCCAAGTAATTGCTGACTATCGGTAATGGTCGTCTTCCGGTCGACGAATCGAACGGATTGATTTCGTTTCCTCAGAACTCTTGCAATTTTGTCTCAACGAAAGACGAGCTCATCAACAAAGTGTTCCCGAACAATATTACTAACCACAAAAATCACAATTGGGTGAGTGAACGAGTAATTCTTGCGGCAAAGAACAAAAATTGGGATCACTTAAATTTCACAATTCAAAATCTAATCGTCGGTCCACATCATTCCTTCAAATCTGTCGACTGTGTGACAAACAAAGACGAATCAACCAACTGTCCAACTGAATTTTTAAACTCATTGGATCTGGCTGGCTTGCCACCGCACAATTTACAACTGAAAGTTGGTGTGTTGCCGGTAATCATCATGCTACGAAACCTGAATCAACCAAACCAATATAACGGAACGCGTTTTATTTTGAGAAATCTCAAGGAAAGTTCAAAGATGAGGAAGTTCTCATTCCGAGAATTCTGATGATCCCAACCGATATGCCATTCGAGTTTAAACGAATTCAATTTCCGATTCGTCTTGCATTCGCCATGACGATCAACAAATCACAAGGCCCATCCTTGAGTGTTTGTGGCCTGAATCTAGAAAATGAATGTTTCTCTCACGGCCAATTGTACATATAATGTTCACGTGTCGGCAAACCATCCGCTTTGTTCGTTCTCGCACCTGACAATAAAACAAAAAATGTCGTATATCACAAGGTGTTTTACTAAAGGGAATCGACCCTATTGCAACTCAGGAAATAGTTTAAATGAAAGTAGTGCAACAATGCTACTCGAATCATTTCGAATCAATTCAATAAAACGAAAGCCTTGCTGCCACGTGAATTATATTCATTTCAATGTAATTAAAATATATTTCATTTTGATTGAATTTAATTAATTTGGAGTATTCATTTTATCCGCCCCGGAGGTCTCGGGTTCAATTCCCGGTAGTGACAAGGAAAAAATTGCACGACTGGTTTAGGATCAATGAATTAATCACTCATTAGTCATTATCCGAAATGAAAATATGATTATTAAACCTCATTTAAGACGGCCAAATCTCTTGATGGGATATAGTGCCAGAGAGAGAGAGAGAGAGAGAGAGAGAGCGAAATTCATTTTATCTTAATAAAAAACTCAATTTAATTAAGCTATAATAACTTTAAACAACATTTATTGATTTTGAGGCGGTACGAAGTTCGCCGGGTCAGCTAGTGTAATATAAAAGAGAAAAAAAAATTATACATAATAATTTGACCTTAACATGCGGCTGTTGTATCCCGCGTTGCTCGAGCTACCTCCGTCATGATGTGAGGAATGGAGTTCCGTTTTTCGTGTATTTTAGTTTTATGTATTTTAGTTTTATGTATATTTGTATATCATATTTCTAATTTTATGTTGATTTATATTATTATAGTTTTAACATTATAGTTAATCGGGGGTTACGTATAAAATATACCTATATTGTAGATTGAATATTATTTCGATTTATATTTACTCGGACATGGTGGTCCGGACAAACACTACACTATAAACTACAGTTACTTTTCTTGCCGTGATCGATCACTATTACACTATTCACTATGTTAATTAGGTTATTACTTATTTCACTATGTCTATATTAAACTTCGCACTCGGTAAACCCCATTACATCCAATCACTAGTTACGGATGTGAAGTTTGTCCTAAATTGTCCTAAACCAACAACAATGTTTATAATTACATTTAACAGTGTAATTTGAGTGCACGTATTAGAGCAATGAAAAGTAGTCTGGGACTGGTACTTCTATTAAAAGGTCCACCAATTCATTCTATCATTAACCGTCCTAGTGACTAGTTGTCAAAATAAAAAAGAGCAAAATAAAAAAAATAAAAAAAATACAATAAATAATTTAAATTATATTAAATCATTTTAAATAAATAATTTGTCAGTATTGTTATTTTCAATACATTATATACATTTTTAATAATAAAAATCATAAAATAGATATTAAAGTTTACTTTAAATAAAAAAGACAAGAAAAATAGTAAAAAATAAGTGTCAGAGAATTGTGACGCCAAATAAATAAAAATTTTAAGCAATTAAAAATGTTCGTGCTCCTGGTGCTTTATGTGGTGGTGCTTGTGGAAAAGTCTTCCATGTGAAATGTGCAGGTATTTTGGACATATTATATAACGACCTGAACAATGGATCTGCTTCTTGGATCTGTACGAGCTGCCGTCCCGAATCTAGGAAATCTATTGTGGTTCCTGATGATGACTCTGATATTGACATATTGCTACGTAACAAGTCTCCCGAACTAAAAGACGTACTATTGATGCTAGCGAAAGTGTATAAAAAAATCACCGATATAGAGTCGTCACAGAACTTTGTATGCAGTAAAATCGACGAATGTAATCAGCAAATCAACAACCTGATAAGTGAAAACTCAATGTTATCTGCGAAGGTTGCTGTATTAGAAAGGAAGGCAGCCCGTTATGAATCTAAATTAAATGCACCAGAGGCCAACTTGGATAAACAAAACCAAAACTTGATCGAGAATGATATCATTATTAAAGGCTTTCCTCAGAAGTGTGACAACTATCAACAAATCACGTTTCTCGTTGATCAATAGCAATGTACCAGCTGATGATATTGCATCTATCAAACAAATTTCACTGAAAAGTAAAGCCAATTTACCTGAAAGCAGCTTTTATATTGTATCACTAAAATCAAGACAAATTAAGCAAAACCTCTTAAATTCATTTCGAAAGAAAAGAAAACTATTTATTCATGAATTGGATGAACAATTTTCGGAGAGTTTTCGCAACCAACGTATACATATTATGCATCGTTTCACCAAACTACAATCATTTGTCATTGTTAATAGTTTCTGTACCCTATTAGCCAATTTATGACGAAAAAGAAAGTTCCGCTGATCGTGGGAATTCCCGCTATTCGAATATACGTGACACGGGAAAAGTATTGGTTGCGTTGAAAAGAAGAAAAAATCTTTAGCCTTAGGGTTTTAAAGGTCCGCCAATTTATTGATCTATAAAAATTTTGGCCTGCTATATCTATCTACCGAGCAAGTATAATGACCCACTGATCGTGGGAATTGAATATACGTGCCACGGGAAAAGTATTGGTTGCAATGAAAAGAAGAAAAAATCTTTAGCCTTAGGGTTTAAAAGGTCCGCCAATTTATTGATCTATAAAAGTTCTGGACTCCTATGTCTATCTACCAAGCTGTTTTAATACAGCCCAAACCTTTTCAATTGGGTTCATATTTGGCGAATTACCAGCCCAATCCAGAATGATTATCTTTTTTTCGTTTTATATGCTCAAGGAATATAGGTATACAAGGGAATATAAAGATGTAATAAAACTATTTTTAGTTCAATGAAAATTTACAGTAATTAAATAGATACATAAAAAAAATATATAGCTCATATTAATTTGACCATGTTCTGGAATCCAAAACCACACTGAAATTAATTCAGCGTCTACAAATGCTTTCGAATTAACTAATCGTAAAATAAATAGGGTCCATATGTCTTATAGTAAGACCCAATCCTAAAACACCAGTTCCTTGGTTCACGTATTTTGATTCGTTCAGCCCTTTGTGATTTAACTGTGCCGGTGAAGTAATAAATAAAGCAGTTAATTTAAAATAATAATATTCTATAACATCCAATTACGTAATGCATTTTTCTGCTGTAATCGTACATAATTCAGCCAAATGCTTTTATCTTATTCACGCTTAATGTAGCGATGCGATAATTTCTCGAATGTTTAATGACCTGAAACATCTACTAATTATTTACCTCTCAGCACTTCAGTGTATAATATAGAGATAGTAAAAGAAATGTTAACTCGAAATTTTCGATTTATTAGAAATACAACGCTAACTATCTGATAAAAATAAATCATTCATATCAGACATTGAAACCCCCATTATAAACCAACGTTTCTAACACCCACAGTTTTTGGAATACTCCCCACTTGACATCATAATAAATTTTTACCAAAAACTAAAAATTATCCACAAAAATAATAATTATAAATCTTAACACAATACAATAAAATAAAGTTTCTTTTATAAAATAATTTTGTATATGAAAAACAAAAAAGTAATAATTATCTTTACACTTTTCATCCCGCACCACCCTCTCCATACATATATACCAAAAAAGAAAAAAAATACGATTAATTTTATATATTCATGAATTTTTAATTTACTTAATAAAAATAAATAAAAAATCTGTAATTTTGCATATACACGTATACATACGTGTTTGCTACACACCCATACACACACATATATAATTTTATTATTTATTTATTATTCCATCTCGATCTTCAAAAATAATTAATTATTTAATATTTCTTATCAAAAGATAATCCACCCTGTTTTTCATCATCAGCATCATCATCATAGCTTTGGATTTTTTGTTGTTTTTCTTAACATTTTTATGTTGTGTGTAATCTTATATATTATTATCAAAGAATTGAGATATGAAGAATATTATTTCATCAGAATAGAAGCTTCGTCTTTTATTTCATCCTTATCGTCTTCGGTGTTTTAATTTTTGTCTCACCTCATCTACACCATACATAGTATATACACTATAATGCTAAGTTTCTGTTGATGTGAACGAAATATAGTTTAGATACATATTACATACATCCATCTTTATGAATTTATGCTACTATACTATTTAATTTTAAATTAGTAAATATTCTAATGTAATTTATTTGAATTATGCTTATACGAGAGTACAAGGAGTAGAGAGAGGCAAAATAGGAAGATTGTATCCTTTTTATTTTCCGTTATAATTGGATTTGAAATATTTTGAAGAAAATCAGTAGCATTAGTAGATAGATACCAATAGTGTTACATGGTATATTGGATTGAAGAATTTCGGATAATAGAAATTAATTCCAATTAATTATTTATTTATGAATAAGTAGTTTGCCAAAAAATATAAGCAGATTCACGGGAGATGTGAGGTGGTATAATTACTAATTATGATAATTATTAATGATAGATTCTTTTTTTATACATGTGCACACGCAAGTTAGGATTTCATCGTATAAGAGTAATGGTTACCATCAATCTGATGGGAAATAATAATGAGAACGAAGGTTAAAACTACGCTACGTTAGTTTTATTAATAATCTAATTATAGTCTTTTTCCAAAAACTACTTTGAACTATAATTATCAATATAATCCATATATCTTAACTAAACAATGCAAAAGTGTATATGGAGTAGTCAACACCGTTCAAAACCTTTTTTTTATTGTAATAGTTTTATTTTAAAAAATCCCATGGATTACATTCAATGCCAACATATGCCAACAAAAGTATAGCATAATAAAATAAAACTAAATAATGAGCACCTGATTTAACAATGTCACGGAGTCACGATTCATTTGTAAAAAAAATAAAAAAATAAATATAATAGAAATTAGATAAAAAAAAATTAAATAAAAATTAAAAATAAATAAAAATTAAAATAAATAAATATAATTTAACAAATTTAAAAAATAAATAAAAGGAAATAACAAAATTTTAAGCAATAGTTGCGCATGGTTTGAAATATTCGTTACAAATTCATCAACTTACTTTCATTATAAATAAAAGTAGCATATGTTTCAGGAATGTGCGTCGATGCGTCAACTATTATTGTCGACGTCAGTAGTAATGGGGCGACCTGAGTCCAAGGTCAAACCACGTGGAGACTTGAGTCCAAGGTCACTGTGACGTGATAGGGGTCAAATGTCAGGGGTCAAAGATCAAAAGTCAAGGGTTAAAGGTCAGGGGTCATAGGTCAGGGGCAAAGGTCAAAGGTCAGGGGTCAAAGATCAGGGGTCAAAGGTGAGGGGCCAACGGTCAAAGGTCATGAGGTTAGCTGATAAGAATCTTATAAGATAACAAAATATAAATTGAAAACATTTTTGAGACTACTTTGTTGCACATTACTATCAGTAAAAAATAAAAATAAGTTTGGTATTACTTTGTTATGAGTTACTAATCAGTGGTTTATATTATAGCTTGTTATGAAATTACTACTGCTGTGTTTTGATAATGAATATTTTGTATAATAATACCATATCAATCTAATAATACGAAGGCGGTATGGAATTATCACTAAAATATGAAAATATTTTAAGATTACTTTGTTGTGCATGCGGTGGTAGTACTTACATGGCGTCTGGTATAGTGCAATCTAGCGGTGATTAGTGCAATCGTCATTTTCAGTGTATGGCGGCGTTGCGATCGTCGTATAGTATAGTAGATGAGTATAGTAGTAGTAGTATAGTAGATGATACGTAGGATTGAGTTGTGATTTAAGATTACATTAAATTTATTTTAGAAAAAAAATTCGCTACCCGCCGAGAATCAAACTCGAGACTACTGGAATGGTAAGCAAGTGTCTTAACATCTAGACTATGTGCAGTGTTGCGCTTCACCAAGAATGAGGTGAAGCTTATCACATGTCCTTACAATAAGGGCCCTAAGATGGGCGAGAAGAATACTTATAAGCATTTATCAGCATGCAGGAAGATATATCCTCTTGTAGATGTAAAAATCTGCAAATATAGTACGCTTCATCACATTCCAGCAGACGAATATGAGGTAACTACTTTTTAATATTTTAAAATTTTTGAATATATTATTAATTTTATTAATTTATATCATAAATTTTTATTTGTTTCGTTTCTTCCTATCTATAGAAACACCTGCAAAACTATAGTTTCAAACCAGAGTGGGATGAAGGAATCTCACATTTCAAGGTAGGGAAATTTCGGAAGAGAGTGGTAAGAACGACCGAGGAGTGTGAGGAGGGCAAAGAATCTAAAAGGAGAACAGCTGTATCGATCCTCGAGGACTGGGAGGACTACAACACTAATCCTAATTATAATTTTTACTTAGTAGTGATAATAAGCCGGTTTCAGCGCAGTTTTTGTTCAAAAGGGTGGCTGTCTGGAATTCGATACGAATGTGGGATGTAACAACGCGCTCTAGCGGTAAGTATAGGTACTAATATGTAACAACGCGCTCTAGTGGTGAGAATAGGTACTAATAAGTAGTACTAATGCTGTGTCCCTTAATCGACTAAATAGACTAAACTAAACGAAAATTTGAAGATTCTACTAGTGACCACTAGTTGGCAGCAGAAAAGTCAATTTACGAAGTTACTTTTCAGTAACTTTTCAGTACACTGCGAGAAGTAAACAGCAAAGCAACCAATAAAAAATGGAGAAACGTCATCATTTAATTCGATGTAAGTTGTATCTTATTTATTTCAAAACATTTAATTTTATTTTCTTTTTCGATTTAGGGACACAAGATGAAACCAAAAAATGTATTACAGCGCTTATTAAATTGGAGCATTTATTTATAAATGATGTGCCAATACTGTGTCGAAAGGCACAATATTATTCCAACATTGGTTGTGAACAGCCGGACCGACGAAAATTTACCATACATTTCTTATATTTCATTTATTTAAAATTTACATGTAGTAGTACATTATAAGTGTATTAAAAAAAAATAAATAAAAAATAAATAAAATAAATAAAAAATATGGCACTATAATTTTGAACTTTTATTTATTTATTATTTTATGTAAATTTCACTCTCTATTATCTATTATCTTCCATTGTTTATATAAATATTTTGACACTTATTCTAATTAGTTTAGTGTTTCTTAAGGCACACATAATCACTTTTGTACTAGTGCCACCTATTAGCATATGGTATGAACTAACTGTTATAATTTTAGTTTAGTTAGTTTAGTCATAAATCAATAAGAAGATAGATAGGTTATGTAGGAGAAATCTCTTCATTGACACCAGCATGCGTGTCTATTTTTTGAACCCGAATAAAGATCGTCTTGAGTTTTTGTTGTTGTTTACGTAAAATTGAAGGTCGGTGCATTTGTTTTTATTTTATTCGTAAAACATGTGTCGACGGTGTGACGCAACGAAATAGAGAAATATATGGTTTTGTTAGTTGTTTAGTAGAAATATAGAAAGGAGAATTGAAGGACGAACAAATACATATGTATATAAAAAAAATAATTTTTGCTTTTTAGAGATCAGAAAATAATTTTTTAGTTTGTCCTATGAATGTATGTGATATAATATGTACATACTTTTATTTAGTACGTACACACATTCAGATATTTTTATTCTTTTGAAAATGACGTAAAAGTAGAATCCATACATAATGTATTGTTCTTTCTAAAAACCCTCCAAACATTGCGTAACTTTTACGTACAGTTTACGAAGACTTGTTTATCCCTTTCGAGTTCAATAAAAGAAAATTTTTTGGTTCAATTTACGTTCACCATACACAAATGTGTATGTAAATTATGACAGGTTGTAATGTCTTCCGTATTTTAACGGATCTTAGTTAAATCGGAATTCTTTTTGTAAAAATCATAATAATTTGTTAAAAAAATAATTATATAACATATAATTTATTTGTTCTTGATAACATATTAATTATTTTATCATTACTATAGTTACTTCGTTATTTTTGGGACGAAAACAAAATTAAGTGGTTTACACAAATGTGTACATTGGTCTTCAATTACCACCTAATTCTATGTTTGACATCTTCGTTTGTCTTAATCTAAATTTGTATACACAATTGTGTATGCGGGTCAGGAAAGGGTTATACTAAAGTCCTCGTAAATGTTACGCATATACGTAAAGAAAAAGTTGTGTAAACGAACACTTCGTCACAAGAGAAATGAAACTATTTTACGAAGACTTGTATATGTGTTGGTAACAATAATTGTCTTCGCAAATTCCGCGAGTTAGCGTAAAGTTAACGAACGGTTTAAACATGTGAATGCGAACATATTTCATTTCGGGTTTTGCTCGTTTTTACACGGGATTTATTACTATTTTAGATTATTTTTTTAATAAATATTTTTTCGAAAAATGAAAAAACCGAGAATTCTTTTCCAATGTTATTTTATTTTTTTTATCTTGATTAAATTTATACTTATTACGATAAATATATACATATTAACATTTTAATAAGATTGATTAACAACAAGTGATATGGGTTTTTACCTTTTATAAGCTCCATGATATAGTATCCCTTTACAGCAATATTGCCATGTTGGCCATGATGATATCCTTCAAACAACCTCTCAAATATTTTTGAAGTGATAAATCACTAATTGCTTTAAAGTGACTGGTCTATAAAAGGTTCGAAAATAAATTATATAAACTTTGTTATTCAGGATGCTAAAATTTAATGTTGCTTACCAAAATATTTTCCTTTTTTAAATTAGTTTTAATTTCACATTCCAGAGCTTTAAATTGTTTTGGTGATGTGACTGGTATATTTAAAATATGACACTGCTCTATATTTACTAAAATTATAAGTTATTTTTAATTAAACACAAAAAACAAAATGGAGATCACAAACGTAATATATTTCACTAAACAACTTATCCGAATGAAGCACGTATAAAAATATTACATTTGTGTACCATATGCGAATACCATACGAAATAAAAATATATATGTATATAAAAACAAACGAAATAGTTGTACGTGTATTGGTATTCCATTGTTAATGAGTGTACGTAAAGTTTACGTTTTCGTAAAGAATTTAACGTATACATTTTTTTGTTGTGAGGGAAATTATTTTTCCTCGCCCTTTAAATATTTGGAACAGGGAAACGAAATAATTCCTATTTGGTTCTTTATTTACATTGATCGTGTAGTTTTGACTGCAAAATATTTTAATGATAATAATATAGTTGATTATTAATATAACATACAAATTATAATATGTAATATACATTAATAATATGTATTAAAAATGCAGGTAGCCCATGTTTTAACAATTTAAATATAAACTGGAATACCGCAAAATTAAATAAATTTTAAATTTTTAATATTTCTTTAGTGGTTGAACGATGGGAGGGGGGGTTGATGAATAGATTATGTAACGAAAATTTCATAAATTTCGCCCTTAAATTATTGCTCATTACGAGTACTTTGTCAAATGAATAATTTCAAGATTTCAACTTGGTTGGTTTAGGTCGGATTATTTAACTTATTCTGGAATATGGAAATTGTTTACTAATTTTAATTCGAATTGAAAATTCTAATTGGTAGGAAAAAGAATCTATGATTTTTTGTTTTAAGTTGTGGAATAAATTTATATCAAATGGAACTGGCCATTTCATATAACCAAATTTAATAAATGATTATATTTAGATTATTTAACGATTGCTATTTAATTTCTTAGAAAAGAGTCAAACAATTAAATGTGATTTAATTGAACGAATTTTAAAAATTTGAGCAATTAAAGGAAGCTTGGGATGAAAATGAGATTTTATTATTTTCAAGTAAAATTCCATAATTACCTAATCTGATGTTCCTAACTATAAAGGCTAAGCATACGTAAAGCAAACTTTTGTTGAAATTTTTTGTAAACATTACGCATGAACCCTTGCGTCTGCGTTGCTAATCTTATTGATACAAAGTGCATTGATGTCAGAAAAAAAGGAGAGGTGAAAATGTTTTGGCCAACACCAGACTTTGTTTCACCACGAATGTATACATAGATCTCGGATACAACGCACTAGATTTCTAAAGCGGATAAACTTATCGAACTTTTGGTTAAACTGTCTTGATAATGAAAAATCATAATTCCTGCTTAAATTTCAGACAACGAACAAGATCAACCCTTGTTGAAAATTTTATCTTTAAATTTATTTGAATCTTTTAATTCCTTGTTGTTTTGTGTAAATGTACAATTCTTCAACATCGTTGCAAAATTGAAAAAGCCCAAATAAAGCTGCAACTTCCAGTACATAGATTTCCACCAAATTTCGAAAGAATCTCTTAATTAACAAAGAATTTAAGTATAAAGTTTCACTCCGAATAGTCCATCCGACTGGACTGTAGAGAGATGCCGAATTTTGGTGAAATAAAGTTTTTTATCAAAACTCGTCATTTCCCGGTAATACATATTTAAAATATGAACTGAACTAATTTTGTTTGAAATTAAATTTACACTCATTTTGTTTCGTAAAAGTTATATACTTCTCAAAATACTTACAAAAAAGGAAAAAAACTCCGAAGGAAACTGTTACTTCCGGTGGACCAATTTTGGCCAAAACTCACTGGGACCTCCCAAATTATGGTAACAGCTTAAGCATGAAGTTTTATTCCAACCAAGCCGTTAAGCTATGCTCTAGAAAGACCAACGTTTTTGTTGAAAATAGTTTTTTTGACCAATACCGTCATTTGGCGTGAATATTCTGTGGCCTAAAACCGCCTTTCTTTTACCACAAATCTATCCATAGATCTCGAATTCACCACAGTGCATTTCTAAAACGGAAAATTAAAGTTACCCTTCTTTTGATAAAACTGTTTTGCACAATCAAACATCACAAATCCTATATAAAACTCAGAAAAGCAACAAAGTCAACCCTTCTTGAACATTTAATCTTTAAATTTGTCTGAATCTTTAATCTTTAAATCTATTTGAATTTACAAAAAATGGGAAAGAATTAATTCTTTCTTGTTTTTTGTAAATCCTAAAGTTTTCAACATCAGTGCAAAAATTGGAAAAGCTTCAGTGGAAGCTGCCATTAATCTCGCAATTAATGGAAAAATGTTATAGTGCTTGTTCAAATGTCCGCCGAGGCTTTGCTTGGTGGCACGTATTCAGGAGATTCAATTGTCCATGATTTTGTCACATAAATCAGACTGAATTTGAAGGATGGTTCATTATGTTGATTTTGAGGGCATCAATTGTTTGCGGTTTATTCGCAAAGACCTTAAAATAGCCCCAAAAGAAGAAGTCTCAAGGCGTTAAATCACACGAAACCTGTGTCCAGTTAACATCACTGCCGCGCAAGATAACCATGCTCATATCGTTGGTATCCATATCATCCAGTTTAGGCCACGAGAACTCGATCTGTAGCACTTGCCGTTGACGGTTATGACAATACCAGTTTCGGAAGAAACACGGATCGGTGATTCCGCCAGATCAAAATCCACACCAAACAATGACTTTCTCGGGGTTCATTTGGTGATGGTTTATCTCGTGTGGATTGGTAGTTGGTACCGCCAAAATCCGCCAATTTTGCTTGTTCACATACATATCGATTCATTCACATGTGTGTCTCGTCGATAAAGATGAGTTTTTGGCGAAATTTGGGTCAACTTCCAATTACTCCAGGGCGCTTATTCTTGAAATCCACCAATATTTTCACTTGCGAATTATAATTTGTATTAAAATTCTTTATATAACCGAACTTTTCGCCGGCTACTTTAATCGTTTTTTCAAATTTGCTTGCAAGTTTTCTTTTATTTATTTCACGACTAAACAAAAATCGGTGAATATTTCCGACTGGGTATAACCAGTTGGAAATATCCACCGACTTTTGTTTAGTAATGAAATAAATAAAAGAAAACTTGCAAGCAAATTTGAAAAAACGATTAAAGTAGCCGGCGAAAAGTTCGAATAATATAAAGAATTTTAATACAAAATATAATTCGCATGCAGAAATATCGGTGGATGCAAGAATACGCGCCCTGAGCCCAATCAGCGAACACTTGTCTATATAGTCGTTTACCTAAAATTCCTGGGACAACTGGATTTTATACGGGCGCAAAAGTTCTTGTGAACGACGAGAAATTAACAGTCTCGGGTTTGCCATACAATCTCGCACAGCAGCGATTCTTTTAGCAGACCTTTCATTAGAAATCTCAAGCGACCCTATTGAAGACCCTTTACTTTCCAAATTATTTGGAAAAAATTGAAACACTTCTATGGAAGCTGTCACTTCTGATGGACCGATTGCAGCCAAACGTCACTATCCCAATTTCTGGTAAAAGCTGAAGTATGAAGTTTCATTTCAATTAATCCGTTAGGCTGTACATAGAACGAATTTTTGTTGAAAACAGTTTTTGTCAAAAATCATCATTTCCGCTTAAATTTTGGAAAACTGGTATGGGCCGATATTATTGCAAAACTAATTTAGAATATTTTATGCAAAAGCTTCTATGGAGGCTGCCACTTCCGGAGGACCGATTTCAGTCAAAAATCATACAGTTCTCTCAAATTATAACAAAAGCTTATGTATGAAGTTTCATCCCGATCAATCAATCCGTCTTGTCATTCTGGGCTGTAAAGAAGCTTGTCTGTTAGTCTGCATGGAGCAGCATATGCACATATACACAGAGATTTTTTTTAAAAACCACATTTTTTTCGTTTTCAATAATTTTGAAAATATTGCTGCCACTTCTCGTGGACCGATTTCGACAAAAAATCACTTACATCTTTTAATTTATTCTAAAATATTAAGAATGATCATTCCGATCAATCAATCTAAACAGTTGAAAACAGTTTTGTTGTACAAAAATCGTAATTTCTGCTTAAAGATTGGAAAGCTGATCTGTACCGGTATTGTTGCAAAATTAATTTAGAATCTTTTAATGGTTGTTTTTCTAATAAATGATATATGTATATGTACATACTTCAACATCCAGCATGTGCAAATCGTCGAAAATAAAGATCGATAAAAAAATTTAAAGTTCGTAAAATTTTGTTCATGTAACGTTAGATGTCTCATAAAATTGTTGTCTTAGCTAAACTTTTTAATGAAAAAAGTGTCCGCATGGTGTGGTTACTGTGCATTGGTTCCATCTTTTAAAAAAAAATTTGCGAAAAAATGTATATGAGATCGGCAATATTATATTTGGTGATGCTATGCAAAACCAACAACAATTAAAAGCATCGAACAAAGTCTGAAACGCAGACACCAATATACAATAAACTATAGAAGATTGTTTTGGTTACACTAACAATCCCATGCTAATTTTTTTCTTTCGCACCACTACTTATTAAACTAGTGCGCACATACGATGTACACATATATTCTTACACAACTATCTATAGTGTATTTTTTTCTGTATTTGTCGCATTAGCATGGCTTTATATTGTTGTTGGTTTTGTGCTATGTGGTCTTTCGAGCTAATATTAAATGTGTGAGTGTGCTCAAATAAAATAAAAAATAAAATACCAATGTCATGAAGATGCAAAGAAGAGACATATCCCTTTTTCAACCAAGAAAACAAATAAATTGGCTCAGTTTTAGTCCAACTCACACAAATGTGTGAGCAAAAAACCATAGTATGTAATGGTGTTGTTGATAAAAAATTTCGCTTGATTTGAAGTAAAACCAACACACGTGTATAGGTATAGTGTTTTTTTTCGGTCGAAAATAAGTTAAAAAGAAATTCACAAATGTGTAAGTTGGTTCAAAAAACATATAAAACTAAATTTTTGACATGGTACTTTTGCCCTATCCGCACAATTGTGTTAGTAAATCACTAAAGGGATATGGAACATAAACAGAGATTAAATATTTTTTTATTCTCGCAATAAAATGTGTGCGGAGCAAGAGAGCATGGTTGGGCGCTAATAGATTTTTTACCCCCAGCTAATTTTTTTGTTCGTGGGTTTATATCTCATTGTTTTATATACATATCTCTAATTTCATACTTACACAAAACATAAAATTTTTATAATCAGTTATTTGAAAAAAAAAAAAAAAATCAAAAAAACTATTGAATATCTAGTTATCAAACATATTTATAATATGCGTATGGATCATAATCATCTAAACACGACGTTTTCTTTTAATTAAATTTATAAAAAATTTAATTATTTAAAATGCCAATATCTGCTTAAATTTTTCTTACCCCCCTCCCCCCTCCCCCCTCCTTCCCCCTCCATCCCACCTCCCTCCCCCCCACATGAGCTAAAACCGCTATTCTTAAAGGCATAACCTAAATGACTCTACTAAATATTGAAAACCTGCAGCCCTATTCCTGAATACGATACGAAAATGTAAAATTCATATTTGAATTGAATCAGATTCACACGCTTCTTATTTGGAATGGCTAAAGCATAGCTTCTTTAAAAAAAAAAATTAAAAAAAAAAAATATGTTCTCGAGTAGCTTGTGACATTCCAAAACCTATTTAAAAAACTAAATCCTAATCATATTTTCCGAAAGCAATAATTGACCTAATAATAAATGACGGTACTTTGAAGGAATAATAAATACTAGAATAATAATAAAATAAATGATAGCCCTAAATTAAACATATCCACAGCGACGTAAATGAATATAAGTAGCTAGACCCCTACGAGAAATATTTATAAATGTGAGTACTATAAATAAAAATATAGGTTAGAGTCATAAATTATCCAAGAATAATCGCGTGTCTGAATAATAGCTGAGTTTATGTCCTCATAAAATGTATATTACGGTAAATAATAAAAAGTCTGCTTTCAAATCATCAAAAAAATTATACGCTTAATGAATCTCCCATAAAACAATCATTTTGAATGAGTACGTTACGTGGTTCGGAAGAAATACACCCCAAGAAAAATCAAATAAAATTCAGCTCAGATTTTCATAAAATCTATCAAAACAGATATTAGGATATAAAAAAAAATCAATTCCATTAAGTTTTTAAGAAACCGTTATTCAACATGAACTTCAATGTAGTGTGTTTATATATTAGTGCTACGTATAAATTTATTCATAGTTTAATCGTAAGTTAGCTATATACAGTTGGTCATAAAATCTTCGCACTATAATTAAGAAATAACAAT
Source organism: Nephrotoma appendiculata (assembly GCA_947310385.1). Classification (NCBI taxonomy): domain Eukaryota; kingdom Metazoa; phylum Arthropoda; class Insecta; order Diptera; family Tipulidae; genus Nephrotoma; species Nephrotoma appendiculata. The sequence continues at coordinate 239,773,857 of OX371223.1, read as the reverse complement.
TATTGTACTTCTTACTCTAAGCATGAACATATAATAACTAAATGGGAGGACATTTAAAAATTGAGTTTAAATTGAGGCAAAACAAAATTCAAACTACTACGCGAGATCGTAAAATTTTTATTGTTTAATTCGTTATTAAATTTGAAGTAATGGAAATGGAATTTATTAACTATCCGGGATATCCTGCAAACGAATGATACGACTTTTATGGTTGTGCATATGCATATGCCGTGATTAAACCGAAGGTGGCTATGGGTGTATCTCAAAACATGAGGAGGTTCCGTTATAAATTTCCAAAATATGAATAAATGTATGCCCATTTAACTAGAATGCCTGTAGTTTTATAAATATTTGCCTGTTAAATACGTAACAATAAAGTAAAGTTTTTACGTTTACTAAGTGGTAAATTATTCCCCTAAAATGTTGCACTAAAACATATTTTAAAAAAAGTTGGGTACATAAGTACATTTAGGTGAATAAAAATGAAAATATCAAACTAAATCGATATAACCAGCACATTCTCATTGTTTGTTGGCTTCATGTTTTATATGAATCATTTTTTTGTTGGTCGTCAAATTTTTTATCGAATATTTTTAAAATCCAGAAAATATAGTAACAAGTAGTATGGCATAAGTTTTTAAACTAAACATTATATACCGCTCATTTGCTGCAACAGTGACACAACTCAAAATTCACTCATTTCTAAGATATTCGAATCAAACGATTGCCAATAGTTCATATTTTGATTATTTTATATCACAACATCCTCTTATGTAGTTATTTCTAGCAAATTAAGTAAAATTGCATATAAAAAATTACTCAATTCGCGAATGGAAGTACCATTTCCAAATATTGGAACATATCCTAAGAAAATTTGCAAAATATTAAAGAATAGAAAAAAAATGATTTTACTAAGCAGAATATATTTTTATTAATTTTTGAAAAAGGCCGTTTTTACAAACAATTTTGAGTGATATTATCAAATCTCTCTACTGAAAAATTAAAAATTTTCGATTATGTCACTCTTGCAGCAAATGAGCGATATGATGGTTGCGGTTTAGACAGCCTTACCTGAGCTTTGTTTTTTTGAGTAAAATAAGCAATACTTGGAGATTAAAGATTCTCGTGCTACTTTGGACAGCCGAGATAAATGGGACTGGTTTCGAGGAGCTTAGCTCAACCAGCTCTTTGTGCACTGATTTATTTTAATGGATTATTTAAACTTGTGTGGTAGGAGATAAGGTGAAGTTATCTTATTATGTCATCCGAAAAAAAATAAAAATTGTTCATCAGGTAATATTAATTATATCCCATCCCATGATTTTTAGAATCATCCCAGAATTTTTTTAAATAACGCGAAATATGATAATAATGTGTTTATTCTCCAAGACAAGCCATTACATGAGATTGGCACAATAGGTTCAAATGTTTATCATGGCCTTTTCAGTTAAATGTATGAATAACACTGTGCTAGTTGAAAAAAGTGATGAGCTGTGGCACTATTCTGGTAATTCCCCGGGAATAGGGAACTGGGGAAAAAATTTACATATAAATTCTATTTAAATATTTTTTTTCTGGCATACTAAGGTAAAAAGTTAGTGGCAATTTTTTTGAAAACAAAATAAAATTGGGAATAACTTTCCCTGATAATTTCGCTATGGAAAAATTATTCCCAATTTACAAATATTTACATCAAACTTTTTTTCTCAGTAGGCCAGAAAAAACTGATTTATAGATAAAAGCTATGTAAAATCTTTCCCCAGTTCCCTATTCCCGGGGAATTACCAGAATAGTGCCACTGGTGTACCCAGTATGCACTACATAATTAGATTTTTTTTCTTTAAAGTGTTGTGTTTCATTATAATGTTTTCTATTTGTTAAAGTAAATAGTTTTAAATTTAAGTATAAAATAATAATTATTAAGTTATTTAGTGATCGCGATGTACAAATTTGGACTAAAAAGGTAATAGAAATCTGTCTCACAATGGCGTCGTCGCGAAATACATTTACGTTGTAAATTTTCAATGCATTTTTTTCTTTTCAAGATCGGTTGTGCTTGTTGGGATGTTCAATTAGATGCGCGTATGGTGAACAAACAAGACGTATGGTGAACGTGGTGAACGTGCTTAAAATTTAATTTATAAAATTTGTGTTATAAAATTTAATTGTGTATTTTTGTGCTAATAAAAAATTAATATTTATTTTATTATAAATGGAAAATTTTGTTTTATTTCAAATAAGAATTATTATTTATTCCAATTGGAATATATATACAAACACGTGCTTTTTGTTTCGGTGGTTTTTTTCTCTTTTTAGTAGGGATTCACACCGACTCCGGAATTTTTGTGACACTTTTCTTTGGCGGGGAGTACGAATTTCCGCGTGATACACATGGTTCTTTCCATAGAAGCAGTGTGGTTTTAGAACGCGAATGTAAATGGAATTCCGTTGGCATTGCATATTGGGAACACGTGTTTTTTGTTTCTGTGTTTTTTTTCTCTTTTTAGTTGGGATGCACACCGACACCGGAATTTTTGTGACACTTTTCTTTGGCGGGGAGTAAGAATTTCCGCGTGATACACATGGTTCTTTCCATAGAAGCAGTGTGGTTTTAGAACGCGAATGTAAATGGAATTCCGTCCATATATAATTCCGTCCATGAAAGTAAAAAAACTAATTATAAAGTGCAACCGTGCACGTCGACTTGTCAGAAGAAACTGAAAATAAAAGATACAGAAAAACAAGAACAATTATTTTTCTCCAAAATCAATATTTTTGTGTCTTTGATATTTTGTAGTACGGAATTTTGTACAACATTTGAGCAGTATTTTCCAGACAGTGGAATAATTGCATACTGGGTACAGACTAATCTACGTTATCATATAGCTTTGAGTCCGGAGTCACCATAATTAGGTTTATTACCATTGTGGAGGGGTCGCTATAGCTGCCAAACAAATTTACGGTTTTTTTTTGATTGCGGTCACAAAGTGACCATACAAATTTTATTTTGTCATTCGCATTCTGTTATTGACTTGGAAACATTGAGTACACCAAGTATCAAAATAAGTAGAATTGGAGGATAACGAGAAAAAAAAGTAATCACTACCGTAAGCAAGCTCATCTTTAAATAAAATCTGACAAACCCAACAAATTAAGGTAAGCTGCGGTTTGGGTAATTGTACACGTGACTGATCGTTTCTATTTCGCTAGGTTTTTGGTGTAACATTGTCATACACTTCAGTCGAGTCGTCAAAGGGCATTGCATAACAGTCAACGGGGTATTTAACATACCGTGGTGGATGGCGGGAAGCCATAGAAGGCCGCAAACACACGCATTGAAATCCTCTTTGTACATAAAAGCGAAAGCGGCCCAGCAGATCTATCACCCTTCCCGTGTTTGGCAAATGGAGAAACAAACCATCATTCCCATCATTGTAGCGGATAGCACCCGTAGAAAATATTCTCGCCAGTAAAAAAAAGAAGGTGGAAGAGTTACAGAACATTATAGTAGTACATCAATTTATACATAAATTATAATTAGTATACATAAATTAGTTGCCGATACGCTCAAAAGAAAGGTTTAAGTTTGTGGTAGTTTAAAATAATAATAATTAAGTTGCTTATTTCGATCGTGCGAAGAATTTAAATCGCTGGTACGGTATTAAGTCATCCGAGCCACAAGGCAGTAATTGTCGTGATATACAGAGTTAAGAAAAACAAATATTTATTTTATATTTAATTGGATATAGCGTGTACACACGGAAGTTTAACCACGAGCGCTCCTGGAAGGACCGGAAAATATCTAATTAGAACGGGTGAGTTTTTGAACCAGTAATTACTAAGGATTTTGTTTTCTTAAAACTGTTAAATGTATGTGGTATCGTATGAACATAGTTGTATCATGGTCGATATTAATACTATTATTATTATGAAAAATTTGACTCTAAACCATGTATCGGGCATATTAGTCTTAATTATATCCTAGTTCACCATTTATATTTTAGAACGTTATAAAACAATATAATATGAATTTAATAAATTTAAGCAATTTGAAATTTTCGAAATGAGGTTGTATTAAATTAAAAATCAGAGCATGATGTGAAATGCGTCGAATAAAAACGGTAACCAACGGTCACAAATAACCATTAGGATATTGGCATGTTCAAATACAGTACGAGATATGAAGCCATACTACCCTGCAACGACGTAGAGCTACCCACACAAACATGCCACGCTTCGAAAAAAACATCTCGTTACACTGGGCAGCCAGGGGTAAACCCAGGGGGTAATATGCTAGTGAAGTTTATCCAAACTAATCTAAAAAATACAACAAAAAAAACTTATTGTAATAGTATTGGTGAAAGTAAACATTCAGGCGAATTTAAATTGTGTAATGTAGGCAAGATGTGATTATTTAATTAGCCTCAGGTACATTCCAAATTTATTTTAAGCATTTTCTAAGCATTTAGCATGAACTTCAGTGACATTGGTAGACTGTCTAAATAAAAACGAGTGTCTCTAGTAAATTATATGATTTTCTAATGGGTCTGACAGGGTGTCCCATGAGATTTAAAAATGTAATTTTTTAATGGGTCTCAGGTACATTCCAAACTCATTTTAAGTATTTTCTAAGCATTTAGCATAAACTTCAGTGATATTGGTAGACTGTTTACATCCAAACGAGTGCACCTCTTTCCTATTTACTAATGAGTCATGAACTTCAGTAATATTATTGGATTACTTAGATCTAGAAGAGTATTCTTAGTAATTTATATGATTGCGTAATAGGTATGACTGTGCATTGAGCAACACCTCTAACCCGAACTTCTCCTGAGTACGCTCTAAACTATTTTTAATACTCGCAAACCATCTTTCTCTAATTGTCATTTGCTTAAAAAAAAAATATCACGGGTCACACGGATGACTTTCTAAACGATTTTTCCCGAAATCATGAACCATCAAATCGATTACTAGTATTTGAAAATTCCACTTCAATAATTTGCATCAGAGTCGTCTGGGTTGAGTAAAATTTAGAAAAACAAACGCGGGCCTCTCCGGGTTACCAAACGACATTTCCAAACAATACCAAACGACATTTCTCCAATCTCATGGGGCACCCTGCCAGACCCATTAGAAAATCATATAATGTACTAGGGACACTCGTTTGAGTTTAGACAGTCTATCAATGTCACTCAAGTTCATGCTAAATGCTTAGAAAATACTTAGAATGACTTTGGAATGTACATTATTAAATCTCATGAGACACCTTGTCAGACCCATTAGAAAACCATATAATTTACTAGGGACACTCGTTTTTATTTAGACAGTCTATCAAAGTCACTGAACTTCATGCTAAATGCTTAGAAAATACTTAAAATGAGTTTGGAATGTACCTAAGGCCCATTAAACAATTACATTTTTAAATATCATGGGACACTCTGCCAGACCCATTAGAAAACCATCTAATTTACTAGGGACACTCGATTGTGTTTAGACAGTCTATCAATGTCACTGAAGTTCATGCTAAATGCTTAGAATGAGTTTGGAATGTACATGAGGTTAATAGGCCTTTGGAATGTACCTAAGGCCCATTAAAAAATACATTTTTAAATCTCATGGGACACCCTGTCAGACCCATTAGAAAACCATATAATTTACTAGGGACACTCGTTTGTATTTAGACAGTCTACCAATGGTACTAAAGTTCATGCTAAATGCTGAGAAAATACTTAAAATAATTTTGAAATGTATACCTAAAGCTAATTAAAAAATCACATCTCGTCTATATTACACAATTTAAATTTGCCTGAATGTTTACTTTCACCAATACTATTACAATAAGTTTTTGTTGGTTTTGTGTTTTTTGGATTAGTTTGGATAAACTTCACTAACATGGGGTAATTCGAGTACGATGAATTCATTTTATTTATTTTATTTGTTTATTTGTTTGTTTATTTATCAATAATGACATTTTATAATACATTGTTATTTAAATTAATTAAATTTTATTTTATATACTAAATGTCTACTTTATCTTTAATGAATGTATGCAATAATTTATTAAATTGACCGTACTCTAACTCTTGAAGTTCACCTAGCATGCAATAGTCACCCAATGAATTATACAACTTTACTCCATTATATCCCAGCGACCGTTGTGAAAATGATTTACTATACATTGGTAGTCTGAAGTGTGTACTCCGAGTATTGTAAGTATGAACATTTCTATTAGAAGAAAGCAAAGTATCTAAATATTTTGGCAGATCTCCCTTTTCCAGCCTAAACAAGAATTTTAACACATTAAATTGTATTCTCTGTTTGATTGACTTCCAGTTTAAAATTTCCAACATGTCTTTTATGTGTGTTCTACTTTCCGCATTCAAGATACGTCGCATGAATCGATTCTGAATTTTTTGAAGACGTGTAATTTGAGCTTGATTCATGATAAACAGCACAGAAGAACAATAATCAATATGTGGAGTCACAATTGATTCATAAAAAACAACTTTTGTCTGCATTGGTAATTTGTCTTTAATTCTGGTAAAAAATCCAAGTTTTTTATTCATCTTTTTAGCGATATAATCCAAATGATCGTTAAAATTTAAGTGCTCGTCGATAATAACACCAAGATATTTATACTGTTTTACTCGTTCGATAATTTGGTTATCAACTATTATATCTTCATTACTCTCGAACTTTGCTTTGATTGATAGGAGCATGTACCTCGTTTTCGAGATATTCAGTGATAGTTTGTGAAACATCAGCCATTTCCGTAGACTCTCGAGATCTTCGTTTACTTTCTGCACTGCTTCTGGAAGAGTTGTTGCCGAAATAGTAAGTAAAGTATCATCTGCGAACATATTTATTTTGCAATTTTGAATAACATCGACTATGTCATTAATGTACAGAATAAAGAGTAACGGACCCAGGGCTGATCCTTGAGGTACTCCGAGATTATTTTGTATTAGTGACGATGTGTAATTATCAATTTTCGTATATTGTTGCCTCCCTTGAAGATAACTGTTAAACCACTCTAGTTCTTTCCCAACAACTCCGTACTTGGTTAACTTTTTAAGTAGAATTCCTCTATCGATAGTTTCAAAAGCCCTTTTAAAATCTAAAAAGACTACAATGATTACTTTGTTGTCATCTATTTGACTTTTCCAGCTATCCAACATTAGGGTTAAGGCCGTTTCACAAGAATGGGATTCTCTAAATCCAGATTGTTGATCAACCAATATATTGTTATCAGCGATATGATTTACCAGTTGGTTTTTAATTACTCGAACAGTCTCATACAGTGGGAGCATATTTATTGGCCGGAGCTCTTCTGGCGTGGTTGGCTTCGAAAATTTTGGAATGGGAACAACTGTTGATATTTTCCATGAATCTGGTACCACTGCTTGCCTTAAACTACAATTAACTATATCAGTAAAATGTTCAGAGAACATTTGATTCTGCATTGCATCCAGCATGACAATTTTGTTTATACCATCTATTCCATATTGCGATTTTATTCTGCTTATTATTTTTAATATTTCGTTTTGTGATGTTTGTTGGAATTGAAATTTTTGTATGTTCAAAACAGCATTAGGAAGTTCAAAATCCGATATTTCAGGGATGTTACGGTGAATATCTACGACGCTGGACACAAACGAGTGATTTAGCGCATCTGCAATCTGTTGTTTATCGGTGAGTGTTTTGTTATTAAATTGAATACTCCATTGCATCGTATTTTTAGTCTTATACATAGATTTGAGAGTTTTCCATAGCTCCTTTGGGTTATATTGGTTTTCAATGAACTTATTCTTGAAGTATTCAGATTGTTGCTTTCTTAACGATTGTTTGTAAATATTTCTAGCTTTTCTATAGTTTTCCCAATTCTCGCTTGAATTTATTAATTTCAGAATACTAAAATTACGCTCCTTTTTTTGTTTTAACAATGACAAATTTTCTGAGAACCAAGGGATTTTATTTCTACTTTGAACAATTTTTGTTTGCGTCAGTTGTTTAATCGCATTCTTTAACTCCAGTATTAAGCTTTCAGCTTTCTCATTCAATTCATTCTGTGTTCTGTAGTGCTGCAGTCTAGTGATTAGGACACAATTTAATTTTTCACCAGAATAATTTTTCCGAGATCTAATTTCTTTAAATTGATCAAGTAACTGTGAATTGTTTCTGCTTATATCCACACATAACATAATGGGTGATTTTTTTGTGGTTAGGATTTTCATGCATTAGTATTTGACAGATCACGCGGGATTTCAGACAAGGTGTCAAAGAGAAAGATGCTCAGTATGCTTTGACATTTCATAATGAATAGACTTACTAACGAGCAACGCTTGCAAATAATTGAATTATATTACAAAAATCAGTGTTCGGTTCGAAAAGTGTTTCGCGATTTACGTCCGATTTATGGTCTACATAATCGACCAAGTGAGCAAACAATTAATGCGATTGTGACCAAGTTTCGCACTCAGTTTACTTTATTGGACATTAAACCAACCACACGAATGCGTACAGTGCGTACAGAAGAGAATATTGCGTCTGTTTCTGAGAGTGTTGCTGAAGACCGTGAAATGTCGATTCGTCGCCGTTCGCAGCAATTGGGTTTGTGTTATTCGACGACATGGAAGATTTTACGCAAAGATCTTGGTGTAAAACCGTATAAAATACAGCTCCTGCAAGAACTGAAGCCGAACGATCTGCCACAACGTCGAATTTTCAGTGAATGGGCCCTAGAAAAGTTGGCAGAAAATCCGCTTTTTTATCGACAAATTTTGTTCAGCGATGAGGCTCATTTCTGGTTGAATGGCTACGTAAATAAGCAAAATTGCCGCATTTGGAGTGAAGAGCAACCAGAAGCCGTTCAAGAACTGCCCATGCATCCCGAAAAATGCACTGTTTGGTGTGGTTTGTACGCTGGTGGAATCATTGGACCGTATTTTTTCAAAGATGCTGTTGGACGCAACGTTACGGTGAATGGCGATCGCTATCGTTCGATGCTAACAAACTTTTTGTTGCCAAAAATGGAAGAACTGAACTTAGTTGACATGTGGTTTCAACAAGATGGCGCTACATGCCACACAGCTCGCGATTCTATGGCCATTTTGAGGGAAAATTTCGGAGAACAATTCATCTCAAGAAATGGCCCGGTAAGTTGGCCACCAAGATCATGCGATTTGACGCCTTTAGACTATTTTTTGTGGGGCTACGTCAAGTCTAAAGTCTACAGAAATAAGCCAGCAACTATTCCAGTTTTGGAAGACAACATTTCCGAAGAAATTCGGGCTATTCCGGCCGAAATGCTCGAAAAAGTTGCCCAAAATTGGACTTTCCGAATGGACCACCTAAGACGCAGCCGCGGTCAACATTTAAATGAAATTATCTTCAAAAAGTAAATGTCATGGACCAATCTAACGTTTCAAATAAAGAACCGATGAGATTTTGCAAATTTTATGCGTTTTTTTTTAAAAAAAAGTTCTCAAGCTCTTAAAAAATCACCCGTTACAATGATCACTTATTTGTTGTTCTTTTATAATTTCACATTTTGTATTTACTGAATTAGTTATCAAAAGATCTATTAAACTATTTTGCTGGTTTGTGTGACTCTGGTATAATCTGGAACTACTTGCGCCAATCTACAATCCATGATTAACTGCTTTAATTGTAAACTGTAAATATCGTTGCTTTTCACGTCAATATTGAAATCCCCAAATATATAGTTCGATTTATTATAATTGATAATTTCTTCGAACCATCCATCTAAATTATTTAAAAATGCTGCTTTTGTTGTTTGGTATGATCTATAAACTACGCCAAATATTCCAGTTGTGTGGTATCCTTTTATGATCTGAATCGCCAAAAACCAAGCGCGGTCCTTCTCGATATTCGAAATAATTTTAAAGCTTATGTTTTGGTGAATATACATGACAACCCCTCCAGTATGACGACTATCCGAATCGCACCGTACACATTTATAATTTTCAATAAAAAATTCCGAGTCGTACATGTCTTCTGTTGTTCTAGATTCACTGAGTAATACAATTGACGGTTTATATTGAATAATTATTTGTGATAACTCTAAGAAATTAGAGGGTAAGCTGCGAATATTAGTGTATAGAAGGTCTTTTGTTTTGAACTGCTATTGATAACTTATTTGGTTTTTCAATGTTTTCATCTTTCGTTGGTATACTGCACAAGAGGTGTCCCAAGTCGTGTGGTTAATAGTAACATTTAAATTGAGCTTTGTATTTACAGCAATGCAATTGCTACACTTTACTTCTTAACTTTTACATTCACTTAACTTATGATTCTCGCTACATCTTGGGCAACAAAGTTTGCCGGTACACCTATTGCTATGATGGCCATAACCATTACAGTTAAAGCATCTTGAGATCCCTACTGACTCTACGACATGGCATCTATCAAAATGTATATTTAACTTCTCAGCTTGTAAGATTTTTGTAAAATCTATGGAGCCTACTTCTATGATTGTATCAATTTTTTGCGAGTTTCTTCTGCAATAAGTGGTTATTACTTTGATATCACTATTAGCGAGAAAATGGTTTTGCTGTTTAATCGCAGATACTATTTCATCACTTTCGAGCTTCTCCAACATTCCAAGTATTTTTACCCTTGGTTTAAGCTCCGCTGGTAGTTTTACTTCATAATCAGCTCCCATCCTTTCCGTCACGATTGTCTTTAGTTTCTCCTTGGCATCATTAGTGTTGCACTGCAAAATAATTCCACCATTCGCAATGTTGCGACAGCCCATTACTGGTATAGTTTTTGGATCGAGTGACATTGTTAAATCTTCTCTAGTTTTTTTATTAGCTTGAGGTTGTTTTGGTTGTAACATAACCAACTTGTTGGGATTACTCTTTACTACTGCTGCAAAAGAGTGTGGTTGCTCCGCCGGTTTTTGAATTTCTTCTACTTGATTTTTAATTTCCCCTAGCTGGTGTCCTATCTTTAAATGGTTTGCCGTTAAATGTTGCTACATTTCCATGATAAAAAGATTAATTTTGTTGAACTCTTCGTACAACGTATCTTCTTCATAACCTTGGCACTCAAGACAAACGAATCTTGCATATGGACATTCTTTAAATAACTTTACAAACTTTTCAAAGTTCCAATCCACACAAGCGTAATGATATAATTTCCTGCACCGTCCGAAACATCTAATTGTAGTCCACTCTCTCGAATCAGTAGCTTTTTTACATTTTTCACAATTTGACATTTTAGAAAATTTTACAGTTCATTCACTTCACAAGATAAACACGCGTGTAAAAGGTTTAACTGTTCTGATTTTTATCGTAATTATGTGACAAAATGCATTAGTTGCATAAAAATAAAAATATAATTTTTGCACTGGTGTCAAATGTTTTCTATTTTCATTTACTATTTTATTCACTTAATTCTCAAACTTTCACAAATCTTACATTACAACACATTCATCTTTAGTTCTTATGTATATTTTATAACTTTTAGCAATTAAAATTGCCGCTCTCTAAATAATTTAATTATTTTTCCACGCACACAATATATTGATTACTACATCCAGAAAACAGGGTTTCCAAACTCAATGTAGCTAGTCCCATGTCATTCAATGTAGCTAGTCCCATTTCAAATTTAGTCCCTATTTTTGAGATATCGCTTTCGACATGTTTTGGCTCTGAGTCAAAAATTTGACAAAATATACACTCATTTTCACGTTACTCTTGAACCATTAAGATTTTGGTTTTGAGCGAGGTTGTTCCTATTATTCCGGCCAAATAATTGTACCCAGTTATACAAAATGTTGAAAAAAGGCATTTTTAGTATTTGAACCATTAAGATATTCGTTATGCTTTCTTCAGCAAAGTTATTGAGTGTCAAAATAAACAACTTTGCCGAAAATATCAAGACCAAGGATAGGGCAAGATTAGATTATGTTAGGTTAGAGTAGTTGCTTCACACTAAGATACTTAGGCCAAACAGAATACTCATTTCAATAAAGATACAAAGAACACATCAATGACATAACCAAAATTAAAAAATAACGACACAAAATCAAGTTTCGCACAACACATGAAAACTGAAAATCATACGTACACTAAATTTAATACAAATTTAAACAAGATCTTGGTATAAATTTTCGGCACAGTTTGACTCATGAGTCGTGAGACATTTGTATACTGTACGTATACAAGCTTGGGTGACATTTGTTGGAATTTGCAAGAGGAAGAAGATCAAGAAGACGACACGAACGAATCACAAAATCAATATTAAAAAAATTAAGAAAAATCACCAAAAAATCAACTGAATCGATATAATTTTCTCTTAAATAGTTTCTATTGTATGTATATTTGTCGATGCAAAGTTTATTCGATCGATCTCAATCGATTTAAACTCAATAAATGGATAAAAAATGATAAAAAGGTGTTTTTCTTCGAAAAAAACAAAAAAATAACACCAAAATGTGAATGTAGTTGTGGTTTTTCAGTCTTGATATGTTCGGCAAAGTTGTTTGGCTTGACTTGCGCAACAACTTTGCTGAAGAAAACAAACGAAAATCTCAATGGTTCAAGAGCTTTCAACGTGAAAATAAGTGTATATTTTGACAAGTTTTTGACTCGCGATATGTCAAAATGCGATAAACCCAAATGCTTATATGATTCTTTTCTGTTAATTTATATTTAGGTACAATTTATTTAGGTACAATTTAGGTACAATTGCATCAAAACGGTTATAAAAAACAGTATAAATCCTAAAAAAACGTCAGGCCATGATCTATTAACTGCAAAAATGATCAAAGAATTACCAGATAGATGCATAAAATATATTTAACCACGATTATGAGATGTGGAAACTTTCTTCAAAAAAGGTATATATTTTAAATTATTAGTGGTATAAATTAATTCGGTCCGTTTTTTTAAATTTAAAAAACGCATTTATTTAAAAATAAAATGAACGAACAGATTAATTAAAATATTGTCCATCGCTGCTTACGGTTTTTTCACACCTCTCAAACAATTTTCGAATCCCATCTCGAAAAAACGTTTCGTCTTTCGAGGCGATCCAAGTTTGAAGCCAATTTTCAATTTCTTTGATAGAAGTGAATTGGTGACCTGCCCAATCGTGTTGCATCCATCGGAACAACAAGTAATCAGAAGGAGGAATGTTTGGAAAATACAGCGGGTGCGGTAAAATATCCCACTTGGGCGTTTCCAAATATGTTTTTATGACTTTTGCAATGTGAGGCCGAGCGTTGTCATGCAGAAGAATAACTTTATCATGCCTTTCCTCATATTCCCGTCGTTTTTCTTGTAATGCATGGATCAGACGAATTAATTGTGGACCGTCCTGTTCTCTTGTAATGGAATCGCCTGGTTATAGCAGCTGGTAGTACACAACGGTTCATTGGTCCCACCAGATACACAGCATAACCTTCGAACCAAGAATGTTCATCTTTGGTGTTGATGTTGTGGTCGATGGCAACGATTGGCTCTACAAAGGGTAATATTTTTGCCTCTTGGGATTATCGTAGAAGATTTACTTCTCGTCACCAGTCACTATCTATGTAAAAAACCCTTTCTTGTTTGCCTTTGAAGCAGCTGCTCACAAGAAAAAAAATCACCTTTCCACATCCCCTGGCTTCAATTCATAAGGGACCTAATTGCCTTGTTTGAAGGGTCGCTCCCAATGTAGCGACAAGCTGCTCTTGCGTTTAAGTCGGATCTTCATCGAGCAATTCCTCTAACTCATCGTCTACGAATATTTTTTGCTGTCACGTGCGATGATTATCTTCAGAACCGAAATCATCATTTTTGAAGCATCTAAAACATTTTCGATGTGCTTCAGCTGTACTTTTTTCAATTAAAACAAATAATTAACACTTCCCGCCAATTCTGTTTAATCACAAAATTCGACATATTCAACACAGTAAAAAAACATGTTTTGAATGAAACTCAAAGCAATACAAACTGGATGTTAACGGCAGATGTCTAATCTGTCTGAAGCAACGGAAATCAGCTGACATGAAGAGAAATATTGCTCGGCAGTTTTCTTAGATATTGCGCAAGCTTTCGACAAAGTATGAAGGATGAAATTACAAAATTAAAACTCTTCTGCCTAAACAATTTCATTCAATTCTTAAAAACTACTTAGCCCAAAGGATGTTCTACTACTACTGATCTATCTCCACTACTACTGATCTACTACTGATCTAACCGAGATAAAGGCAGGAGTACCGCAAGGTAGTGTATTGGGACCTGTGCTGTACTTGCTATTCAGAGCTGACTTACCAATAACTGAAAAAATTGTCACTTCAACTTTTGCTGATGATACAGCTATATTATTTTCACACATAATCCTCAAACAGCATCGAGAGAATTACAAGAACATCTACACAAAGTAGAAGATTGGTTAAAAACTTGGCGGATAAGGACGAATTGAGTAAATCAACACATGCAACATTCACACTAAATAAACGTACATGTCTGGCAGTAAAACTAAACAATATCACAATTCCTCCACAAACAAACGTCAAATATCTTTGTCTTCATATCGATAGAAGATTGAATTGGAAAAAACACATTGAAACAAAAGGCAATCAATTAAAAATAACATTTTCTAAAATGTACTGATTGATCGGAAGAAAATCGAAACTCTCTCTAGACTGCAAGGTTCTACTATAAAAAGTGATCCTAATCCCCATATGGACATATGGTATCCAACTAGTGGGCTCAACTAGTGCGTTAAATATAGATATCGTACAAAGAACGCAAGCAAAGATACTTCGTAGCATTAAAAATGTCCCATGGTATATTCAAAACAGCAACATCCATTGAGACCTTAGGAATCAAAACTGTTAAAGAAACAATAAAATCATGCAGTCACTAAAACAGCAACTGAAACTGAAATCACACCCTAACGAATTAGCTAATGAACTACTAAGGCAACAGAAATACAGACAGCCTCGCAGAGCAGTTCCTCTAGATTTAGTAAACTAAGAAATATAACCTAATAATTACACGCTACGCATAAGTTAACATAAGTTAAAGGCTTAAGTTAAAAAAAAGGTATGATATCAAAGTATCTGCATATCACAGACCGGGCTAGTCATAACAGAATGTTTTTTATCAATTTTTTTCACAAAGTAAGTCGTGTTTATTAAAAAATGCAATGAACAAAATTTCGAGTTCTAAAATAGATGCTTTGATAAAAATAAAACAAAATAAATAAAATAAATGTTTTTTTATTAATTTTAAATATTACAGTATTGTAAGTGTTCGAAGTGTCCACCATTTGCCAAAATACATAATCAAAAGGATTTCAATTCAAGGGACCACGGTGGCCATTCAATGGACCCTCCCCTTCCAATCCAGGGGCTTGGATACTACTACTACTAGTCCATAGTGAGAGAAGCCCCATCATGCTGCAGCCACATATTTCCACGTGTTTGTAGAGAAACATCATCAAGTAGTTCATCCTATCCATAATGGCGCTTATTTTTCTAATAGTTGATCAATTTCCTGTAGTACATTATTTTTCCGGTGGCGTCACTTAAACATCAACAAAAAAATTCGAAAACAAAAGACTACAAAACCGTTGTTTTTATTTGACAGAAGATAATACAACTTATAAAAATAATTTTATTGGATACGCATACTCTTCTAGATCGTATTTAAAAAGAAAGTTAAGCAAAAGAACTAGTGACCGACCAAATTGCACAGTGGTTAAAGCTTTGGCGCTTGGAACGAGCGGTGCCGGGTTCAAACCCTGATAGGGGCAGGATGCAAAGTAAAATTCCATCAATCGATTACGATCTGTGGTGAAAAGTAACATATAATATCTATGATTATCTCTCGTTGTGCAAAACCCATGGACCGACCCATCTTGCAGGCTGGCCTGGAGTTTTCAATGTGCAGATTTTCTTAAATCGGTCCTATAGCCGTACGCCCTCGAATTGGCTGAGTAGGCGTAAAGTAAAAACCTAAAAAGCATATCCACGTAAGAGAAGGATGAGCTTTGAGTGACAAAACAGATTGCATTGTAAACAAATAAAAAAAATAAAAAGAACTCGTGTTTTTTGTAAGTGTCGTAACCGATCCCGCATTTGATATCGATTGGACATATTGTATACTATCTTTGAATAAAAGCTCAAGACCATCATTTTTAGGAACACAATTCGGATTGGAATTAATTATTCCAAGGAACCTGAAATATCGTCAACATCATCGATCTCTTCTGCGATTTCGATTGGTTAGTGGTTCCTTTGAAATTTAAAAACGCCAACTTCCTTACCTGTATCTTAATTTTTGTGATTCACTGTACATCTAATATCTAAATATTAATCAATATCCAAGGCAAAATTGATAAAAATGGATTTTCTCGTGTGTATAGGAGAACGGGTTAGAAATGGGTCAAAATTTTTATGATTATTGATGATGGAAATCGTTATCTGGTTTTATTTCAATTTTCATTAAATTTCTTATCATTTATTTCTGTACTCTCGCGCGCTTACAATCACTGAGAACATTTTATTTTTTGTTTTCATTAAAATAAAAGTTTTTCGTTTTACATTTGGAAAGCTTTTAGATGGATTTTAAATATTAAATAAATTCAAAATATAAATAAGTAAACATTCGAATCAATCAAATATTTCTATATATTTTGAATAATTTGCATATAAATCGATGTACATACGTATTATTGATGATGGGTTGTTTTAATAATAATGATTTGCAAGTATTCAACCTTTTCGTATTTATGTTATACGAGAATATTTTTTGATAGATATTGAATCACAAAATTTATTTGTAGCAAATTATTTGTATATTGATTTTAACTTGATGAGCAGCACGTGGCCCTTCTACACTGCGGACACTACATTTTAATAATCGATATATCTTTGGATATACTTTTATATGGAAATAACACATTCAAGCACCTAGCACTATTCGGAAAAGTAGCAGAGGTAATGCATGCAACATACTTACCTGAATCCTCCCGTGTTGTCACTCTCTTTCCCTTGTACCCTGTACGTTCCTTTGATGTTAGCATAGTGCTTTAAAGATTGCAATTCTGTTAATAGAATTGAATGTAGGTTCGAAGTCCATAAAGAGTATAATGGAGAGGTGACGGTGTCTTTATCATAAACAATTTACCGTGTTTCAATTTAACTTGAACTTTTCCGTAGAGCAGATTATTTTGAACACAGTTTACCGCAGACCTAATTTATCGTGTTCACAAATTATTGTATGCCAGTTTATCGTACTTTGTAAAATTGACCGCATAACAAAATTATTTGTAAATAAAAAAAAACTGAAATGGCTTCAACAAATGTCTTCACAAATTCAAAATATGATTATTTAGTTATGTCTAACAAAGGAAGAATTATGTTTTATATTTTTCCATTTATTTAATCCGTTTGCAATAGAACAAAATTTTTTTGGATTGTTGTTGATTACTCTCTCTCTGTTGTTTTCATCTGTTTTACTTTTTTTATGCAGTAAATTAAAGTATAGTAATCCTAATTAATATTCATAGAAAATGTTGACACCGAAATTTCGGTAAATTTAACATTGACGTGGTAGGGTTGCTTAACCTAACACCGCCAACAAAAACTAAGTATGGTATTTAGGCTTGCCACTTAACCAACGGGTTGTAAAATCGAAAATTTGTTTGATTTTCGAATTCGTATAACATTTAAATCAAAAAACACAATAAGTTAGTGATTATCTTAAAAAATTCTCTGTATCAAGTAAAATAGTTATTTATAAAAGTAACTTTTTTGTATTATACCAGAGCCTCCTAAATACAAGAGCCGTAAGATTCCGCCATTTTTTCCAAGAGCTTTTCATAGAGGGGAAGCTTTTTGTTCTTTTTCATACCAATCAGTGTATTTTTTTAGAAGCTTTTTTGTATATAAAAACATTAATGCTTCGTTTCAATTTTTAATTTGAATGGTTAGTTCAATATTTAGGAAAAGCATATTTTAAAATTGAGTCATATTATGTCGAATTAACGCAAAAACATTTAAATTAGTCTACCACAAAAATATTTTTTTTATTGTAGAAATAAGAATTTGTTTATATGTGTATGTAAGAAATTAGTATAGAGTGTTCCATCAAAAATTTAAGCATTTCTTTCCCAAAACAAACGTTCATTAAAAAATGTTTTTTGAGTAGCTATGTAATATGGGGGTTATTGTGTTCTGGATTCTATTACAACATTGTTGATGAACAAACTTCGAACACTCTTTTTTCGTTATTTGTTAAAAATTTGATTTTTCATCGCAACAAATTTGCAGCCTACATTGTTTCATCCTGTAGTATAAACAAACCGGAGCTTCATAAAATAAAAACATTAGATTATAGAGCTTTTCGCAATAAAAAACCAATCAAAAGATGTCGCTAAGTATAAATTAAAGCTAAATATTAAAACCTAAACGTTTGTTAACTAAAATTTAACAATTTATTATGTATACTGATTCAATAGATTATTGAAATCTCCTGGAACTGAAAATAACCGAATACGAGCGAATTGAAATAAGAAAAGAAAAAATTTGAAAAAAATGTGACATTTTTCTATTATTGTTTTTCAGCGCGCAGCAACTACGACGATAAATATTTTGCGATGAAAAGCTTTATTTATGCCAACCGTTTTATAAATAAAAAATATAATTGTTTTGAGTTTTATTAATTATGTTAAATTATTATATTAAAGATTTCGCGCTTAACTTACAATAATAATGGTTTATTTTCGCAAATAGTTATTTAATTATTTTACGCTTTTCTGTAATTTCAAGTAAATTTATTACAGAGACATCTGTAAACGAATTTTCAAATTACAGAAAGCTCAGTTCTGCAATCGGATAAAATTGAAGTTATTTTCGTTGTCATGACATCGTTGATTTTTCGTATACAAAAATAATTTTCGTAAATAGATTTTGATGTAAAAATTTGATTATATGAATAATATTATTGTTTCTACATGGTGATTCATAAAATTTCGTTTCAGCTCACGTTTTCTCTTTAATTTTGTTATAAATGGGGAATGTTTAGATTGCTATTAAGTGCATCGTTCATCTCAAAAATTTTGATGTGCATGTGATCAGAATTTACCAAATAAGTTAAATGTTTATAAAACTAAATTTTAAATTGGATGTAAGAGGAATCCGCGGCAGCACCCTTTATTGTCTTACTTTATAAACCTACACAACTAAACGGAAAGCTCATTTTTATCGAAAATTAACAAATTTATGCTCCGTTTTAGTTTAAATTTACCAAATAAATACTACATTATGATGGCTGATTTTCAAATATGTGTTCTTTGAAGTTTATTAAAATATAAAATTAAAATTTAGATGATTTGTTTAATGTTTTATTCATAAATTCATGTTCAAAAATTTTCCAATTACCACGGTTTCTTATAGTAATTCAATAAAAGCTTCCCCTCTACTGAAAGCTCTCTTTTTAATATTACGGCTCTTCAAAATCATATATGGCTCTGATTATACTCAATAATACAGAGTTCTCTCGCAGAAACGTAAAATCGATTAGGATGAAGGTTTCCAAAATTGATTAGTTTTATGCATCCTAACATGATTGGTTTCTGAAAGTAAATAATTGAAAACCACTTCGATGGTCTTTTGTCACAGATTTATGAAGCATATGGTTAAGTAAAATTGGTTTTTACCCAGTGTCTACACTATGCAAATCCACTGATATTTTCTATCATGATATACATTTTATCAATGTATGTGTGTATATTATACACATTTTGACACTATTAGTAAATTATCAGGAGGCTATTTCACGTAATTTTATTAGTAAATTATTATGAAATGGAAATTATTATGAAATGGACTGCAGCTTTGACTTTTGCGTCAGCCAGTCGTTTGTTTTTCCTCAAAATATATTTTTTTATAATTTTTATTTCAATACCCAAAATGGAGAAAACAAAAAATCGGTACAGGCATTTTAGCAGCTCTATCCGAAATGATACCGAGAAATTGGAAATTGTATTTTTGTTAAAGTGAAACAGTGCCCCCCCCAGTAAAAAAGTTGAAATACCCCAACCGCGGGTATCGATTGTACGATATATTTTGAAGCAGCTTGCTGAAACACACTGCACGAGAATTTAACGATCGGCCAATTGACAAGTAGCGCGTCATATGTTAAATGTCGTTTAAAAGTAGATATCTCTGGTATACTTGAAAAATGTTGTTGCAGTGTGAATTTGAAGAAAGGTAATATTGCGTTTGTCCTTGCTGTTTATCACACAATGTCTATATGCATGTCGATCGTGCATATTTGGTGCAATTCAGAGCAACTGGAAACTTTTGAAGACGATAATTAATGGAGCTATGAATTACATCCATTTTATAATTGAGCTTGTAAATTGCACATTAAACTTTTGGAGCAAACTAGAACTGCATCCTCGTTGTGAATGAGCTTTGATGCTCAAAATGGGGTGTGTGGTTTTGCAAAATTGTAAATTGTATAAAAATAAATAAATAAATAAATAAATAAATAAATAAATAAATAAATAAATAAATAAATAAAATAAATAAAATAAATTATCGTTTGAGGTTATGTTTTGCCATTTGAAATTGTTCTCGTTCATGGATACACATATTAGAGCTACTAAAAATATAACCTAACAATTTTTGTTTGTTGATTTTTTCTAAAAGCAAATATAAAATGGCTTTTAATACTGAAAATACAGTGCGGTTGATACATATGTATCGAGAAAACGAAATATTATGGAAGATAACAAACTAAAATTACAGACGGGTCGATTTAAAAAATTCTGCTCTACAGAAAATTGCGGATGAATTAAAAATCAATATAGAAGATGTTAAGAAAAAAATTAGGAATTTGAGGAATACTTATGTACAACATAATAAATTAAAAGAAATAAATCTGGAAGTGGGGTTGATGACGATAGAAAAACTTGGTTTTTGTTCGATGAAATGAAATTTTTGGACGAGGTGATCGTTTCACGCTGAACCACCAGTAATTTTGAAATAATGGAATTGGGTAATAGTGGTGTAACTAATTTTTCATTTTCTATAAAATTAACTATAAATTTTAAGTTTAATATACATACGTTCATTTATTAACTTATTCTACCAATCTTTTCCCACTGGAATGGCACGTCTCCTTTTCCGACACAAAAATTTGCAATCGTGTCTCGCATTGCATGCACTATTTTAATGGAACT
This sequence comes from Nephrotoma appendiculata, assembly GCA_947310385.1. Lineage (NCBI taxonomy): Eukaryota > Metazoa > Arthropoda > Insecta > Diptera > Tipulidae > Nephrotoma > Nephrotoma appendiculata. The sequence goes on along the minus strand of OX371223.1, from coordinate 239,752,641 downwards.
TGCCATATTTTCATTTGACTGTATAGTGGAAAAGGTTGGCGGTAGTTTATATGGTTTTATATCGTCGCATCGAACATTTTTCTCAATGGGTGAGGTAATTGTGCAGTACGCAACAAACTTTTATAATCGTATCGGCCGTTTCAATTTTTACCGCAATTGGTCTGTGCAAAATTCGGAATCGAGACGCCAATCTTCCAAATGCACATTCGACTGTTAATCTGGCTTGAGATACTCGATAATTAAATATTATTTGTTTTGTAGCCCTAGTCAGTCTTTGGCATCTAGTGTATGGTTTCATCAGATGTCGGTCTAATTTGAATGCGTCATCTGCGATTAAAAAATTATGTACAGGCATGATTTCACCTTCTAACACACTTGGTTCTGGAATATGCAATTGATTCATATTTTTATAAAAGTTTATATTTTCAAAAATTGTATTATCGGACGTCCTTCTGTTCGCTCCAACATCAATCAATAAAAACCGCGAATGAGCATCCACGATAGCCAGTAAAATAATGCTGAGGAAGTCTTTATAATTATAATAATTCGATCCAGAATATGGTGATTTGGCAATCCGTATATGCTTTCCATCAACAGCACCTAGGGTGTGTGGAAAGTTCCAAATGTTCCAATAATCTTGAATAATCATCGGCCATTCAGCTTCTGTGCTTGCCATCTAAAATAATATTTTTTTTATTTAGAAAATTTTAATTTATAAGTCTTATAGTTAATAAAAAAATTTAATTTTTTTTAGATGGAATATGAAGTAGCTCAAGAAGCCAGTGATTATGATTATGAAGAATCGTCAATGTCAACGCCAAATAATTCGACGAAAACATCGAAAAGACCAGATAAATATGAAGCTGCAATTAGCAGACTCTGTGCATCTGCAAATTCTAAACCGCTAACGATTTTTGAAGCATTTTCTTCAACTGTTGCCGTCCAGTTAGAAGAAATTCACAAATTAGACTTTTATTTCAAATCTCGTTGTAACGGAAGTTATTGTTGGCACCTGCAATAATGTATCAGACGCAGTTAAGATCGTTCCTATTAAAAAATATATGTATGCCTCTAAGTTTGCCAACACGACATCAGTTGAGGCATTACGATCTTTTTTATGCAGCCAATTAAACATAGCGGAAACCGAGGTTGATTGTCGTTTGTTGGTTCTCGCCAATCAGGACGTGATGCAACTCAATTTCGTGCCTTTCAAAATCGGGGTAAATCTGGAGATATATCCAAATTTACTTCAACCAGAAATTTGGGTGTTCCAATGAGAGAATTCACTGATCGCCCAAAAAACCCAAAATACTTATATCCAATAGCTCTGCAGTAAACTTACAATTATTACCATTTAAAATATTAAATAACTGCTGCTCCTCTTCTAACATTGAAAACAACGATAATTATAATTACAATAACAACAATAATTACAGAAAACCTGCCTCTTCGACAATTTACTACCATAACGCTTCCAGTATTCGAGGCAAGTCTAAAGAGTTTCGGTTGGGTGTCCTTTACAATAACTATGCAGTCATAATCATTTGTGAGACTTGGCTTACTAATTCTATGAATAGCAAAGAATTCCTCCCATTGGATTATATCGTCTACCGAAAAGATCGATACAACCATGTCACAACAATGAAAGGTGGAGGTGTTTTGATCGCCGTGAAAAACTCAATTCCGAATGAGATGGTGGCTTCCCATCAAGTTCATGATGTCATTGCTGTACGGTTTAAACTAGCCGATTCGTCAATTCTCGCCGTGGTCGTTTACGTTACATGTGGGTCAAGCCTGGATACTTATATCGAGATCATCAACTTCATCGACCTTGCTATAGTCCCTTTTGTTCATCCTAATGAGCAGCTGATGATTTTCGGTGACTTCAATCTGCCTGAGGTGAACTGGTCTGATATCAACGGTATTTTCACACCATCTTCCACAGATATTAGAGGGATCACTACTGTGGACTACTTCGCTAGCATCTCAACAACCAAAATTAACCGAACGAGCAATACTCAGGAAGTATCTGGATTTAATATCTGGATTTAATTTTTTCAACCGATAACATGTACTCAGAGGTCTCACCGTGCGAGGACCTTACAAGCTGTACCAGCGTATACCACACTCCAGTTAGTTTTCCTATTGATAATTTTTTTTTTTTGATTTTAGAAATGCCACTACGCTTCCTTAAATGAATTTCTGCTCAATTCGGATTGGGAATTTCTTCAGTTCGGAGGAAATCTAAACACAATAGTTTTGTCTTTTAACAAACTTCAAGACTGGCGTAGAAAAACATAATAATTATATTCTGCAGATCGAGGAAGATTTAACTTCTACTCCAAAAAAGTTTTGGAATTTTATCAATATGAAAAGAAAGACCGTTGGGTTCCCTTTACCTATATGACGTATCTAGATGCCTCTGCAAGTCATTCTTCGGAAGTCTGCAATTTATTTGGCAATTTTTTTGAATCCGTTTACGAATCGCCATCCATCGATCTAGCAGTTAATTCTTGCAACGGAGAGGAATTTACCCAATTACGGTTCACCGAAGATGACGTTCATGACAACTTGCCTCAAATTGATGTTAATAAGGGTGCTGGGCATGATGGATTTCCGCCGATTCTTATTAAGAATTCTGCTGCTAGTCTGGCTGTTCCCATCTCCTTTATCTTTAACGAAAGCATTCGAACTCAAATTTTTCCAGATTCCTGGAAAATTTCGTATATACATACATCCAATTTTCAAGTGCGGTAAAAGAAGTGATATCTGTAATTATCGTGGGATAGCTATTCAATCCGACATTCCAAAACTTTTTGAGCTTATGGTACAAAGGTTTTTATTTTTCCATGTTAAAACGGTTATTTCACCCGCACAACATGGTTTTTTCGCCGGGAGATCCACCGTTACCAATTTGATGACATTTTGCAGACACTTATTCAGCAGTATTGATTCGAAAGTGCAACTGGATGTTATTTATACCAACTTTTCTAAATCGTTCGATAAAATTAATCATTTAATTCTAATCAAAAAGCTACAGTGGTTGAATTGTCAAGCCATCCCTACTAAGTGGTTGCTGTCCTACCTCTCAGATAGGTGGCAGTTTTTTAAAATTGGTGAGTCATCTTCTCGTCTATTTCGGGTTACTTCTGGAGTGCCACAAGGTAGCCACATTGGGCCACTTCTATTTTCAATATTCGTCAACGACGTGGTTAACTGTTTTGTCTCTGCATATTGCCTGCTGCAGCAGATGATATGAAAATATTTGCACGAATATCAAACGTATCCGACTGTATAAATTTCCAAGCGGATTTAAACAGATTTTGTGATTGGTCGGTTGAAAACAAACTGTTGATGAACGTGAGTAAATGTAAAGCAATGTGTTTCTGGCGTACCCGCTTTCCGATTATACATCAGTATTCGCTTTATAATGAAGAAGTCGTTAGAGTTAAGTTCATATCCGATTTGGGTGTTATTTTCACTCGAGATCTCACATTTACAAAGCGTATTGATTCAATAATAAGCCGAGCATATATGATGCTTGGTTTTATTAAACGGAATTGTAAGGATTTCTGTGATCCGATAACCTTGAATCTCTGTTTGTCTCATTTGTACCATCAATTTTGGAGTATACCTCACAGATTTGGTCACCTTTTTACCGATGACATTCCGAGAGAACTGAGAGTGTTCAAAAACAGTTTCTTATGCACGCGCTTAAAGGTTTACCTTCAATGCGGGCACATGAGCACGTACTTCCGCCTTATCGCGATCGTTGTGCTCTCTTAGGATTACAACGGTTAGATCACCGACGTGATATTTCATCCGCAATATTTGCCCGTGACGTATTATGTTCACGTTTAGATTGTGTCGAGATACCCACCAGCTTCGGCTTTTATGTTCCAGAACGGTGCTTGCGTCGCCGGGACGAATTCATATTTACGAGAGCGGTGGCCAAAAATTATTGTTCATCTGAACCAGTTTTGAACTTACCGCGAGTTTTAATCTTGTTTTTCATAGGTTTGATTTTAACATGTCAAGAAATTCATTGAGGAACGAACTTTTTAAATTTTATAATAACCGTTCTTAAATTAAATAACTTTTTCAATTTTGTCATGTCGCTTATTTTTAATAATTGTAATAATTACCGATTGGGGGCAGAAGGGGGCGAAGTCCGAGATTCATACCTCCTCGCCGGTGCTCCCTGGGTAACGCTAAATGAATCAGGCGGTGTAGTGGAGACGAGCAGACTAAATCCTGTTTATAGTCATGGATACTACATGTCAGGGCAGGTTATTGGCGCCCTAAAACCAATACCAAACCAGCGTCTGTTCTCCAGATTAGGAGCGGCTGAAGCGGGCGTCTGTCTTGTATCAAGCGGCTCGCTATATAAATGTGTTTCAAGGTAGGACTGGATGCCTTAAGATTCTCACCAGTACGTGACCCACACACGTAATAAGCGGGTTGAGCGGCAGGCCAACAACCTTCTCTCATAAAAACATTTAAGTTATGAACCCTAAACAAAGGCCTCGGATTACCATATCGGATTCATCACAAATTCGACCTCGGAAACTGTACACGGACAACGCTTTAAAAATAGGAACATGGAACGTGCTTAGCCTCTTAAGACCTGGAGATCTCCAGAACCTTTCGACCAAGCAAAGAATTACACATTAGACGTACTTGCACTACAAGAGCTTAGATGGTCTGGGAGTGGGATTCATGACACCACCAATGGTTACACTCTTCACTACAGCGGCCATCAGAACGGAGGAGAATTTGGAGTTGGCTTCCTAATCAATCGGCGCGTGAAGCACCATATCATCGATTTCCGCCCTATCAACATGCGGATGTGCACGGTCAGACTTCGCACTAAGAAATTTAACATCACGATCGTTAATGTACATGCACCCACCGAAGATAAATCGGATGACATCAAAGATTTATTCTTTGTCGAGCTGGAGGAAGTCATCAATAACATACCGCACCACGACATTAAAACCATCGTGGGCGACTTTAATGAAAAAAATCGGTAGGAGTGCAGAAAATACATCGCACATCGGTCCCAACAGTCTGCGTCTAACAAGTAACAACAACGGCCAACGCGTCACCAACCTGGCATTAATGTACAACTTAGTTGTGTCAAGTACGTTTTTCCCACATAAGAGAATCCACAAAGTAACGTGGAGATCGAATGACAGAAGAACGCAAAACCAAATTGATCACGTCATGGTGTCTAAGAGACACTCGACCAGTATATCTGATGTTAAATCCTACAGAGGTGCAGACATGGACAGCGATCATATGCTTGTCGTATTTAAATATAAATGCAAACTGTCATCTACATTCAACTGACAAGCACAAAAAAACGTTCGATGGAATGTTGATGCTCTAAAAGACCAAACATCCCTGCAGAGTTACCAATCAGCTGTCACTAACTATCTAGAGCGGCCCAGCAACAACGAAGAAGCTGTTTCTAACATCCAGAAGCAGTGACACACAATACAGTCAGCCATAATTTTCGCGGCGCAAAACACTATCGGCAGAAGACCTCCAAGACCGCGCAATGATTGGTTCGATGATCAATGTCGCCTGATCGTCGCAAATAAACAAAAGCTTCGTGAAAAATGGTTGGCTCGTAACACTAGAAGCACACAAGCAGAATATCTCCGCGCCAGGAAAGCCACGAGTAAATACCTTCGTCAAAAGAAACGCGATCATATGAGATTATGCATCGAAAACATCAGCTTCCAAGCGGAAGTAGGAAATTCAAGGGACTGTTTTGCTAATGCCAGGAATCTCACTAAAGACTTCCACCCAAGAAGTACAGCCATCAAAGACGGGAATGGAGTATTGAGAACAAACGTTGCTGATGTTTCTCTCAGTATGGCAAACCTACTTTCAAAATCTACTAAATCGGAATGACGAAGTGACCCCCATTAGAGCAATAGCTCCTCCAGGTGATGAGGTCTTCGTCGAATACCCCACAGCAGAGAAAGTAGACGCAGCTATTAGTCGATTGAAAAACGGCAAGGCACCCGGTCTCGATGCAATCCTCGCAGAATTAATTAAACTCGGAGGCGCTACTGTTACAAAAGGTCTATACGATTTCGTCGTTTGTAGTGGGGACCAAGAAGAGTTGCGGGAGAATTGGAAGACCGCGCTCATATGTCCGTTGCATAAAAAAGGCAACCGTTTTAAATGTGAAAACGATCGTGGTATAGCTCTATTGAACACTGCTTACAAAGTGTTGGCTAATGTTGTATACTTGCCAGACTCATCCCTTTCGCCGAAAACAACGTTGGCGACTATCAGTGTGGTTTTCGTCCCAACCGATCGACCACTGACCAGTGTTTTACCATGAGGATGATCTTGGAAAAATGTTGAGAAGACAACATAACCATACATCAATTATATATAGACTTCCGTCAGGCATATGACAGTATAAACCGCAATAACCTTTGCGCCGCGCTCATATGCCTAGGAATTTCAGAGAAACTCGTTTTTCTGTGCAAATTAACAACGTCTGGGTCTCTATGTAGAATTGTAATCGAAGGAACTGTGTCAGACTCCTTTGAAATAACATCTGGTGTTCGACAGGGAGATGCACTCGCGCCTGTGCTGTTCAATTTGGCGCTTGAGTACGTAGTGAGGAAAAGCAACATCGCAACTTCGCGCTGTATATTTAATAAATCAGGCCAAATTCTTGGATATGCAGATGATATCGTGCTTCTTGGCCGAAGACCTAGCGATATCAAAGACAGTTTTGTGCCAATCGATCGCTGCGCAAGAAGACTTGGTTTGAAGGTGAACAGTAGCAAAACCAAATTTGTATCAACACCCAGGAACATCTCCATGATAAATCTCGGAATTGGCGACCATAACTTTGATCGCGTTGAAAACTTCAAATACCTCGGGTCAGTTATAACATCATCAAATGGCATGCAGGCAGATAAATCGCTGCCGCCCATCGAGTTTTCTACGCCCAATCAAAATTATTGCGATCTAGACATCTTTCGCAGTCGTGCAAGCTCGCACTTTATCAAGCACTCATAAGACCTGTACTGGCTTTCCGAAGCGAGAGCTGGACCATGACCACTAATGATTGTAGATTATTATCAACTTTTGAAAGGAAGGTCATTGGTTCAACCTTTGGTCCAATTAAAGTCGCGAACAATGAATATCGGACTCGCATGAACCACGAGATAAAGCAAATTCTTGAAGGTTGCGATATTATCGGCTTCATCAAAACCAATCGAGTTAGATGGCTCGGCCACGTTACAAGGTCCCCACAACAACGGATGCCCAATAAAATGTTCCATCAACAACCAGCCGGTGTGCGTCGTAGAGGATGACCCCGACTGCGCTGGCGTGACGACGTCGAACAAGATCTACATGCACTAGGATATCGAAACTGGAGGACGAGAGCGATGGCCCGAGACGGCTGGAGGGCCATAATGCGGGCGGCAAAATCCCTTCATGGGATTTGAAGCTAGAGAGAGAGAGAGAGAGAGAGAGAGAAATAATTACCGATTGTAACCCTGGAGGTAAATTATATAAATAAATTAATAAATAATTGATTAAGATTCAAAATTTAATTGGAAATAAAATAGCTGAATTATTAAAAAACAAAACAACTAGCCAAACAAAATGTTGTATCACACAAAACAACTATAGACATATTTCTCCATCACCAACAGCTTCTCAACATTCCATTGAGTCAAATTTATTGAGAAATCGTAATGCAATATCATCAGTGCCTAGCACCAGCACATCTACTCCAATAAATTACAGAAAACGGCACAAATCGTACACTACATGTTCTAATTCACCTGAACTATACATTTCTTCACCACCACCAGAAATTGAACATTCGATTGAGTCAAATTTAATCACAAACATTAATACATAATCATCAGGGACAACGTCAAATTCGTCAAGCACTTATACTTCTAAGCCATCCGCCACGATGACCAAACCTAGCACCAACACATCTACTCCAATCAATTACAAAAAATACCACAAATCGTACACCACATATTCTAATTCACCCGATCACCAAGAAACTTCAAATTCAACAGGAAAAAACATCAAAATGTCCGTAACTATGTAGTGTAGGTACTAACTACCCTGTGGTAAAATATTATAATAAACAGCATTAACATATTAAAAAATACATTTTAAAAGTACAGTGCACGACCTGAGTGCAACGTACAAAAAACTGCTCAGTAGAAATAAGAAGAAAGGTAAAAAGATATATAAAAAGAAACAGTCAAAATTAGGCATTCAAGTGGAAAAGTTTGAAATAGAAATAAAGTATAAAAAATGTTTTTAATCAAAAATATGTAATTTGTGTATATTTATTTGAAATTCGGAAATGCGGATAGACCACCGCAACAACTACACCGATTCAAAAAAATCCCACCAACTATGATAAAGAGGTCAATGTCTCACCACCCCTACAACAGCCTATCCCAGAATCAAAAAGGATTAAAATTTTGGACAATGTTATGGTATGTCAGCTGGAATCATGGATGAGGATAACAGCGACAGCGAATATCTTTTGGACGATATTTTAACTGAATATTAAATGTTTTTTTTGTAATAATTTTGACTACTTGACGAATTTTTTTTTATAAAATACTGAATTGTGATGAGCTAATGCGTTACTGAGAATTAAATTTTTGTTTCAAAATATACATATTTTTTTTTTAAAGATTAATAAATAATATAAAACAATTATACAAGTACTTATTAATTGCCTGTAAAAAATTAACATTACTTTTAAATGTTTCGGTTGTAGTTGTTTGTACAGTGCGGTAAGCACCTTTGGTATAAAGCGGGATATTGTTTTTTTTCGAAACATGCGGCAAAAATTCTAATGATTGATACGAATCGCCAGTAGCTAAATATTTTAGCGTAATAAATAGCCGAATCCGAGGGCTTACTGCTTGTCGAAAAGTGGTATCATTTTTTTGTATTTCATCGTTTACCTGAAATATAAATTTTTAGTGTTATGTATTTTAAAATTTAAAACATAGTTTCTTACTAGTAGCAATATTTCGTTAAATTGTTCAAATGTTAGTCTCGTGAAATTTTTGAATGAACTATTTTGTCCCCACAATAAGCTTTCCAATAATTTATTTTCTAAAATATTTGAAGAACGCTCCGGATTAACCCAGTATGCTCGTTTTCTATTTTCTCCCTTTTCTCTAATTCTTCCAGTTTTTGAAAGATTCGTAATTTTTTGACAATTTCGCGACGTCTTTCCATATTATATTAATACAAGTTAAATTAAAAGTGATTAAGATTTTATTTTATTACTCTACTCCACAATTTTTAAAAAACCACTAATGTTTTTGATATTATTGAACATTTTTGTATCACAGTTCAAAATATTATTATGATAGTAATACATCAATACATTGAAATGAAACACATACAAACATAGAATTGCTGATAGAAAATATCAGTGAATTTGCATAGTGTAGACACTGGTTACCCATTTGTAACAACTGTTGCGTTAACGCAACATCAGTATGCGTTAGATTTTTTTCTGTTGACAAAAAACCGAGGAGATTTTTCCGTTACATATATTAAGGGCCATTTATATTATCCGTTTCATTTAGTTCCTACACGTATCGTGTCAGATATTATCAATTTATACTATCCGTAAGTTTCAATTCAGACATATCCCTTATCTGCCTGCCCACACAATTGTGTGGGTAAGGCAAAAGATATATTTCAAAAATTTATTTTTGTATGTGGTTTGAACCAACTTACACAGTTGTGTATTCCTTTTAAACTTATTTTCGTCCGAAAAACACACTATAACTATACACACAATTGTGTTGGCTTTACTTCAAATCAAGCGAAGATATTTATCAACAACGCCATTACATACTATCACTATTTTCTGTGGCACACAAATTTTGATCTATTTTTGATCTTTTTTTGATTTAAATTGGATTTGTTTACATTTTTTGTCTTTTTCCTTTTGAAAATGGATCAAAAACAAATCCAACAAATTTGTTGGATTTTTTTTTCATCCATTTTCAAAAAAAAAGACAAAAAATGTAAACAAATCCATTTCCAATCAGAAAAAGATCAAAAATAGATCAAAATTTGTGTGCCACAGAAAATAGTGTATGTTTTTTTACTCACACATTTGTGTGGTTTGGACTTTAATTGAGCCATTTTTTTTGGAAGAAAGAGCTATATTCGTCGTATGATTATCGATCATATTCGTATCTTTTGGTTACGTATAGCCCTTTCGAGTTCAAAAAAAAAATTTTTTTGCTTCAAGTTAAGTTCGTCATACACAAATGTGTATTTAAATAATGACACGTTGTAATGTCTTCCGTATTTTAACGGATCTTAATTAAATCGGAATTCTTTTTGAAAAAAGCTTAATAATTTGATAACAAATTAATTATATAACATATTAATACTTAGTTTTTGATAACATATTAATTATTTTATCATTATATAGTTACTGTTATTTTTCGGACGAAAACAAAATTAAATGGTATACACAATTGTGTATGCTGGTCTTCAATTCTCACGTCACCTAACTCTTTGTTTGACATATTCGTTTGTCGTTACATACACAATTGTGTAGCGGGTCAGGAAAGGGATAGAGTGAAAAACAAATTTAAAAAAAATACAAAAATGTTTTGGTACTAATTTAATTTTTGTTTAGTCAAGTTTCGGAAATAAAGTTAATAAAGAAATATGAAACCCATGCTCGAAACACATGCTCATCATATAACCACAGATAAAGAGAACTAGACTATGAAATCCTTGTCTACTGGGACAATAATTACGTCCAAAAATTGGAATTAACGCTCTTAAAGTTGCAGTCACCGACTTGGAATTTTTGTAGTAAATTTTAATTATTTGTAAACGTTGTTTGTTCGTGTTCTTCACCATGAGGAAAATGCTGTATCTATTGAATGTTTTGACACTGACAGTATGGTTATTTGTTTCAAAATGCGTTCACAGTAAAAAGTTTTCAAGTGCCAAATGGAAAACACGATAGAAGTAAAAATTCAGGAACGAATATTAAACACCTTTAAATCTTTTTTTCATATAAATATGTATAATATAAATAGACTTATACGGTACATATACATAGGTGCAAATATTGGTTATACGATCATTCGATTAATCTTTACTGTAAATATTGGTTAGACATTCGTACGAATACCAAACATACCCATCTACCCATCGTCTATATCAATATGTAGGTACTGAGATATTTACACATTCTGGTGCTTAAATAATTTACTTTCATTTGTGAGTTGTTTTGGTTTTCATTTTTCAAATTCCGTAGTCATCTAACCATTTTAAAATTCGAAACCTTAAATTTAAATTCTTTTATTCACATACACACACAAATTGATTCACCTATATGTTGTACTTAATATATGTATTTTATTTTGCATAAATACGGTTGGAAAACATAATATAGAATCATGTTTCTAGAAAAAAAAAAAAATCCAAAGAATTTCTAATTAAAATAAAATTTCTAATATTTTGTTGTTGTTATTTGTTTTTTGGTTTTATATCATCGCATCAACAAATAGCATTACAAAATCAACAAAAAATTGCGTTACTTGTTGTTTCGAAAACTGACGAAAAAGTTTTGAAATAGAATATTATTCAGTTTTAAAACTTCTCAATTTTTTTTTTCGTTTGTTTTCGAAATATTTATCTCACCGACCAGTAAAACAATGAATCTGAAATGTTGCAAGAAGAATCAATAATTTTAACCAAACATTTTAGATTTTATGTAGGTAATTAAATTATCAATCTCGCTTTCATAGCGCTAAGAACAAGTACAAATAATAAGTGTGCAAATATAAAATATTTGAACAGTCCGATTGACGGTCGCATGAAATTCATAAGATAAAAATTAGTTTGCAATTTGCAACGTTAGTAAAATGTACAATATCTTAAATGCGGTTTATATCGTAGTGTTAATCCCGCTAGTTGTTGCCGTTGGTGAACAAAGTTCAGCGGAATGTGCGGAATACTCAAAGTATGTGGGCCCCTCGATTGATTCAGCAATATTTATTGTGCGTAAAACATTTGGCTTTGGCGTTTCGAATAAGTGTTCCGGTATTTTGGTAAGCAATCAGTTTTTCTTGTCCAGTGGTGAATGCGGTGACGATTTAATGGTCCACTCAAGCCAAGTGCTTTTATATCGTGGACGTTCTGTAGCTATCATCAATGTGTATCCATACGATTTGCAATATGGTGAAGATATTAAAAATAGTATTGCACTGTTTAAATTGAAAAATCCGATTGATTCGAGCCGACATCGTCCTGCGTGTTTATGGTTAAACGAAAACATTCCAGAATTGCAACTGGTTGTGCAGCATGATTGGAACAATAGGAACATCCCGGAGAATCCGCAAGAAAGATTTAAAGTTTTTGGTAAGCTCATAGAGTTAATCTAATTTTTAAGTTATTTAATATTGACTATGGTGTTAGAATTTCAGTGGGTTAGAACGGCGCCGGCACAGTATTGTAACAATTTCGTTAACTCAAGCCAATCTAATTATTGTGTATATTCAACACAGCTGGTTGCAAATTATGAACCAAATTATGGCAGTCCCATTTTATATTACAATAGAACATCAAACATGGCCTACGTTACGGGTGTATTCCTAAAAAAATATTATTTCGATGGCACTAGCTTGTTAACGGCGGTTCGACTTACTGCCAGACACATCGAATGGATAGAATCAATCGTATGGTCTCAATTCAGAACATCACATTTAACTTGTGGCATGGTACGTATTACGCATCAACCATTAATTACATACGGGGCGGTTACGTTTCATGGCCAATATCCATGGCATGTTGCTCTAAATCGGCGAGAAGGTGTCGGCTTTAAGCGATACATTTGTGGTGGAACAATAATAAATCAAAATTCTGTTTTAACCGCGGCTCACTGTGTCTCGTCCGAATTAGGTATAACATCGCCGGATATTTTAACGGTAGAAGTCGGGAAATATGATTTAAATTTACATACACCGGAAAGTTACAAGCTTCAAGTTGATGCGGTAATACCGCATGAACATTTTCGACGCGACATAATCGAACATGATATTGCGATACTGAAATTGAAAAATAATATTGAGTATACCGACTATATTCAACCCGTTTGCATTACTAACGATACGAATATATTTGAAACCAATTTAGGGATGGTACCCGGCTGGGGACGTAACGAACTGAATAATCCGGCGCATATGCTTGCACAAGCAACGCTACCGATTCGCACAAATAACGAGTGTCGAGAGAGTAATCGAAATTTTTTTGTACATTTTCTGAATGAATATAATTTTTGTGCGGGCTATAGAAACGGTACGAATGTGTGTACAGGAGATTCTGGTGGCGGTATGGTGATTCAACAATCAGGACGATGGTATATTAAAGGAATTGTTTCTCTGGGTGTGTCGATCCCGAATTTAGATCGGTGTGATCCAACTGAATTGGTTCTATTAACGGATGTGGTTAAATTTTACGGATGGATCATATCCAAAGGTTATTAAGGTATAATTCGGAAGTTCTATATAAGGGAATAGTTTACTTTACTTTTGAATATTACAATAATAATAAAAATGAAATGATATTTGACTCTTATCTAGTTTTATTTAATTTAAACCATAAGTTAATCGGTGCAAGATAAACTTTTTGGTAATTTTGAAAATTTCCAACAAAGAATGTGTTAATTCCAATTCTAACCTTACAGATAAAAGTAAATTGTATATTGTAGTGCGGTTCTTTAAGGCGAATGAGAATCTGTTGACTCTAATATTACATTCAAAATCAAAATTCGCCGTAGTAGAATGACTTTTAAATAATTTACCACATCAAAAAATCTCCTGTAATTGATACACAGAACTAGGGCCATTGGAACGGATGATATGAAAGAGCGCAATCTCATTCCGCTTCCTTTGCAGGAACAACTCAACTATTTGAGCTTAAACCAAGGTATGCCAGGAGATTCATTGCACAAAGGATCTAGTACTCATTAATCAAGCACAATTACAGAACATGAATAAAATCATTATAGTCTTCTAAGTACTTCTAATAAAAGTGATTCAGAGAAACTCCTTTAGTCAGAATCATATTTCTTTAAACAATCGCGGATTTATCCAAAATAAGATTTCATCATCTTGTCAACGAATTACTATCAGCCTTAGGTAACGAATTGTCGGTTGTATTTTTGCATAATTTGGTTGATATTCAGTTCTTCTGCTTTTATATATATATATTTTTTGGAATAGTCCTCCTGGACGTGAATCGTTGGAAAGAAGCTAAAAACGCCTTACTTGTTATATCACTCACTGGTTCGTTGTACAAGTATAGTGTGTTTACGGATGCATTGAATGGAACTCTCCGTGATGTCAGCCAATTTGAGTCGATGTCTCAAAAAACAGAAAATGAAAAAATCGAGTATATTGAGCTGTATAAATATGTATTTATTTTTGAAAGAAGATACGCCCATGCAAATCAAAGATGAGTTGGAAGATATGTACCGGTACTTTGTACCATCATTTACCATCGTCAAATTTTGGCAGCAGAATTTAAACGTGGCCGTACCAGATTGAGTGACGATGATTGTTCGGGACATCCAAACACTGCAACAATAACAATATCATCGATAAAAATTTGAAATGAAAAAGAGGCTATGAATATGTCCTAAAAACCAAGTTTATCACATATTGAAACCAGACTTATAGGCATGAGAAAGCTGTCCGCGCGTTGGGTGCCGTGTTTGTTCACTTTGGCCCAGAAACGTGTTCGAATGGTCATTTTCAGCGCTATCTGTTGGTGCAGATTAGGCGCAATAGATCAGAGTTTTGATGCCGGCTAATAATTCTTAATGAAACTTGGATACAGTATTACGCTCCAGAACCCAAAATACTGCCAAAACAGTGGCCTGCTAAGTGGGTGGGTATCCCAAAAAAACACAAAGGCTTTTCTTTCGGTTGGGAAATTGAAGGCGACAATTTTCTGGGTGAGCTATCTTAATCAATTATCTCCAAAAAGGGAAAACCATAACAGTAGCGTACTAAAAAAAAATTATCTTGCTCCATGAGCAAGACCTTGCGCCGTCTCACACCTAAGCGGTCACCATGGCAAAAATTGACGAATTACGTTTTGAACAGGCGTGACCACTCTCTTTAATTACCAGATCTATCTGGTCGACTTATTTTGTTTGTGGGGGGTGGAGGGTTGGGAAAACAGATGGCATCATCATCGCTGGGGGAAGTACTTACAAGGAGACTATGTTGAGAAATAAAAACAAACTTGAAGAAAAAATATCTCGTTTCTTTGTTAGCTCGGACACTTTTCTGACAAAAATCGTATACTCGTATATCCAGGTCAGAATTTTACGTATATTGCACTTTACTCTTTGCATCAATACCCAATCTCATATTCGCAGTCTGCATCAAAAAGTCGACCGCCAACTCATTATTCTGCTCCAATGAGTGGCGCTAGAGAGATCAATTTTAACTTGTTATTCTCCGATATATGCTTTCGAAAACTGACGTAGTTCGGAGCAATGTTTTGTTTGTCTCTTCACTTAATTGTGTTGTACTCTAAAGATTCACTTCAGGTTTATACTCAGGGTCACGCCACCATTGGTTTGCTTCTAACAATTTGTATGGTGACATCCCACTGGAAACATTGTCAGTGTTCAAGAAGTAGTAACTTTGAAATTAGCCGTATTTTTTATTGCAGATTCGGATTTCGGATTCTACGGCTTAAAGCACGTAGGTTTTCTTTGAAATATTTTTTTCGATTCATGATAGATGGCGCTGTCTGTAAGAACGATACTTTTTTCGATTTCTCTTACTGAGAACCTATGCAAACGATTCTGCGTTACGTTTGAATTAAAATTAACTTCCATGTAAATAAATACTCGAAACTAATCTTAAACAAATTGTATTTCTTAAATTTTTAATTACTGAAAAACAACCTGTCAAGAAACTACTTTTATCGGAAGCCAGAAACATGCGATTAATTCTGCTTTTAAATAAATGATTTTTTTGTATTTTGTTATAAAAATATCTGAATAACTGGGAAATTGTTACCTAATGTAATTGGCTGGTGAATAAACAACCCAAGAACGCAACCCAAGAACAACGACGTGGACGTAGTATTTTTTTGTTCCCTTCGGAGTACTTGATTACAAGGTCTCCTCGCTTTATCATTTTTTGAATTTCGGCACAAGCAGTTCGGATTTGTTCAACCATATTCTCACATGTTCGTAAACTTTGTCTTTGAGATAGTAGTCTCACAAAAAAATCTGGCGAAGTAAGGTCTGGTGATCTGGCAGGCTAATTTACCGGACCAGCTCTACCAATCCAGTGACCGTCGAAATCAAGATCAAGTACTTCACGTGCTACCGACGAATAGTGTGCTGGACAAACATCATGTTGAAACCATATGTTATGTCGCTCAAGTCTTCAAATAATGTTGGCTATTCATTTTCCAAAATTTCTCGATACATTTGACCATTCCAGTTGCCTTCAATAATGTGGAGGCCGATGAGTTTATTGTCAATTATTGCATACCACAAGTTGACAATCTAAGGGCGCTGATGTTCAACTTGGTGAAGCAAGTGCAAATTTTCAACACTCCAGTAATACATGTTGTATCGATTAACCGTTCCAGATTTTGTAAAAGACGACTCGTCGGAGAACAATATGTAGCGGAAAATATTGGAATTTTGCTGTATTTACGTGACCTTTTTGAACACTTCCATCAGTAGTAAATTATTTAACAGTTCGGTAAAATGAAGCACGTGACCGAATTCCATCCGGAAAATGCAAAGTGTAAAGAGTGACAACATTATCAAGACTATGGCAGGCTTCTCCATAAACCATTACCATTTAAATTGTTTCTTGTACAAACATATCTTTTTTTTCGAAATAACTTTCGAAGTGAATCGATATTTTTAGAATAAAATACAAAAAAGTCATTTATTTGAAAGCAGATTTAATCGCATGTTCCTGGGTTATACTAATAGTTAATTTTAATTCAAACGTATTGCACAATCGAATGCGAAGGTTCTCAGTAGGAGAAATCGAAAAATATTTAATATCGTTATTACAGCGCCATCTATCAGCATGCATGTTGTAATTTTGTTTATCGGAACATATGTAATATACCCATACCCTAAACTCAGGGACTACTTCGCAATGAGGTCCACGCATACGCGAATTCGGTAAGTTGTACGGCTGCCAACAAATATAAAGTTATAGAGACCTTACTCCATCGAACCGACATGTCAACTAACTATATGGTATCAAACTTATTTTTTACAAGTGTCCTCTTATCAATTAATGGATCAAACGAAGATTAAACCAAATTACAAAATTCAAAACCAGTTTAAATACTAAAAAAAATGAAAAAAACATTCTATATAATAAATTCAAATGAAGATGAAATGTAGGAAAAACCAACCTCGTGATCGGGAGTTACCACAGCCATACTCCTCTCGAACCGGGATAATAGGCCACCACTAAATTAGTATATATATATCTCAGGAAGATGATCAAATGGTGACGCGGCCCCCTCCAAATAATTGTATTGTACTGTAACGGACCATTAGAATATGTGCGTTGGCGATATCGGTTATACTAGACTAAGTGGCCCGTAATGGTGTACCCGCCGTGGCCAGACGAACAGTTTATTAACACGTAATTTTTTATATTTTAAATATGTCAACAAAAGGAATCAATTTACCTTAACGTTTAATACAAGGTAAATTAGCATATATTACGCTAAATTAGCATAATTTATTTTGTATCGACATGTTTTACCATAAGTTGATTCACTTTTTTATATAAATTTAGGTACGCTGTTATATAGCACTATTTTTTTATATATAATTTGAAAAGAACGATAAAATAAAGCAGAATTACTTTCGCAATTTTCAAAGGATTATCTCTAATTAATAAGACCCGAACAACGGTAATCTTATTCATTATTTAAAAATCCAAATAAGCAACAAATATCTCTCCTTTCGAACACACTGAGAGAAGCACGCTGGGAAAACCAAGTGCCGCTCGTCCAAATATCCAAATAGAAAGCAAATTCGATCTTTTAATCGAAATACTACAGTTCGCCCTTGAAATATTTTTTACTTAGCACCGTGGCCGGCGCCAAGTTTCAACAAACTGTTACAGGCTGGCTACTGCCAACCTGCAGATATTCACTAAGCTCCTGCAGAGGCCTCTACGGTGATGTTTTGCCGGCTACGTTCTCAGCGAGAAGTGCGAGGGTCGTGGGGTTTGAGGCATACAGGTCTCCTGGCCTACACCGTGATTAACAGAAAGTTGGGGAAACGCAAATAATAAATAAAAACCGTAGTTCCGCCGAAATTCGTCGGCCGAAACCTGAGGAACGAACAACTCAAAAATTATAAATGGGAGAGAGGTGCCTTGGTGCGCGCATCCATTCGAATTCAAACAGGGCAAAGCCCCGGTTACGAAATTGGATGCGGGCACCAAGGGACCTCAAACACTAAACCGACACAGAGGGAGTCTCCGCTCCCATCATACCACACAAAAAATTTAATAATTCATTTTATTAAAGGGGGGAAAAAACCAAAGAAAAAACGAAGAGGAACAGCTTCCCTTTCCACCCGCACCCGGATAAGAGAACGAGAGAGAGAGAGAACAATGCGTACCGAGCGTACACCCGCTGTGCGACGCTCGATTACAAAATCCAAAATTTAAATTAAAAAAATTTAAGAAAAAAATAATGTAAAAGAAATAAAGAAATATAAAATAAAATAAACAAAAAAAATCGTACCTTAGTTAATTAATTTAAAAAACTAATTGTTGCGGCCTTGCGCGGCCGTTGGGGCCTCTCCCCTATAGGAAAATGGGTTGCGTCCTTGCGCGGCCGTCATGCCACAAGGGACTCCTGTCCCCCGGACCGTTGCGGCCTTGGTGCCGTTTACCAATATAAACGTGAGCTGGCCTCAACTGGCCGCCGATATAAAATAAATCAAATAGCCGGTTGGCTACCCGAACGTTGCGGCAGACCACCGATAAAACAATAAAACGAGGTGCCGGTTGGCAACCCGTTACGTTGCGGGGCCTCTCCCCGATACCAAAAATAAAAGGAAATTTTACAACTGGCCGGTTGGCCACCTGCACGTTGCGGGCCCTTTCCCCGATAAAATAAAACCACGAATAGTGAATGGTCTCCACAGGAAATCCGTAAAAATTTGCAGCACTAGTTGATTAACCGTACCCTTTGAAAATACAGCACAAGAAAACAACGTGGTACCTATAGGTTATGCGCCACCCGTTGAAACGTGATAACCGTAAGTACTTGCGTCACCCGATATACTATGGAACCCGTTATGATACAGTACCAGTAAATTCGATGAACACAATACAGCACTCGTTAAACCGTGCCCGCTCGGCAGTAGATAATCAATAATTTCAACTTTTATCTTCTATGATAGATATTTAAATGCACTTATATAATTTGCCAATAATACGTTTCGTAATTAACAACAACAAATTGACGAATTCCAAAATCGATTTTTTTTCTAATACCACATTATAAACTTCTTCATCACTCACAAAATATATTATTATTAAAATATACATATATTTAAGTAAAAATAAAACTCAAAGTACTTGTGATTAACACCAATATTGCATAAACTATAACAATTTTATTTTATTTCTATGAATTTTAGTTTTTTTCAATTTTACATACGGCCATATTAATCTAACAACTAGAACGACTCTACTTTATCCAAACGCGACTCATCCAAAAACACAATTTTTTTTTCGCTCAAAAATCAAAACTCGAATGACAAAAAAAAACTATTCGAGCGTCGCACAGCTCGTAAAACGTTTTAGAAGAAAATGCATCTCTCTTCTCTGTCTCTCCTTTATACCAAATTTTCGTTGGTACAAAAGAAAGACATACAAGAAAAAACATTTTTTTCAAAACGTTTTACTTTGCACACACTCGATGTGCATTGTTCTCTCTTCCTCTCCCATTCTCGTTCCGTTGCCAACATAACAGAAGAAAACACACAGGAATCCATCCACCAAGAAATCACGTTCAGACAACAAAAACCCGGACGCAAGAAACCACGTGGAGAATAGAAACAAATTTACAAAAATGTCTTGTTAAGACCACACAGTCGTAACAAAACCTTGCACTAAAAACCCTAGAATTTGGCAGTAATTACAGCACAACGGTTCCGGTTAAGAATTAATGGAGTTCCGTCCCAGGTGGTTATAATCCACATAGTACATACCATCACATCGTAATCGGTTAAGAATTGGTCAAGTTTTGTTCCGAGTGGCCTAATTAAAGAACTTCTTCCAAAAATCATTTAAGAATCCCATTTGCATCCAACATACCCAATCTCATAATAATCATTTAAGAATTGATCGAGTTCCGTCCCAGGTGGCCATATTCCAGAAGTTCT
The DNA here is from genome assembly GCA_947310385.1 of Nephrotoma appendiculata. Taxonomy (NCBI): domain Eukaryota; kingdom Metazoa; phylum Arthropoda; class Insecta; order Diptera; family Tipulidae; genus Nephrotoma; species Nephrotoma appendiculata. The sequence continues at coordinate 239,732,147 of OX371223.1, read as the reverse complement.
TTCAATAATATTTTAATAACCCTATTTCCATCCAACATACCCAATCCCGTCGAGTCCCGTTCCAGGTGGTCTAATTCTAAAACTTCTTCCAAAAACCATTTAAAAATCCCATTTTTATCTAGCATATCCAATCCCATCATAAACGGTTAAGAATTGGTCGAGTTCTGTTCCAGGTGGCCTAATTCCAGAATTTCTTCCAAATATTATTTCAGAAATCCATTTCAATAAAACATATCTAACCAATTTCAAGATTATCGGTTAAAAATTGATCGAGAATTGCCCCAGGTGGCCATATTTCAGAAATTATTTCAATAATATATTGAGAATCCTCATTTCCATCTGACATACCCAATCCCGCCGAGTTCTGTTCTAGGTTGTCTAATTCCAGAATTTCTTCCAGAAATTATTTAAGAATCCCATTTCCATCCAACATACACAATCCCGTCGAATCAGTTCCAGGTGGCCTAATTCCAGAACTTCTTCCAAAAATCATTTAAGAATCCCATTTCCATCTAGCTTATCGAATCTCATCATAATCGGTTAAGAATTGGTCGAGTTGAAACGAGCATTTTGATTAACAAAAGTTGTTTCTGTAAGAACTATATGCCAAAATAATACGAAATCATAAAACAATTAAAACAAAAAATCAAATTTCTCAATACATAAAACAGAAAAAAAAATAGAAAAACACCCAAAAACAAAAACTCCTAATTAGTTAAATATGCATAGGCTATTTATAGATATAGGCACTATATACATAAGATAAATATAAGTACATAATATATAAGATAGTATATAAGATGGATGGTAGGGATGATGAATGGAGTAGGAGGGAGTATGATCGGTTGATCGTAGTTGCCTGATTGAAAAAAGAGGGGATGGTAAAAAACCATTAAAGGATTGATGGATGGAAAAAAAGGAGAATTAGAAATTGTATTTTGAGCCAATTACAAGAAAAAAAAATGTTGTGCGGTTTACATACAATCCAATCCACATCTCATCCGAAACGAGAAAAAAAAATAAAAGGATGAGATAAACCCAGTAAAAGGATATGCCAAGCCGAGATTCCACCATCATCCAGAATATCAACATCATCATGTTTATACATAATGATCATTTTAGATTAAGTTTTATTTGTATTTTAGTTGATAAGTGTAAAATCTAGTGTATAATGTAATATTAAGTTCATAGAAAGGCAGTTGTTTGGTCTTATGGTACCTTTTTCAAATAAAGTTTAAGTATCAATAGTTATTTTTGCCTCCATTTCTTTAAAATAGAATATGGTAAGGAGGAATATGAATTTGTTTGTTTAATATGATAAATAAGTTTAACTAAATAAAGTTTATTTTGTATTTTTTTTCTTCTGTTATGTGCTATAAATAAATCACTATTATGTAAAGTAAATAAGTCAAATTAAGAGTTTCCTTTAATATTGTGCACTGAGAAATCCGCGACCTCGCCGAGTTAAAAAAAAATACCCCGACAAGGCCGGAAAGTAACTTGTTTACTTTTTTCACGTTGGGGAAATCGTAACAGAGTTCTGTTCCAGGTAGCCTAATTCCAGAACTTCTTCTAAAAATTATTTAAGAATTCCATTTCAATCCAACATACCCAATCCCATCATAATCGGTTTAGAAGTTGTCGAATTCCGCCCCAGGTGGCCATATTCCAGAAGTGCTTTCAATAATATTTTAAGAATTTTCTTTTTTAACTTTAACTGTACTGACATATATTCAATATTCGCATAAAAAATAAAAAAAATATACACAAATAATAATAAAATTTATTTTACCTTCTGTTCTATTAAAAAATTTACTGAGACTAAAAATTTATAGAGGCTCGAAGCATATAACGTGTATTACTTGTGTGAATATTTTCCATTTATCATGTGCCAATGTGTCTATCAATCTTTTAAAAGAAGTTCAAAGTGATGCCATTTAATGGAACTGTGTTCAATGTCGATAAACCCCAGGAAACCGTTCGATTTTAAACTCATATGACGATGGCAATGAAGACGATATAAACTCAATATCATCATCCATTTTATCTTTAAGAGAAGAATTGAAAACTCTTCGATTAAAACAAGATAATTTTACAACGTCGCTTGACTCAATTAATGTTCAATTAGAAAATGTAGTGAAAATTGTAAAGGTTGTGGAAGGCCACGAAAGAAGAATAAAAAAATTGGAGAAAGAAAACACACAATTAAAATCAGATATCAATCTAATATTTAATTGATAACTCTGCTGACAATGAGCGCAACTTGAATTTAATAATACACGGAATACCTGAAACGTCACCTGAAAATCTTAATGATATCACATGCAAAATTATTTCCTTCATTGATACACCGTCTTGTAACGGAAAAATCAAAAATATTCGTCGTTTCAACAAAAAACCGCAGTAAGAATTCTATTAATCCAGTCGTTATTACCTGTGGTAACCTTGAAATTAAAATTAATAAAGGACAGCTTCAAATCAAAAAAGTAACAATTGATGGTTGTATTAATGCACCTGATATTGGATTTTCATCAACACAAAATAATTCGATTTACGTCACAGATCATCTAAGGGAAATCGAACACAACTTACTTTTTAAAACCAAACTACTAAAATATCAACGTAAGTATACAAATTTATACGATTGTGAAAAAAATTCTAGTCTTTTACTAGTTTCATTAATTGTATTTGTGTTAGTGATATTACCTGGGTAAGATGGGAAATTATCGAAAATTAGAGTTTTTTTGGATTTAATTATTAAATCCTATTAAAATTAACTGACTAATATAAAACTACTTTATCTCGACATGAATGTTTATTTTGACTCAAAATTATATTTAAAATTCTCAAAAACGAGCATTACACTACTAATTATCAAACTTACTGTACAATTTTACCTTAATTCAGGGAATGGAAAGCAAATAATTAAAAAAGTATCTTATTATGATAAATGATAAGGAAAACATGCTCATATTCAGACAGTAAAAATAATTCGTATTCATAATTCTAAACAACAAATTATACAATATAGTAGATACAGTGCTGTGCAAAAAAAATTGGGCAAACATATTTTATTGCAAATTGGAGTCTTTTTTTGATAAAATTACAAAACTTTTGAACGCAATTGGCTTATTTTTTCATTTTAAAGATAGAACTTCTATAAATCAATAAAAAACAAAAAAAAATTAAAAAATAAGTGTTTAATTTATTCCATTACTTTAACTCCAATCACAGTATTTTGAATATTATGGCATTTTTCGGGGTTTTTCTCCTAAATTGCAGGTACATTTTTTTTCATAAAATTACGTCATACAGATCTTTAAAATGAAAAAATAAGCCAATTGCGTTCAAAAGTTTTGTAATTTTATCAAAAAAAGACTCCAATTTGCAATAAAATATGTTTGCACAATTTTTTTTGCACAGCACTGTACAACTATTTATTAAGAATACTTGAAAATGAAGTATCCCTAAAGATCTAAACACAACTTCAGGAACATGGAGTGTTAGTTAGGGACCATGCCAGTTAGAAAAAATACTCAGATGCTCCCCATCGAGGGAAGGGGCCAGTTAATAAAGTTTTGTATTATGACCAAATATAATAAAAATTCTCATGCATATACTTTCAGTATACTTATTTAAAATTTTATTTTTAACTTAAATTATAAATATTTTATGGCTAATTTTAATCTATTTCATGTTATTTAACTCTTGATAATGAGCAGTGGGCTCGAAATATTGAATATATTTTAATTTTTTAAAATTCAGGAACGAATTTTGATTAATGATTTTAATATAAGGCTGAATAACACATTTAATGATCGTAAAATATTTAGTTTTATTCCGTTTTTTTATTTAAAATAATATAGTAAATATGTCTCCTTAATACTCTTGGATGAGTTCTTTTTAAGGAAAACTCATTTGTTTCCCTTATTAGATACTTACTATATTCTTACATAAGAAAATAATTAAAAATATTATTTTAGGTGACATTTCTATCAGTGGCGGGCTCAGGGTAAACGCATTTAACTATTTGACGACAAAGTATACAAATACACAGTATAGCAACAGTATAACCGAGTTGTTGTATCAGGTGAATCAGGCCAAGTCCAGGAAATGGTGAAAATTCTTTGCATATTTTGCTGGTTTATTTATATTTATTTCTTCAGTTTTACCGAAGTATAAAAAACTCAAGTCGACCCTGGAATTATTTTAACTAGTTTAAACGTTTTCTTATAAGACACTTATAAGATACTAGCTGACCCAGTGAACCTCGTTTCGCCCCAAATTTCTTCGTTCCGAGCAAATAATAATAGCCGAGCAAATTTCGTCCTTCACGAAAATTGATTTTGATGACAGAAAAAATCAAACACCTCAACGCAATTCACAACAGAAGATTTAGTTTAGTGGTCATTTCATTCATTTTTTCATCGAATTCAACACTAAAGGTATAGGTTTATGGTTGCGTTCGTTTGGTGGTTTTTTCAACAAATCATCTCTTGTGGAAAAATCAAGAAGAAAAAAATCATCATTTTTGAGCAATATGATTGGTCGTAAAAATTGTCAGAACGAACGAACGCAACCATAAAGGTGACATATTGTATTGAAAAGTGAATAAATTGTCGATTCAAACTCAGGGATCTATATAAAGTTGAGTTGTTTTTTGAATTTTTTTCTCTCAGTGTGGAAATGATTTGTCAGTTGGTCATGATGTCATTGACCTTGCGATTTGTTAATCGTCATAGCGAAAGCTAAACGAATGTCAGTTGGAATCAGAGGAATTCTCGGAATTAGAACATCTTCTGATTTGAATTTGCCATTGATGATCGTGACTTGAATCGCGTTGTTCTTCAGTTTCTTCACAGCTAATCGTGTTCCGTTACACAATCTCGGATGATTCAGATTACGCAGCATAATTATCGCAGATCCTACCTTGAGTATCAAGTTATGCAATTGTATTCCCGGCAAATCAAGTGCATTCAAAAAAAAAATAGTTGGTAGGTCGAATAGTTGGTTGCCTCGTCTTGATTGGTCACACAGTCAACGGATTTGTAACATTGCATTTCCCCAGCGATTTGGTTTTGAACCAAGTAATTCAGACTGTTCCTTGTTCTTCGCTGCCAAAACCGCTCGTTTGCTGAGCCAATCATGATTCATAAATAATTTCCTGTGGATGTCCAGAAACAGATTCGTGATAAGCTCGACGCCGTGAACTTGCAAAAATTCGATGGAAACGAAATCAATCTTGTCAAAACAACAACAGGAATTTGACCAATGCTTAGCGCCAACAGTTGTTTGGAAAAATCAGTATTGTTGATTAGTTGTTCTGTAACGCGACTCTCATGTTCGTGGTCAACTGCAACTTCTTCATAAAGTGCCACAACCTTGATGATTTCAGACATCCGTTGAGTTCATCTGCAGCTGTTAGTCTCGAAATCGTTTATGTGCCATTGGCCATTCGTCCCAGATGATGATTTAGCATTCTTGCAATACCTTGGCTATCGCTGAGTTCTTGGAAATTGAGCACACTGACTTGTTATTCGTATGGATATTCAACGGCAACTTCAACACGAATGAACAGCGAATTGTAGCCTTCATCAATGCGTCGTATACGTTCTTTTGCTGCACTGAGAAAAATTTTGGTTTGTAAAATTAAAAAACTAAGTTTTTAATTTCTCAAAGTTATACATTTTTTTGATAATAATGACAAATTATGAAAATGTTTATATTTATTGTTTTGCCAGAAATCCCGTTGTATTATTTTTCAATTCGTCTATATTTTATTTTTTATTTTAAAGTTTTTTCGGCTATTTATATAATTCGCCAAATCGATATGTTCTTGTGTTATACTAAAGGTATGAAGGTTTGACTGACTAAGTAGAACAACTTTCGAACATCAGTACGAAACGAAACCAAACTGCCAAAAAAGAATTTGAGGAGGTTCTCAATTTCTCATTATATTTTTTTAAGGGTTGTGTGTATTTTTACACAATGACCCTGGGGGTTGTTAAAAACTGGGGAGGGCGAGTAAATTTTTTACTTTTCGTGGTAGATATGTTATGTTCTTATGAGTAGCTGACTCTTTGGTTTTGCTGACTTTAAGTGAACAGTCGCAAACATTGATTACCTTGATTTAAAAATATTGTGACATAGGTACGAGTATGTTAAAAAAGAATTATTTAAAAATTAAAATAAATTTTTTAAAACTAACCAATAGTTTTTTTATTCCTAAAAAACAATCTCTTAAAATTTAAGAAAACTATTTGACATAAGTAAGGAAAGTATTTTTGAAAATAAAAACAATTTTTTTATTTTTATAAACAAATTTGGTAAAAACATTTATTTTAAAAATAAAAAGATTATCCTTTTGATTTTAAAAACGAGACTTTTCGCCTAAAAAATATATGTATATTTTTTAGATTTTATATGTATATTTTTTTATTTTTACTGGTTTTTTTTTCTCAGTGTGTGTATTAAAAAGCGGGACATTCGTTTGTACTATTTGGCTCATTGAATCTCCATCGTACACTTGCTCTCGTTGCATTTAATTCACGATTAAATGCATCGTGCATAAACGAATTGGTGCTGGCGTGCCCAATTTTGACAAATAGCTGCCGCACATAAGCACGCACATGTCTTCGATCATGATCAAAGCTTCGTTGCGTACCTCATCGTTCGTTTTAAGCTCATAATTCGATGTTGCAGTGTGAACTCGATGCAAAATGTCATCAGCCATCTGGTCCTTGGATTTGTTCCAAAATTCCAATGCGTTCTATGGATGACACGTTGCAATAATGATCGCGAACAATGTACGAATTTGATTTGCCGGCGCAGAAACAGTAGCATCGGTGATGAGTCCCAATGGAAGTCGTTTTCCAGAAAATTCAGAGGTTCTCAAGCTTCTCGATAAGTAGCGCACAACACACATTCTATAGTACGAAGCGATTCAAACGAAGTAGGACCACGAACACGGAACAAAAGCAAACGAAAGATAGAAGCAGTCGTTTTGTTGTGGATGAACGGTGTATACACACGGCCAAGCACATCAGCCGAATACACGTCGACGTATCCTGCAACAGGTTGACCTTTCTTTCGTCGTTAAAATTTCTTCGACGACTGGTTCCAAGTAGTAGCGGATGGCATTTCCCTGTAAGAAATTCGTCTATTAGCTTCCGTAAAATAGACACGTTGTCCATTTTCCAAGTAAATCCACAAATATGAAACACGGCTCGTTGCAACTGACATAACGGCCCAATTGGAATCTTAACACTTCGCAATTTACATCCGGAGCAGCAATTCCGAATACTGCCAGGTCGGTACCTTCATTCACCTTTGTGACTGTTCTGTCACCATCTTCCGGTGAACGATGCCGAATAACTACCGTTTCCACTAGTTGTGCATGTCAGTAATGGACGCGGATATTGGTTTGTGTATTTCCCATCGGTCATATACGATGGATCTGGATTATGTTCTCCGCACGGACCCTGAATCGTGTTTGTTGCGACTACCGCGAACAACTCCGGGTCTGCTTCTGGATCTGGCATTTCGGTGCTGATGATTGAATCGATTTGATCTGGTCTGATTTTCTCAATAAACCACAGCAGGATGTGTATATGTGGTAGTCCCCGCTTCTGCCACTACTGAGTGCATCCAACACCGTGGCTGTTCGTAAACCATCTGTTTAATGATGAAGTCCATTAGCGTCCTGAGTTTTTGTTTAAGTACACGTACGATGATGTCGTGGCGATCGCTGGAAGTTTGTGCTGACAGTAGCTTACCGGTAATTTCAGGCCAATTCGGATTGCATGTGAACGTGATGAACAAATTTAGCTGTCCGAAATGCCACACATGCCTGCGCATATTCTTGCATATGCTGTGGGCTGCCAACGTATGTTGCTACATAGGAGAATGGTCAATTGACCGACGTTGGTTGCATCTCTGGATGAAATTTAAACTCTCATATCAACCATCTCCTGGCAATTGCGAATACAACAAAAAAAGGTTGAGCCTAATCAGTTCAGCCGTTCCCAACTGAAGCGCAAGAAAGAAAAAACTCATTGTCTTCGGGTTTTCTGCAAGTTTCCGAGTTTTCCACTCATATTTTCTATTTTTTCTCTTCTAATAGACCATCTGGATTGGATACGTGCAAAATCCTGTACAAAACCATCATTTTTAGATTCTCCGACTTTTTCGGTGGATTTTCCAATTTTCTTTCGTAGAACCATCTCCTGGAAATTGGGAACACAGCAAAAACATATTGAGCCAAGTCGGTCCAGCCGTTCTCCACTGCGCAAGATCTTAGTGTTTTTCCGGAAGTTTCCGAGTTTTTCACTCAGATTTTCCAATTTGTCTCTTCTAAAAGACCTTCTGGATCGGACACGATCCTGTACAAAAACATCATTTTTCGACTTTTCCGGTGGATTTTCCTAAAATTTTCTTTCGTAAGAACCATCCTGACTATTGCGAACACATCAAAAAAAGATTAAGCCAAATCAGTTCAGCCGTTCTCAATACATTGCACATACATTGCTTACATCATATGTATATATGTATATAGATAGAAGATTTAGGTAAATAGATAAAATAAATAGATTGGAAAAAAAATACTAAATGGCAAGCCGCCTCCGGTGGCATTCGAGCCCAGTACCTCCCAGCCCAAGCACCAAAGCTTTAACCACTGCACCACCTGTCTCATAAAAAACATACATATAAAATTCATTTAAGAAAAGCTTTTATTCACATTTCTAATGATGACATTTCCAACTGATATCTCAGTTAACCTGAAATATTTTATTATATTTTGACATAATACTAAATTTTATTTACTGGCCCCTCCCCTGGATGGGGAGCATCTGAATACATTTTCTAATTGAAATGGTCCCCAACTAACACCCCATATACCTGTATAGGTATGTACGAATCTTGGGATGTTAGAATGCATATTAAGTAAATTATAACTCACGAACATTATTTATTCAACAATCAACATTAGCATTTACAAAATAGAAAAACTCTGATGGAACACGATACCGTAATCCGTACCCTCAATTTTCAGAATAAAATTGAAGAACTGTACAAAAATCAAGCTCCAATAAAAAACAATTGAACAGAATAGTCATAGTTTACTGAAACTTATACGAGAAATACGGTTCCAAGTTATTCAATGCCGTTTAGTTCGATTTGGTGTTAATATCCTATCTTTCACAAAACATGGAATGTTTGCTTATGCATTTCAACTTCTCCGTTCCGAAATGACGTTTTGAAAGCCTACTTTTTTTTAATTATTCAGATTATAAAAAACATTCCCAACCTCGCCCCCACCCCCCCCCCCCCCCCCCCTTGCTATGGAAAATGGTATAAAACTCCAATGGATTGCCCATATAAAATGTCATAAATTAGTGGTACTAGGGTCAATAGCTTCAAATTATATATCGATGGTATTAAAGCTGGTAACCAAATGGCGAAGCCTATAGTAGTAGTAGTAGCCTAAAAGTCAATTAATCTGTACGAAGTTCCATAATCGCATTTCATTTTTCAGAACAAAAACTTTAAATAGTAAATAATAAAATATTTATTGTAACATAAAATCATTTTAAAGCCTCTGCACTTTAAATTTGAATACAATTATTATCAAAAAGTATCTTCATCTCGTATTATGTTTAAACAAAATGAACAGAAATCTATTTATGAGATTTTGAAACAACAACTGAAATAAATATACTGCCAAAATGGCATAAATTCATATCTAAATTATTGATTTTATGTGATATGACATTTTTATAACCTCATTTTTGTTACTGAAAGAATTATTAATCTCGCTATAATGGGTGACTAAAGAGTTCGGGCCATCGATATGTAACATCGGCGAAAATTTGCTGCAACAAAATATCAAACTAGAATAACTAAATGTATGTTCAGTGCTGCAAGTAATTCTAAACTAAATATCAGGGCAGTATCACCCTATACTATTTCAAATATAATAGGAAATTTATGCATGTTTCTCTTTATGATTATGATAAATACAAAAACAACAATCGAAATATTAAAAAAAAAAGAATTGTATAGATTACACAAAAGTTGCAATTATTCAATATGTATGAAAATATAAATGTCATTTCAAGCGTTTCATTTATTTAATGTACGAGTAGTCTTCAACACATTCACATATCACAAAACTATCATTTTCAAATGCTCATAGATCTATATTATGCAATTTTTATCGAGACACAATTATCATTACTAAATTATCAAAATATATAAATTTTTTGTTTAGTATTTGGTTAGTAGCTTGAACCATAGTGTAATATGTATATATCTGTGTACCCAATAAATAGTTGTATTTATGATTGATTTGTAATATGATTACATAAATTATTTTTACTTGAATTTTAATTTTGCGGATATAATTTAAAGTTTATCTTTATTTTTGAAACTACTACTTGCTAATATAGTGCGTAAATAAATAGTTCGTGGGTAAAATGTATTATTTTGCTGAACTACTTGTTTTTCAACCACTCGATTGAAATTTTTCCTCATTTTCTCTCGATTTAACTGCTTGGCGTTAACCTGGAAAATATCGATGCGGTTTGCTTTTAAGGTATCCGAGAGCCGTATTTTTTTTTATTAAAAATATTTTCTGTGGCATGAATAAAAACTGTTTGATATTTGTTAGAGGCAAAATTGACATATTTAGAAAATTTTTTAAATAAAGAAGGCAAACTTTCAAACCAACATGAAATTCAGAGCAGAATAACATCTCTTGAAAAAACATTCAGAGAGTACGATTCTCTGGTAAATAGCTTTGTCCTAGTAGTCGATGAAGATAAACTTCGTAATTTCCATTCTATTTTCGAAGAGTTCGAAAACAGGTACCACATTTTAATAGGCAAATTGGCATCACAGTCTGGTCATCTAAATTCCAATTCTACTAACAAAAAAACCTCTAATATTCAATCAAAATCAATCAAACTTCCAGAGTAAAAAATGCCAATGATTTACAACTTGATGATCTATCCCAATTAATTATTTTGAAAATAATAAATCGAAAATTAGATAGTGCAACTCGGGGTGAGTGGGAAGAATCAATTGATCGTAGCAAAACTCCAACTTGGGAAGAATTTCAATCATTCCTAGAGAAAAAATGTCGTGTCCTGCGAGAGATTAAAAATCAATATCGAAAACTGTAACTACTACTTCAAGTGTACATTCTAAACCATTAGTGGGTAATCTTTTAAAACAATCAAACAACAAAACTTTTCCTAAAACTATTTCTAAATTTTCATATTTCACAAATAGATCCAGCTCCAGTGTTAATTGTAAGCTCTGTGGTAAATCATCACATCCATATTTCGAGTGCCCAGCTTTCAACAATTTAACTCCCAAACAGCGTTATGAAAAAATTAAGGAAGCTCAAGCTTGTTTCAATTGTCTAAATCAAACCCTCAAACAATTTTGGGAATTAGAAAATGTGCCATCTAAGAAATTCCTTTCTGTTGAAGAGAAAACATGTGAAACATATTTTAATCAAACAACATTTCGTAACTCCGATGGCAGATATGTTGTATCAATGCTATTTCATGATAACTTAGAAAATCTTGGAGAATCCAAATCGATAGTATTTATTTGTTTTATTTTGATTTTTTAATTTATTTTAAATTACACCAATTAATTTTTATTCGTTTTATTTTAATTTTAATTTATTTTAACTTACACCAATGTTTTTTTGTTTTTATTTTTATTTATTTTAAATTACATTTTACTGCGTTGGTTAACAAAATTGGAATGCCTTTTGGTTTTATAAAATATTAATTACAATAATGTTAGTCTTTTTACCATAGAGGGTTATCAATCGCTTCGTCATAATAATTTAATTGCCACTAGATGGCATTACATATTAATTATTATGGGTATTAAACGCACCTCTATAGTAGTAAGGTGTTGGACCAATAGTGCATTGGGTTAGTGCAATTTGAGCTACTTTTTATAATGACATTTGTGGTAGTGCAAAAACGTCAACTACTTAATAACAAACTGGTAAGTAAATAATTATATAATGAAATTACATTTATCTTAAGAAATATTATTAGTTTAAGTAAAAGATTATATAGAATATAATTTATAGGTAAGTAACTACTTGTTGATTAATATAAGTGAAATTATACGTTAATATTTGTGTTACAATATGCATGGCATAATTTGTTGTGTTTTAAGTTTTTTTCGGCTTTTTCGGACAAAATATAATTTTAACACCCATTTTGACACCCATACAATGTTTTACGACAATTTTTGTCGCATAAAAACAAAGAGGCCATTTATTAACAATATGTCTACCACAAAAGTAGAAAAAAATGCATTCCCCTCCCCCACCCACGTTTAACCCCAGGGCACTTGTGTACACAAAGATACACAAACCCTTACAAAAATGAGAACTCCCTTAGATAGCTTCTTGGAAGCTTGGTTTCGTACTGATAAAAAGTTAAATCACCCGAAACGAAACCAAGCTGCCAAGAAGCTACCTAAGGGAGTTCTCATTTTTGTAAGGGTTTGTGTATCTTTGTGTACACAAGTGCCCTGGGGTTAAACGTGGGGGAGGGGAATGCATTTTTTCTACTTTTGTGGTAGACATATTGTTAATAAATGGCCTCTTTGTTTTTATGCGACAAAAATTGTCGTAAAACATTGTATGGGTGTCCATTAAAATGATATTTTGTCCGAAAAAGCCGAAAAAAACTTAAAACAAATTAAATTCACGGACGTCTTTAATTCTTCTTAATAATTTGTTGTGATTACCAATTTGAAGATCAAGTTCAAGGACAAATTATGTTATGTATATTGTTTACAATCATATGATTTTGATTTGTTATCTAATAATATTTAAACTAATTTCTAGGTAATCAAGATGAATTTTATCCACTGACAAATGGTAATTGCAAATGTATTTATGTGATGTATTTTAGGTAGATTATGTGTTTCAGGTTGAGAATTTGCTCCAGGTAAGTATGAGTGGACCCAAACGCAACTGAATAATTATTAAATTGTTTGGTGGTATCAAACAGATAGCTTTGAAACGATTCAACCATATAGAGCGAAAATTGAATTCTAATTCTGAACTCAAGCAGCCATATGTAGATTTTATCAATGAATACTCTCAATTAGGTCATATGAAACTAGTTGATGATAGTAACGATTCTGAACAGATAACTTATTACATGCCACACCACGCGGTCCAACGCCCTTCCAGTTCTTCAACAAAACTTCGCGTCGTATTTGACGCATCCGCGAAAACATCAAATAAAATTTCATTGAACGAGAAGATGTTAATTGGACCATCAGTTCAGGATAATTTGTTCGATATAATTCTCAGATTTAGAACTTATAAATATGTCTTTTCCAGTGACGTTTTAAAAATGTATCGACAAATTGAAATTAACAAAAGTCAAACTCAACTCCAAAGAATACTATGGCGAGAAAATTTAAATCAACAGATTAAAATATACGAGTTACAAACCGTAACTTACGGAACTGCTTCGGCACCGTACTTGGCCACGCGTGTACTCAAACAACTAGCCCACGACGAACGAAATAAATTTCCATTAGCTTCTAATATCGCAACTAAAGATTTTTATGTTGACGATTTAATCACTGGTTTTGATGATTTAGAAACAGCTAAAAAGACACAAAAGGAAATAATACAAATGCTTGAAAGTGGAGGTTTTCACTTACATAAGTGGTGCTCCAATAATGCAGAACTTCTAATCAACATTCCAATGAAAGATCGTGAAGAATTAAAGTTCAATGAATTCAGCCTCGGAAATTGTATAAAAGCACTTGGGTTATTGTGGCAACCTCAAGAAGATCTTTTTGTTTTGAAACCTCCTGAATTAGATAAGGAAATATTAACTAAACGTGCCATAGTTTCTAATGTAGCGAAATTATATGATCCTTTGGGATTTTTATCACCAATCATAATAACGGGAAAAATATTAATTCAAACCCTATGAGAAAAACAACTTGATTGGGATGATAAAATACCGAAAGAGATTCAAGATCTATGGACAAACTATCAACAAGCATTAATTTCAATTTCACAATTATACCTAAATCGAAATGTCATGGGTCATACACATTCAAATAAAATTGTAAGAATCGAATTGCACGGATTTAGCGACGCATCCGAAAAGGCATATGGCGCTTGTGTATATATTAAAACAATCGATTCATCAAATAATACATCAGTAAACCTTCTCTGTAGTAAATCAAGAGTAGCTCCATTTAAAACTATTTCAATTCCCCGACTTGAGCTTTCTGGTGCCTTTCTTTTAGCCAAACTAACAAATTCTGTCACTAACGCTTTTAATATAAATTTCAATAATATATATTTGTGGACACATTCTACCATAGTTTTATGTTGGATTAAAACATCGCCACATAAACTTAAAACGTTTATAGTTAATTGTGTCAATGAGATACAACAGTTAACTCTCGATTGTACATGGAAACATGTTGAGTCAGCTGATAATCCCGCTGATCTCATCTCCCGTGGGGTGATGCCAAATGAACTAAATAATAACAAACTTTGGTGGCATGGTCCAACAATATTGTTAAAAGATTCTTATGATTCGCTTATAACAGCAGAAATTACGGATTTCGATGCTAACGTGATGGAACTAAAAAAAACTACAATTGTCATGATTCCATCAACATCCTGCGATTTTATAAATAGCTTGTTGTCTAAGTTCAGTTCTTTCGAAAAACTTGTTCGAGTTATTAGTTACATAATTCGTTGGGCAAAACGTTCTGAACAACATGACACAAAAACATTAGTTGTAATTGAACTAGAACGTAGTGCAACGTTGATTATTAGACTAGTGCAAAGAATTTCTTTCAAGGACGAATTCAATTCGTTAAAAAATAAGCAAGCGGTGTCAAAAAAGAGTTCTTTAAAAAGTCTCAACCCATTTTTGGATTCGGATGGTGTCATTCGAGTTGGAGGTCGACTAAATAAGGCGGTCAAGCTGAAGTATGATGTTAAACATCAAATTTTTCTACCACCTAAAAGCAAGTTAACAACACTTTTATTTCGACAGGAACATATCAAAAATCACCATCCTGGACCTCAATTACTATTGTCGTTTGTTCGTCAAAAATACTGGCCAATACACGGTAAAAATATTGCTAAACAAGTAGTTCATTCGTGCGTTAATTGCTTTCGAACCAAACCAGTAACGTTTCAACAAATTATGGGTGATTTACCTATCGAGCGTTTTTCATCATTTAAAGCATTTTTAAATACAGGAGTGGATTTCTGTGGGCCGTTCCTCGTAAAACTTAGTACCAACCGAAAAGTTCCTTCGACGAAAATGTACGTCGCCTCTTTTGTTTGTTTATGCACTAAGGCAATTCACCTTGAGCTTGTTCAAAACCTACCATCCGATTCATTCATAAATTGTCTTAAACGATTTATAAGTCGACGAGGTAAACTTTTAACTATTTGGTCAGATAACGCGCCTACGTTTCAAGGAGCCAACAACGACCTTAAAGAATTTTATAATTTATTACGATCTCAGGCTGAACAAACAAAAATAATTAATTTTTGTACTTTCGAACGAATATCTTGGAAATTCATTCCTCCACGAGCACCTAATTTTGGGGGAATATGGGAGGCGTCCCTAAAATCGTTCAAAACACACTTGAAAAGGGTATAACAAGAGACAGAATTTTAAATTATGAAGAATTTCACACCCTAATTATACAAATTGAAGGGATTTTGAATTCTCGCCCTCTCTCGGTTATGTCTAACGATCCAAATGATCCGGAGCCCTAGACTCCAAGTCATTTCTTAACTGGGACTATAATGCACGCCATACCTGAACCATCTTATAATCATCTTTCAGAAAACCGTCTTTCTAGATACCAATTAATTAGCAAACTTGTTGACTCCTTCTGGAAAAGATTTTCTTTAGAATACATACACGGTTTGCAAACAAGGTCAAAATGGACAATAGCTTCTGAAAATCCTAAACCTGGAGATGTTGTTCTACTCATTCAAGATAATTTGCCAGCAATTAAATGGCCGCTGTCAATTGTGACTTCAACAGTGTCGGGAACAGACGGAAAAGTACGTGTTGTTGAACTAGAAACTGTCGTTGATGGTGTTAAAAAGAATTTTAAACGATCAGTATCAAAAATTTGTAAACTGCCAATCGAAACATGATTTATTATATAAACATTTCATACATGAATTTTTATTTTTTTATCTAAATTTTTGAATTAAAACAACGTTATTAATTTTAAATTGCCTTATGAAAGCCAAGCCTTTCATGGGGGCCGATTATGTTAAGAATATGAAAACAAATGGAGTGAATGAAAATTGAATTTTAATATGTTGTATATTATCATAATTTTATTTGTTACCTTGTTTAAAAACTACTCTAATTTGTCACTCTGTTAATTTAAAATAACACTGTAAAATTATGATAATATACAACATATTAAAATTCAATTTTCATTCACTCCATTTGTTTTCATATTCTTAACAATATTAATTATTGTGTTTTAGTGGTTATGGCAGCATGTCAAACATAACCAGTTTAGCACGTATTTATGTGACAGATTAAGTAACTTAATTTACCATGTTTGATCCTGTTGCATTATGAACATTTCCTGGAAAATATTTAACATCCGAAATGAGTATTTTACAGTATAGATTGAGTCGAACTCTATAGAGGCATGTGATGAAAAGCCAGAGTCTTTCAAAATTAGCCATGAAAGTCGGTGGTTTAAGCCGAAGCAACTGCTTCTAATGTAACCTTTGGATAGCTTGAAAAATTAATTTGTCAAAATTATTTTCCACTTTATTATGATTCACGATTTCCATTTACTCACTAGTATCGTTGTTTGTTCCAACTGTTGACTTATAGTTTGTAATAGTGTAATAAACACTTTAAATTAATCAAAATTATTTATTCCTACAGCTATGAAATTTCAATTTCTATCGAAATTTATATAATAAGTTTTGGGATCGCTTGAATTTGTATGTCAGTATAGATGATTTAGTTCGTAATTTATCGATAGTAATTGAAAATAATCGACGAATTATCCAAATTAAAAATAAAATATTAAAAAGAAAGCATGAATTCATGCGAGAATCATATTTTAAACACAATAAAACGTACCCTGAAGATAGATTAATAGCAGAAAGGTATTTATTTTGAAAATGAATAAAATCAGCTTACACCGGAAAGATGTCTTTGGGAAAATGTGCTATGTATTTGGATTTGCCTCCAAAAAATTGGTCAAAAATACACATTTTTGTTAACGTTTTCCCCTTATTCCATATTATCTGAAGCATGGTAGGACTTGGTTTGTTTCAACTAGCTTTTGCAAACATTTTAAGACGTCGAAAATAAAAGCTAGTTTTGATTTTAACTAAATTTGCAAAAACATTAATATTTTGAGTGCGGTTGTGGTATACATATATAGAATTATGAGTATACACAATATTCGTGCAATTCCATTTTTAATCTGCTAACCCCAAATTAAAATCATCCAAAGGTTTTAAAATGACAATATTTAAATATTTCGTTGTTGTCAATTGATTTACAAGCTCACATTAAAAGTACACTGCAATTTTTCAGATACCAACCACCCCTTATCATGAAAACTACCCCAAATTTCTCTAGAATAAATGACCACTTCTTTGAAAATTTCAAAAATAGACTATTCAATATCGGATAATGGGTATCGCTTTATAATCCACATCAGAAATGCAATTCGATTGTTAAGTTGTAACTTTAAATCATGGACACAAATTTATTTAGCCACCCACTTTATTTATTAGGTGTATAACAATTTCTTCAGATTTTTTCTTCGCGCTTAAAATTATATTTAAAATAGAAATATTTTCACGGTATTTTGTGATTTTTACAGGATCGTGAGTTACATTACCTCTCAGAATAGCAGAGTTTACAATGGCAACTGATAAACAGCACATTCGGCACTGCATTCTATACGAATTCCAATAAGGAAAAAAGCTTCTAAAGCACGGGACTCAATTTGTAGTGTTGTTGGTGCCGACATTGTGTCTTATGAAATTTGTAATTATTGGTACAAACATTTTAGAAGTGGTGATTTCGATCTTAGCGGCAGCCTCGAAAGTTTGAAGATGTGCGAGCTAACCTGGAATCTACAACAGCAACATGCATAACTCAGAAAAAACCTAATACCTAAATAAAATAATGCGTAATAATTGGGTTCACCTAAGTTTTCGATTTCTAAAAATCATAAACATTTGATAGTTTAAATTCTCCTAAACTTCTGAAAATTTAAATGAATTGTAAGAAATATGGACTATGGACTTGAAGGATATAAAAATTAACTAAATAGAGTAAAATATTTTCTGGACAGTTATTTTTCAGTAATTATCTTCTCCTGTACTAAATATTAATTTATTGCATTAATATGCCCAGTACCAAGTGAATTTTCTAAAACTGGTTATGTAAATGTATTTAATTAATGTGTAGTAATCCATCACCATTAGTCATATGGTCATACATACTTTAATCGTATACAGTCCAATGAGTTGTCACAGATTTTAGTGAGGCCTCATTAAACATTATATGAAACATGTCTTTGTTTTCGGTAAGACTTCAGTGGGCTGATCTTGCTCGACATGTTTAAAGAGTTCGTAGTATAAATATTTTTTGTATATAAAATCAATAAGGACTTGTGCCTGATGACCTAAATCAAGGACAGGATCACGAACGCCGCACGGAAGTTCCAGAAAATATTCGAACCCAATTCAAACAAAATTAATTATAAACGGAACACGCAATCTAAATTTAATAAAATAAAAAACTTTACGCGCTAACATAAAAGTTGTTTTTTTAGAGGTTCACAATTTAGAATTAAAATAGAATAAAAAAAAATATTTTGAATATCAATGAAACTAGCTTTATTGGATAGATAATTTTATGCCATTAATGCTTGAATATGATTTCGGCCATGTGGCCACAGCGTCTGGCTCGTAGATGGCGCAATCTGGATGTCCAATTTTTACACTCTTTTTTCAGCAATTCGCAATTTTTCTTTTCGCCGGATGTTGTGTTCCAAGTGTACAATCGTCTCCGGTTTACCAGCTTCTACAAGTGACTTAACATATCCCCAAAGAAAATAATCTAATGGAGTTAGATCAGGACCAATTAACAGGACCATTACGTGAAATTAGTCTTTTATCAAATATTCCGCACTGTGTGGCATGTGGCACCGTCTTGTTGGAGCCACATATCAGCAATATTTATGACAGCCAATTGGGGCACAACAAAGTTAGAAATCATGTCCCTATACCGCTCACTGTATCATTCTGCCTTTCATCGTTTTTGAAGACATGTAGACCAATGAATCCGACAGTCCATAAAGCGCACCAAATAGTGATTGTCTATGGATGTAATGATGTTTCGGCAAATACTTGTGGATTACAATTACAATTTTTACAGAAATTATAATGTAAACATTTGTTTTTAGCTTACCAAAATATGGAGAATTGAAAAAGCAATGGTTGAAAGCAATTGGCTTCGGTGAGCAAGATGTACTAAGTGCATTATTATTCCATGCCACAGACAAAAGAGAATCAGAGGAGTTTTTTAAGAAAATCAGCCATTCTCATCTTGTTCATTGATGATTCAACGTGTGGATTTGACGTCATTGAAAATTATCTTAAAAATACATGCCCCAATATTAATCAAACCGTAATTTCATGTCATACTGAAAAAACCAAATTTGTTTGAAGTTTTGTTTATCAAAACGTTTATCCAACTTCTATAAATGATGCTTACGATATTATTGGGGCTAATTTTGAAGTTTCTTCTCAAGTTGAGGATGATCCAATCTATGCGTTGAACTTATTAAGTGATTTGGCAATCAAGTCGTTGCATTTAAATAAAAATAATAAAGACCATGACCAGGATTATTTACCACCAATTGACGAAGTACCTGAACTGATGGTATTCGGAACTAATATAGATTTTATAATCGTGAATTGATAAAAATATTTAATGACGATAATATATCCGATTTAAACAAAAGTCCTTCGAAATTGCAAACCACTACAAAATTCTCAAATAGTTCACCTCTTGGTGCTAGCAATCGTTGTGGTACCTCTTCTTATTTTGTTAATAAAAGTATAAAACCTTCTTACATATACAAACAATTTAATAAAATAACGTTAAAGCGAGCAATGGCCTGATCAGGTGCTGATCTTTCTACGAGTTCAAGAAGGACTTTTTTAAGGACTAAATACAACAAACACAAAATAATAGGAATCTACGACAAAAAAGTATGAGATAAAGAAGAAAAAATATTATTTTGGCCCACCTGACAGACGAACTTGAAGAAAAAAATTTAATTAGTTCTTGCCAGAAGGATAATTTTTTAAACCATTCTGACACAAATTCAATTGTTTGAGATAAAATTAAAAATCGAAAGTTAGGCAGAAAATATCCAGAAGAAATACGGAAAATTGCTTTAAATTTAAACGTTTATTCTCCGAAGGCATAGGCCATATGTTCGAAACCAATTTAAAAACTGCTTGCCTCACTCTCAATGGGCATCCCGGTTTTACTTCAGAATCTTTTCGTACTCTAAAGTTGCTGGTCCGATCAAAAAAGGAAACAGATAAGGTCGTCATTGGAAATGTATGCTTGGATGAGTTGTACATTCATCCAAAATGCGAGTATGATTTTCACACCAATATAATACCGGTAACCCTACAAGAACACGGCGTTTCAAAAACACGGTTTCGAAGAACACGGATACCCATTGCTTCAAATTCCACGGTTTCAAACCACACGATTTTCGTTATTCTCTTTTACTTTGTGTTTTATATATCATAACAAAAAATAAAACGTAACGTTTTTTTTTAATTTTATTTTTTGTAGTATCGTACAACACGATTTCAAAGAACACGGAACGAATTAATCGTGTTCTTGAAGGGGTTCCAGTATCTGGATACGCCTTATTTGAAGGTAGCGACCCAAATCATAATACTTTAGCTACCCAAGTAATTGTGTTTATGTTTGTCAGTTGTACTGCTCGTTAGAAAATTACTCTTGGATATTTCCCTATTAGTAGCATAACATCTGTATAAAAGAAAAATATGATAGAGTTTAATTTGCCTTTATTACACAATATTGGGGTTGTAACAACTGAAACAAGCATAAAATTATCTATCCAATAAAGCTAGTTTCACTGATATTCAAAATATTTTTCTGTGTTCTATTTTAATTCTAAATTGTGAACCTGTAAAAAAACACCTTTTACGTTAGTGCGAAATGTTTTTTATTTTATTAAATTTAGACTGCGTGTTCCGTTTATAATTAATTTTGTTTGAATTGGGTTCGAATATGTTCTAGGACTTCCGTGCGGCGTTCGTGATCCTGTCCTTGATTTAGGTCATCAGGCACAAGTCCTTATTGATTTTATATACAAAAAATATTTATACTACGAACTCTTTAAACATGTCGAGCAAGTTCAGCCCACTGAAGTCTTACCGAAAACAAAGACATGTTTCATATAAGGTTTAATGAGGCCTCACTAAAATCTGTGACAACTCGTTGGACTATATACGATTAAAGTATGTATGACTAATAGTGATGGATTATTACACATTAATTAAATACATTTACATAACCAGTTTTAGAAAATTCACTTGGTACTGGGCAAATTAATGCAATAAATTAATATTTAGTACAGGAGAAGATAATTACTGAAAAATAACTGTCCAGAAAATATTTTACTCTATTTAGTTAATTTTTATATCCTTCAAGTCCATAGTCCATATTTCTTACAATTCATTTAAATTTTCAGAAGTTTAGGAGAATTTAAACTATCAAATGTTTATCATTTTTATAGGAATTGAAAACTAATGTGAATCCAATTATTACGCATTATTTTATTTAGGTATTAGGTTTTTCTGAGTTATGTCTGTTGCTGTTGTAGATTCCAGGTTAGCTCGCACATCTTCAAACTTTCGAGGCTGCCGCTAAGATCGAAATCACCACTTCTAAAATGTTTGTACCAATAATTACAAATTTCATAAGACACAATGTCGGCACCAACAACACTACAAATTGAGTCCCGTGCTTTAGAAGCTTTTTTTCCTTATTGGAATTCGTATAGAATGCAGTGCCGAATGTGCTGTTTATCAGTTGCCATTGTAAACTCTGCTATTCTGAGAGGTAATGTAACTCACGATCCTGTAAAAATCACAACATACCGTGAAAATATTTCTATTTTAAATATAATTTTAAGCGCGAAGAAAAAATCTGTAGAAATTGTTATACACCTAATAAATAAAGTGGGTGGCTAAATAAATGTGTGTCTATGATTTAAAGTTACAACTTAACAATCGAATTGCATTTCTGATGTGGATTATAAAGCGATACCCATTATCCGATATTGAATAGTCTATTTTTGAAATTTTCAAAGAAGTGGTCGTTTATTCTAGAGAAATTTGGGGTAGTTTTCATGATAAGGGGTGGTTGGTATCTGAAAAATTGCAGTGCACTTTTAATGTGAGCTTGTAAATCAATTGACAACAACGAACAACGAAATATTTAAATATTGTCATTTTAAAACCTTAGGATGATTTTAATTTGGGGTTAGCAGATTAAAAATGGAATTGCACGGATATTGTGTATACTCATAATTCTATATATGTATATACCACAACCGCAATCAAAATATTAATGTTTTTGCAAATTTAGTTAAAATCAAAACTAGCTTTTATTTTCGACGTCTTAAAATGTTTGCAAAAGCTAGTTGAAACAAACCAAGTCCTACCATGCTTCAGATAATATGGAATAAGGGGAAAACGTTAACAAAAATGTGTATGGTTAAACAATTTTTTGGAGGCAAATCCAAATACATAGTACATTTTCCCAAAGACATCTTTCCGGTGTAAGCTGATTTTATTCATTTTCTCAAAAATAAAATCATTTATAAAATTATTAGGTATTTTAAAATTATTGAATTTAAATCATGCATCATCCTTAATAGTACACTTAGGGAAAATTAAGTCATGAATGTATTTAATTTGGACAAACCAGTATAGAAAGGCATATAAAATATACATAATGTACAATAACCAAACACAAATGTGTAATATGTATATGTAATTGTTTACTGCGATCACTAAAAAACAATTTAATTATAATATTTTTCCCTTTCGTTCATAAATTTTTGCTGTTTCTTATCATCTCCTCCAAATATTCGTTTTTTAAATTATACTTCATGCAGCACACCAAAACAATCATCGTATAGCTACATACTTACATCTAAAATAGATCATCTTCCTTTTCATGGTCACCACTTGTTTAAATACTATATATCTAAACAAGAAATTATCGATCGTGCACAAACGTTATTTTAAATAGTACATAATTGCTGTGTTTTTTTATTAGCGCCCGATAGCTGTATCCGGAGCAGCCAATTTTCTATGTGAAAACTTATATTTAGCGCGCTATTATTGCATTTAATTAATTTATTTAAATCTAAACTAAGATTTTTCATTCAACTTTTTAATTAAAAATCGAAAAAAAAATATCTCGGCTCACTTATTTATCGGGAGCCGCTATTGGGAGCGCTATCCATTTCAATGGGAAATTTGAAAAGGCTTTTAATTTTGTAAACCCCTGAAACCATTAGAAACTAAATCTTACAATAAAAAATTAAAACGCAGCAAAATGAATTTTTGTTTATAACGTCATGTCAAAATAAATGTCAATTAATATATTTCAGATGATAAATGTTTGTTTTATTGATGAATTTAGTTTTAATTTTTATAGTACAGCGACACCAGTGAATAATAGCTGCAGTTTCAATAGAAAATTGCCATTTGGCTCCGGATAGTGCTCCAATATTAAAACACAGCAAATGTATATACGAGTATGTATATACATAATACGTGCGTTTTAGTTTCATTTCATTCTGTTTTATTAAAATATAAATCATACATATACATATATTAGAATAAGAGAAAGGATACTTTCAAACGAAAATAAAAAATAAGTTGAATTTGTTATTTTTCCGATTCTTTCTTTTATACTGTGCACACAATATAAAATTTTTTATTTGTTCGCGCACGTATTGAAAAAATATATTGAGCGAGAAATTAGTATTGCGCTCATAATGTAGACCAAAATAGGGTTTGAGTATTAACTAACATTTCTACTAACAGCCGCTAGAAATAATTTTCTATTTGTAACGACATCGAGAATTTGATTTAAACATAAATTTTCCATTGGTTTAGGGGTCTTATTTTCGTTTGTCTATGGTGTAACTAAGTATTATATAAAACAAAAGAAATTTAATACAAAATGTATAGTAAACAAAATCAATGCAATTAGTTACCACGTAGCGTTGTTATCCGAAATGTTCTTCCGAACGAACCGTTGATAGTTTTTATATCCTTCGATGGTGTGGTTTATTCCGTTGGTACTATACTGCAACTGGTGACCGCGAAGATAATTTATTAATGATTAATTATTAATCAACTTATTATACGTAACTTTTTATATTAAATATTATTAATTTTTATTGATTTAGTATTTATTATTTATTAATTAAATTATTATTTTTGTGCACAAGTTAGATTATTTCAATTTTGATTAGTTGATGCAGAATGAAAATACTGCTATGATTAACTTTACACTTAATAACAATCCCAATCGCATACACGCATCACTTAAATTGAATTTTAATTGCGAAAGAACTTCACATTCGTTTAAGGCACTTAATATTGTCCACTTATGTAGAATTTTAAAAGTAGATAATTCCCTACTACTTTTATTATTATTAATTGTAATTATTTTATTAACCTTTATTTATTAATCTTAAGCTAAATACAGTATAGTATTGATGTAACCGTTTTTATAATTTTATTATAGATGCGGTAGAAAGCCGACCTTGCACGTGCGACATGACCACCAAAATTTAAGTTTGATCGTAACCGTTCCACATATTCGGATTACGTATTCTTAACACTAAATTGATTATAAATATAACTCAAATTTAAAATTACAGCACTATTTATAAACTTAATCAAATTGATCAAGGAAAGTTCAAAATTAGATCAATGTTAGACACGATACAGTTTTTATGTTGTTTTTATTTCTACATAGTGTTGTCGCAATCATACGATCATGCTTATCAAAACGTTCGATTTATTTGCATTTACACACATGATTGTAAATTTTACGAATTTCACAAGATTGTTCTAACAATTGATGTCAGTAAAATTTTCAACAATTTTCGGTTTTTTTTCGAAATTATTTTTACTTATTATTATTATTATTATAGAAGATAGAGATAGAAAAACTTTTGTTTTATTTAACTTTTAGATATTTCACCAGAAACAATTATTTTAATAAACAAAACTCGACTGACTATCTCATCCGATTTTATTTTCTTCTTCATTTCAAAAACGATAACAGACCAATATTCTCTCAATCACCTGATTGTGTTGAGCCTAATCATAATCGATCAGAGAGTCGTAAAAACCAGAAATTACTTTGTAGTAATTTTACAGTCGAAGTAAAAATATTGTAACCCTAGCATAGGTTACACATGGTCTGGCTGATCAGCAGTTCCGCTCATATGAAGACATCTCAAAATGGCTTGATTAGTGGATAGCCTCAAAAGACGAACACCGTCAAGGTATTCGAGCTCTGCCAGAAAGATGGGAAAAAGAGGTCGCTAGCGATGGGCAATACTTTGAAAGATTCATTTGTAACCATTTTTTTGCAATAAAGTTGCATTTTCATAAAAAAACAGCGAGAACTTAGTTGCGCACCTAATATTTCAACAAAAACTCATTTTGAAATATATGAGCCAACTGTCTCTAGTCATTTTAAAATTTATCGTCATTTGAAACTGGGTTATTTCCCAATAGTCTAAAGGTATCGATAGTAACTCCAATTTACAAAGAGAGACTCGCTACTAATATGTCCAATTATCAACGTATATCAATTTTGAATAGTTTTCAAAAAATTTTGAAAGAGCAATTAAGATTAGATTGTTAGAATTTTTAGAACGTAATAAATAATAGTTTACATAAACAACAATTTCGATTTTGTAGAAATACAAACACCTTAGCTGCGTGTATACAACTAATGAATTTCCTATCTAGAAGTATAGATGACAAAAAATTTGTAATTTGTGTTTTTCTAGATTTTAAAAAGGCTCGATTGCGTAGATCATAAAATTCTTATAACAAAATTAAAAAATATGGGATCGAATTTCACTGTTTGCATCTTATTTGGGAAAAAGATTACCAGCTGTACGAATTGTTAAAACTACCAGTCATTTTAAAAATATTCGCAATTGAGTACCTCAAGGGTCGATTTTAGGACCGGATCTTTTTAAGATCTACATTAATGATATAGCGAAAATAAATTTAAAAGGAAATGTTCAGCTGTACACGGATGATGCTGTCCAAGCCATGATTTAAATTTGATTAAAATATTGCTCTATAAGCACAAACTTATGTTAAATAATAGGAAATCAAAAAAAAATTCAGTATTTAAGGGAAGAAAATTGAACACCTCTCTAGTTATAATTATTTGGGTTTAGTTATGGACAACACATTTACATGGAACAGCCATATTGACCACGTTAAGAAAAAATTATGTCCGAACCGTTTCATTTTAAGACGACTAAATAAATTTCTCACTGAGAAATCAATGTATATTAAATGAGCCGTTTATTTTGAAAGTGGCAAAATTCACTTTTTTAAACCGAGATATTTAAGGGTTTTCGGTTTAACACGTTTAAAAATACTGATGCCAACTTTCGAGAAAATTTACTTGAATTTGGTATCTCAGGATACTTATATTTTTCTCAGTATAAATAATTTCGTGTAGTCATTGATTGATATATTACCATTTTTCATAACGGAAAGTGACTTATGCCACTTTCAAAATAAATAGTTTAGAAAAAGTACTGACTCATATTAATTTTGTCTGATGTATTTTACTGAAGTGGCCTTTTGAAAGAACAGTGATTTAAGGAACCTAATGAATAAATTACATACGACTGTGGGCAAAAAATAGTAAGACTTTGTTCATAATTTTAAAATTACTTATTTATTTCTCCAAATCTAATTTGTTCCCCTCAAAGTAATCCCCTCGGCCTCAATATACTTGTGCCAACGTTTTTTCCAATCCTCGAAACAGTTGTTAAAGTCAATTTCCAGAATAGCCTCCAATGCGAGTAGTGATTCACGTTTAATGTCTTCAATTGACTCAAAACAGTTTCCCCGGAGCAGTCGATTGAGTTTTTTGAACAGCCAGAAGTCACACTGAACTAAATCAGGTGAATACGGTGGTTACGGAACGATATGGGTGGAATTTTTAGTGAAAAAATCACATAAAACCAATGCAGTATGAGAAGGTGCATTATCGTGGTGCAAAAACCAAGAGTTGTCGACCCATAATTCCGGGTACTTTATACGTAACCGCTGTAGAAATATCAGCCCATGTACTCGAAAGGGCAGTTTTTAATGAATCCCTATTGGTAATCCTATATTTGCGGAACCTATGTTCCAGTTCATACCAGATATGCTCTATTGCTCTATATATATTTTGAATCATTATCTTGATATAAGATCCACTGGTTGCCTAGTCCTAGCATACGACCGACGGTTGTAAATTGCTATACGCAATACGTTCAAATACATCCATATTACCTTCTATAAATACCGATTGTCTGATACCAGCTGCAGCCGTAAATCCCTAAACCATTACATTGCCAGCGCCATGTTTAGCAATTTTTGGTGCCATATTTTGGTTACTTTTTCGCCAAATTATTCTTCCTCTATTGGATCTGAATATATTGAATCTTCTTTCTTTAGCGCAAAGCAATTTGCTCCTAAATTCAATGCCTTTATTAATGTATGTTTTTGCAAATTATTAATGCAAATTATTAATGTATGTTTTTGTGCTCCATTTTGCATGCTTTCGAATTAGTATCAATAACATAGAGTCCAGCAATTCCGAATTGTGCTGTTGTCAGGGGTTATCCTCACTGTACCAATGAGCGAAGTCTTCTTCGCTGTTTGTATGTGTCACACAAACATTTCGAATGTGACTTTTGATATTCGTCATATGAGGATGTGTTTTAAGAATTGTCGCAAAAATATCAATTTGGAACTTTGAAATTTTAAAATATATTTCACTTGGTGCCTGAAGCGAGCCAAAATTAGTATTATTTGTATAGTTTTTATATATTAAAAAGCGTTCACTTTTAGCTTCTAAAATATCGTCTGATTTGATTAACAATTGCTTGCAATTGGAACATTTATTGTTTTTTAAAAACTTGTGTACAACGTACCCGATGAAATACCTTATAGATGAATCATCAAAACTGTTTTCGTACTGAATGTCTGCCTCTACAATTACTAAATACGTGTCCCCGCCTTCACATTTATCGAGACATTCGGGTGTGCCATCCACCGAGTGTTGTAAAGTATTAGCGGTACACTCATTAGAAGAATTTGTCAAAAGTTCTGTTACCAGCATTTCGTCTATATCCATTTCACAATTAGTCAAAGCCGAGTTTTCTAACAATTTGATTGTCATTATTTTTGCCACTGTATGATTAAATTCATAAATCGATGGATTGGTACTGCAACCACCTCGATGTCTATATAATGCCGAACAAGTTTTCTAAAAGATCTTGATTTAATCGAGAGGTTAACATAAAATTTATTTCAAAATTAGAATGTTGTAAATTGTCAATTAGAGATAAAATCCCATTTATAGATTGTATTATCATTAAGGCAGTAGACACGTTTTTTTTTGTTTGTGGTGTAATTTCAGAAAATAATTTATCATGGTTTTGAGATTTTCATAAACTTGGTTTCCAATTTTTAAACCGCATTTGTGAGGGTTTCGGTCGAATAAAACTTTACTGTTAAGATTGTCAAAAAGTCTATCTATTTTTTCAATAAAATTAGCAGTTGCTGACGCGAATGGTTTAGTTTCTGTTGAGAAATTGTTAAAATCGGACATAGTTCTTACACCTGCTGCCACTGTTCTGCTAAATATTTGTGTCGCAAATTTAACTCGCATTTTCTCAAAAGAATTTGGATAAATATGACGATTGGTTAACTTTGGACACAACTTTGTGATTCTCCATTTCTCCGCTTCGAATAGTTCTTGTACAACCTTCCATGACACAATTCCATCAGGTGTTTCTAAATTAGTACTAATGAATGTATTTCTGACGGATTTAATCAAATGCGGCACATCATATAACGCATAAATTTTTAATACATTTAAATAAAAAAAAGGCGTTCTTTACACACATTAAGCATGCTGTAGCATTTTCTATTATTTGGCCCCTGATCGCAAACTACTGCAACAGTGGTTAAACCAATTCTCCGCAACACCGCTAAGGTATCCATCAAAATTTCTTTTAAATTTGTACTATCCATATTATTTTCACTTGCATGATAAGAAATTACGTATTTAAACTGTTTTATAAGTCCGCGAATTAGAAAAACTGTTACATATTTTGCAATATTTTGCGTTCTTGTTTTATTTATTTGCGAAAAACCATCAATTTCGTCATTTACCCTATCGTTCTCTAAATCTGCTCTAATATACATTTCGTCAAACATTAAAATTACCACCTTTTCACTATTACTTAATTGATCTACTTTCTCCTTAAGTCTTATCAAAATACAATCATTGATCAAAATACAATGTTTTAAGTTTTTAATAGGGGCCCAACGACACAATGAAGATTTTGAAGGCATATTTAATTGTAAATTATCTCTAAGGAAGTTGTAGCAGGTCGGTGATTTAAAATAAATTTTTTGGGCAATATTTCTCTGTTCTTGCGGCCACTGCTTCTTTCTATCGACCACCATTTTCACAAATTCCTTAGCATTTGCACTTATTTTTGGTAATCTTTCAATTGCTCTACAAATTGAAGTATCTTTCCTTGATGTTTTATCATTTAACTTATTTTTACGCAAATTAAATTGTTTTCTGATGTTTAATGATCGTCTATTCAAAATTCTAATTGTATTGCGTAATAAATTATTACGCTTAACTGCTTGATTAAATTTATGTTGGTAATGGAATGAATTTTTAAATTGAGTCAAACAGTTTTTACAAGAAGTTCCAGGCTGCTCCGCGGATGAATCTATTTTTTCTGGGGTAAGATCTGGGGTATAGATATGTACGTACTTAATTAGTCTACGAATACAAATTAAATTCATTTAAACAGTTTGGTGTGAGTTTCATTTACTGGTGAACATCTAATAGAGATACAGCCATCAATCATCTTACCATACTTTTGGCTTAGTGCATTGCCCCGCCATTGGCTGACTAATTTAGTGTAGTGTTGATTCATACTTAACTTTTAATGTGATTTGACCACTTTTTAAATTTTAGTAGTAAAACTGCAAAAATGTCGGGGCTAACCACTTAATTAGAATTTATTTTTTTCAAATATTTGGCTCGAAAATTATCTTGATGACGGCAAACAAGCTCTACTTCTAATCAGGAAATGCATTAAATATATGAAGTTTTATCTTTCAAATAGAAATTAGGTCCCAAAAGTACCGAAGAAAAAATCAAAATCTGAATGACTGAACATACATTATCTATGCATGCATAAACTAGTTTGTACGTTAAAAGTAGATACAAAGGTAGATATATCGAATAACTTTAAGAGATTTTCTAATTTTCATAAAATCCCACACACTCACATAGAAAGCTCCTTTAAGTCTTGAAAACTTAAGTAAATCTTTTAAATAATAATAATAAAAATCATGTTGATTCCCACCTGAATTTATTGTTTTACGTTCCCGATTTATTTTATATACTTAGGGTAGATTATACTCATATAGGTAACGTATGTTATGTACCAATCCGACACTATATATAAAAACTATTACCAACTAACATACTCGTAGCTCGTAGATAGAAATTTCAAACCAACAAAAATATTATTCTTGATGATTATTTGTTTTATACACAGTTTTGCTCATTTCTACTACTATTGCTACTATCATTATTATTATTATGGAAGAAAACATTAAATAATAAATTTTCAGCAGGTGGAAAAAGGTAGAAATGTTTGTGTATACGAACAAAATGATGAGTTGAATGCGATGAAAAACAAATATGGGAAAAATCTGTCGTAATTTATTTTCCTCTGCCATTATTATTCAAAGATGAATATTGGTATACATACGTAAGAAGGATGTTGAAAAGGATTTTATACATTTTTTTTTGTTTTATTTTAAATGTTTTCAAAAAATTTCGATTCTAAGAAGATTTAAATATTTAAAATTTTCAAGAATTCAATAAGTATGAAAATGTAAATAGTGTATGATGAAGCTTCTTTGTTTTGTACTTGTCAAATAATTAGTGTATTCATATAATGAAACTTTATTCTTTCCTAATAGTTACAGAATTATCAAATAGGATTGAAGTTTTATCATTAGTTTTGAGATATCGGTATGTAAGCTTTGGACATTGATACTATTCAAAATATTTGAATATGGTTGTAAGTATTTCATTTATGTGTTTCATATTTAGTTTTAAAATAATAAAAAACAACACACACGTAACAAGCGGGTTGAGCGGCAGGCCAACAACCTTCCCTCATAAAAACATTTAAGTTATGAACCCTAAACAAAGGCCTCGGATAACCATATCGGATTCATTACAAACTTGACCTCGGAAATTGTACACGGACAACGCTTTAAAATTGGGAACATGGAACGTGCTTAGCCTCTTAAAACCTGGAGATTTCCAGAACCTCTCGAACCAAACAAAGAGTTACACATTAGACGTACTTGCACTACAAGAGATGGTCTGGGAGTGGGATCCATGACACCACCAATGGTTACACTCTTCACTACAGCGGCCATCAGAACGGAGGAGAATTTGGAGTTGGCTTCTTCATCCCTCGCCGCGTGAAGCACCATATCATCGATTTCCGCCCGATCAATATGCGGATGTGCACGGTCAGACTTTGCACTAAGAAATTTAACATCACGATCGTTAATGTGCATGCCCCCACCGAAGATAAATCGGATGACATCAAAGATTTATTCTTTGTCGAGCTCGAGGAAGTCATCAATAACATACCGCACCACGACATTAAAATCATCGTGGGCGACTTCAATGCAAAAATCGGTAGGAGTGCAGAAAATACATCGCACATCGGTCCTAACAGCCTGCATCTAACTAGTAACAACAACGGCCAACGCGTCACCGACCTGTCATTAATGTATAACTTAGTTGTATCAAGTACGTTTTTTCCACATAAGAGAATCCACAAAGTAACGTGGAGATCGAATGATGGAAGAACGGAAAACCAAATCGATCACGTCATGGTGTCTAAGAGACACTCCACCAGCATATCTGGCGTTAGATCCTACAGGGGTGCAGCCATGGACAGCGATCATATGCTTGCCGTATTTAAATATAAGTGCAAACTGTCATCTACGTTCAACAGACAAGCACAAAAACCCGTTCGATGGAATGTTGATGCTCTAAAAGACCAAACGTCACTGCAAAGTTACCAATTAGCTGTCACTAACTATCTAGAGCGGCCCAGCAACAACGAAGAAGCTCCTCTTAACACCCAGGAGCAGTGGCACACTATACAGTCAGCCATTACCACCACGGCGCAAAACACTATCGGAAGAAGACCTCTGAAACCCCGCAATGATTGGTTCGATGATCAATGTCGCCTGATCGTCGAAAATAAACGAAAGCTTCGTGAAAAATGGTTGGCTCGCAACACTAGAAGCACTCAAGCAGAATATCTCCACGCCAAAGCCACGATTAAAAACCTTCGACAAAAGAAACGCGAACATATGAGGTCATGCATTGAAAACATCAGTTTCCAAGCGGAAGTAGGAAATTCAAGGGACTGGTTTGCTAATGCCAGCAATCTCACTAAAGACTTCCAAGCAAAAAGTACAGGCATCAAAGACGGGAATGGAGAATTGAGAACAAACGTGGCTGATGTTCTTTCAGTATGGCAAACCTTTCAAAATCTGCTAAATTGGAATGACGAAGTGACCCCCATAAGAGCAATAGCTCCTCCTGGTGATGAGGCCTTTGTCGAATATCCCACAGCAGAGAAAGTAGATGCAGCGGTCTCGATGGAATCCCCGCAGGACTAATCAAATTCGGAGGCTCTACTCTTGCAACAAGTTTATACGATCTCATCGTATGTATTTGGGACCAAGAAGAGTTGCAGGAGAATGGGAAGACCACGCTCATATGTCCGTTGCATAAAAAAGGCGACCGTCCTTAATGTGAAAACTATCGTGGTATAGCTCTATTGAACACTGCTTACAAAGTGTTGGCTAATGTTGTACTTGCCTCATCCCTTTCGCCGAAAACATCATTGGCGACTATCAGTGTGGTTTTCGTCCCAACCGATCGACCACTGACCAGTGTTTCACCATGAGGATGATCTTGGAAAAATGTTGGGAGTACAACATAACCATACATCGATATCATACCATACCACGATAACCTTTGGGCCGTGCTCATATGCCTAGGAATTCCAGAGAAACTTGTTTCTCTGTGCAAACTAACAACGTCTGGGTCTGTATGTAGAATCGTAATCGAAGGAACTGTGTCAGACTCCTTTGAAATAACATCTGATGTTCGACAAGGGAGATGCACTCGCGCCTGCGCTGTTCAATTTGGCGGTTGAGTACGTAGTGAGGAAAAGCAACATCGAAACTTCACGCTGTATATTTAATCAATCAGGCCAACTTCTTGGGTATGCAGATGATATCGTGCTCCATGGCCGAAGGCCTAGCGATATCAAAGACAGTTTCATTCCGGTCGATCGCTGCGCAAGAAAACTTGGTTTGAAGGTGAATAGTAGCAAAACCAAATTTGTATTAACACCCAGGAACATCTCCATGATAAATCTCGGAATTGGCGACCATAACTTTGATCGAATTGAAAACTTCAAATACCTCGGGAGTACGTTCACGATATTTACATTGTTACACTATTGTTAACAATGACAGCTCAAAATCGTTCATGAAACTAGAATTACATTGTAACAATGAACACGTGCCTTTTTCGTTCACGAACTCTACATTGTTACAAACGTCATTCTCAACCCAACTCGAGACTGCCACTACAAAAGTCATTTTTAATGGTGTAGGTATCAGAAGCAACATGATGATTGTGTAGGTTTGAAAAATAATTTAAAGAACAAAATTCAATTTTTAATATATTTATTTTAAATAAATTTGTGTTTTATGGATACACTGATTATTTTGATGCTTCATAATACTATGTTTAGTTCGTATTATTCGTATATTTTTAGTTACGATTCGTACTTTATGGAAAAAAATTGTCCTCTAGGCAAATCGAACTTTACAAAATCATAAAACGTTCATAATAGATCGTTAGGAATCTTAAGAGGTTTAATAGTATCGTGAACGAATGCCGCATCGGTGATGTTTAAATTGCGACACGAGTTTTTTTAGCAGCTGCTGCTACTGCTTGATATTCTTCAATCTATAAATAAAAAATTTATTCTAGTCTTGTATTTTATAAAGGCCGCTCGGTCTTACCGGTTTGGTGAGTTTGCGACGTGACCGTCTCTCAACACGGATTAAACCATCTGTAATAAGTGCTTTGTCGACATCGACATTAGTGGCAGGATCGGATAGCGTATATAGCGTAGGTCAAAGCAGCAATTTTATAGTCAACATTTAAGTTTAAAGTCTTGTTTAGAACATTTTGGGCAAACGCACGACATGCCTCCGTCTTGTCGTCTGCATCGGGCGGGAGTACGGCTAATGCAAGAACATATTCCTGTGCATATGGTTTGTCAGATGATAAGGCAGGTGGTAAATGAGCTAAACGGCGGGTAATGTCTGAAAACCAATATTTTAAAATTAGTCTCCAATTCCGATTCCCTCGAGATTAATCTAATTAAAAATTATTAATTTTAAAAAAATATTACAATTCAAAATATCTACCACACAATTGCTTCTCCGTTAGAAATTTATATTGAAAATTCACAACAAACTCCTTCGTACCACAATAAAACATTGCAGTCTCTTAAAATTCATAATTTATTTTATCTACGCAGATCTAAAAATGTTTAGTGCAATCCCAGTTTTAACAATAAATTTCATTATCTTCTTAATTCTGTGGTTATGTTTTTAACAATTTTTTGACACTTGGGACAATCTCATAGTTAACTATTACGTCATTTCTACAATGACAGTTGTTACGATATTGTAACAATGTAAATATCGTGAACGTACTCCGGGTCAGTTATAACATCAGCAAACGACATGCAGGCACAAATAAAAGCCCGAATCGCTGCCGCACAACGAGTTTTCTACGCCCAATCAAAATTATTGCGATCTAGACATATATCGCAGTCGTGCAAGCTCGCACTTTATAAAACACTCATAAGACCTGTGCTGGCTTTCGGAAGCGAGAGCTGGACCATGACAACTAACGATTGTAGATTGTTATCCACTTTCAAAAGGAAGGTCATTCGATCAATCTTTGGTCCTATTAAAGTCGCGAACATTGAATATCGGATTCGCATGAACCACGAGATAAAGCAAATTCTTGGAGGTTACGATATTATCGATATGGCTCGGCCACGTTACAAGGTCCCCACAACAACGGATGACCAATAAAGTATTCCATCAACAACCAGCCG
The DNA here is from genome assembly GCA_947310385.1 of Nephrotoma appendiculata. Classification (NCBI taxonomy): domain Eukaryota; kingdom Metazoa; phylum Arthropoda; class Insecta; order Diptera; family Tipulidae; genus Nephrotoma; species Nephrotoma appendiculata. The sequence continues at coordinate 239,696,408 of OX371223.1, read as the reverse complement.
GTGTGCGTCGTAGAGGGAGACCCCGACTGCGCTGGCGCGACGACGTCGAACAAGATCTGCATGCACTGGGATGTCGAAACTGGAAGACGAGAGCGTTGGACCGAGACGGATGTAGGACCATAGTGCGGGTGGCAAAATCCCTTCATACGATGTGAAGCTAGAGAGAGAGAGAGAGAGAGGAGCGTAAAAAACCATTCTCTTAAATGGGGCCGAAAAATTCCTCGCTAATGCCAAATTAAAATACAAAAAAAATATCTTCTAAAGTTAAAACTGCAGATGGATCTAGTAACGCTATCATCGGATTCGTAGACGCTCCAGTTCGCTATCTTGGTAAGTATACTTCAATTCGATTCAATATTGTACCCACTCTACAAGGTCCCTTATACTTGGGAATTGATTTTTGGAACGCCTTTAAAATAACTCCAATAATGTTGGGTTCCTTGGCAGTAGAAAAAAACTCCTTAGATACTAACCGGCACACTTTAACTAAAACAGAACAATTAGAGTTTGAATCCATCAAATCATTATTCCCCTCGTTTAATATTCACGGTCTTGGCAAAACACCTCTTTTGGAACATCATATCGACGTGGGAGACACCTCCGCTATTAAACAACGTCACTATTTAATATCGCCCGCCGTGCAAGATCTGCTGTACGCAGAATTGGGCCGAATGATCGAGATGGGGGTGATCGAAGAGAGTGACAGCTCATGGTCTTCGCCAGTGGTACTTATTCGAAAATCAAATAAAGTGAGGCTATGCCTGGACTCCCGTAAACTAAATGTAGTAACCAAAAAAGACGCGTATCCACTTCCCTTAATAGATGGGTTGTTAAGTCGTCTGAACAATACTCGTTTTATTTCTAGCATTGACTTAAAGTATGCCTTTTGGCAGATGAGCCGAGTTTTGTCTATGAGCCGTCTCATGGACAAAGTGATACTTCATCAATACCATCACCAAATTTTCGTGTATCTAGATGATCTGTTGATTACCTCAAATACATTGGCAGAACATTTTACGCTTTTGAGAACGGTAGCTGAATGTTTAAAATGGGGAGGCCTTATAATAAATTTAGAGAAAAGTAAATTCCTATTAAAGGAAATTAAATATTTGGGGTTTATTATTGGACAAGATGGACTCAAAACAGATCCAGATAAAGTTGCAGCTATCCGTGAATTTCCATCCCCTGCTTCCGTTAAGCAAACGCGAAGACTTCTGGGCATGACAGGTTGGTACCAGCGCTTTATATCAAATTATGCCGATATTACAGCCCCCATAACTAATATTTTGAAGAAGGGAACTAAATTTTGGTGGAATGATGATGCGCAAGTGGAAAATTAAAATTTTTTTTAACGACCGCGCCGGTGCTAGTAAATCCAAACTATCTTTTACCGATGCTTTCAATTCGGGAATTGGAAGCGTGTTATTTCAAAAAAATGAGTTGGGCCAAGAAATGCCTATCGCCTTCATGTCAAAAAAACTGAGCAAGGCCGAAGCTAATTACAGCGTAACTGAGCTCGAGTGTCTTGCAGCGGTGTTAAGCATTAAGAAATACCGCCCATATATTAAAGGTCGCGCATTCACGATTCTAACTGATTTTTAAATTCGAAGTTTCCCTCCTGCAGTTACCCACACCTTCAAATGGGTTGGAATACAGACAGTCCTAATCTATACCTTTTAAAAAAGCATACGTTTAAATCATAAATTCTTAGATTAGTAAAGGTTAACAAAAACTTAATTTGACCACATCTGAGATCCTAAATTTTAATTGAAATTAGTTAAAAAAAAACAATATTTCGCCTAAATTTCATTGTTGTTTTATGCACAAACACAGCTCTTATCATAATCAAAATACCTTAAGTGACTACCGTATTATGTTTCACACACATGAACCTCATTATAACAAACTATACTTAACACTTGTACGCCACTTCCACCTTAAAGTATATTTTCTAACTTGATGTCACCCCTTTAGGTGTATAAATTATACAAAGAAGACGTATCAATTACATTATTTTGCTCGTGCATCCTTGTGACCTATTACCATCTTAAATATTCATACCATTAATCATATGTGAGAGCCCAACACATTGCACATAATTCAAAGTGTTAACAATATATGTATAACATACACATATTATACTGTACATAATTACAAAAAATATATAAGATAAACATAAGCATTAAATATTTAAGACGGTTAAAAAGTTATAAGTACATGAAGTTGTACCTAACCGTATACGTGTATATAAGAAAGTTCGCTTCTTAAACAACGGAAGACTTTGTTGCTTTTTTAGTGTATCGTATAACCTAACCATGTCATTTTCTAGAGTGCGCGCTGCAGTGACTTATATAACGTTAGTTTCTAATTTATTGTTGTTGGGACATAACACAACATACATAAGCAGCTTTAAATACAAAAAAATAATTAAAAATTAATTGAAACTTTTCTTCCTTTGGTTATTATGTGTATGTGTTCCGGTAAACACAACATACAGATAATTTAAACCAAGTTTTTCTTGTATCTTCTTAGCTATGCTGCTGCTTAAGTGTTTGCTCTTGTTAACTTTTTATAATTTATATGGCGGTCATTAAGAACACTGTTGTTCTATATACTAATAGTTGGTACACAGGCACAGAGATACAGCATTAATTTCTATTTTTTATTATTATTCTTATATTTATACATAAAATCATCTTTATACGTTTCTTCGTATTGTTCTTATATTTTCATGAGCTTTTATGATTTTGGAACCAAACATAAATAGTTTTCCATATACCTACCCTTATTTTTATATATGTAATTTGATTTCCCCGCCAACCAGAAAAATTTCGGTATCGAAAAACTTTTGTTTCTTTATATACTCACTCGTATATGTGTGTGTGCGTTTTGATCTGCGCAAATGCTCCATTTTTGAATGCAGCTGAGAGAATTTTATACACGACGAGAGAGAATTTTTCATGTAGTCACAACAAAAATACCAAAAAATTGTACTAGATTTTTAGTGTTTTCTTTATACGACAGTTAAAAAAAACAAAATCACGAGAAAAAAAACAAAACAAAAATAATCAGTTTTCATTCGTTTGTTTTACATAACGGACGTAAATTTGATTGTGTAACCGTCGTACACAGTGTCGCGGCTTTGTGGTTATTCAAAGTAAAATATAAAAATATTCTGTTCTTTTTTGAAACGTTTTAAATATTTTTCCAAAATTGTTTCCGTTTTCCCTAAATTATATAACTCGGGCCGGTCTTGTGAATATAATTAAATAAATTGGGTTTTGTGTCCAAAGTGTTTTTCTGTGTTTTGTGAAGTGTTTTTCATAAATAGCAGTAAAAAAAAATCGTTTGTGAAATTTGTTTATGTATGTATGCTGTGTGCTCATCTTTGTATTTGTATAAAGTGGAAGTGAAAATCTATAAAGTTTTAGAGGAAAAAAATGTAAAGTTTTGAGTGAAATTTGATATAAAATCTTAAAGTTTAGTGAGTGCGGATTTATTTTCATGAAAAAGCTCAATATGAAACTTCTGATCATAAAATAAGGTGAGCTAATATTTATATTTTGTTTTGTGATTTGAGTGAAATATATTACCCCAAAGCACAGGTCATTGATAAAAGTAATCATTCTAAATTATGATCGATGGTTGTGTCAATAAAGTGAAAATACCTCGTTTTGTTGTTGTTGTGAATTAAGGAATAAAATGTTTATCGAATTAACAATACTCTTACATAATTTAACAGTTATTTTGCAGAGTTAGTATATTATACAGTAAAATATATTCGAAATGGGTCTCCTGAGTGACTTTTGTAGAAGATCCATTTAAATAAGTTATTGCTGATTTTTTCTTGTGTTTATATAGGGATTGCTATCCTTTTTTGCTTCTGTGTTCTTTTTATACAATTTAAAAAGCTTTTTTAATGTGGATAATACCAAAATGTAAAATTTATGGTTGGGGTTTAAATTAGGCCAATGGTGTTGTGTAGGTTTATGCTAGAAATATCATAAGTATATATACGTATGTATATTTTTGTGGGTGGTTTACTTGTATACACATGTTTATGCTGGTTATTCTTATTACACCTTTCTAATTGCTAAACATTGTATACATCTTGTACGTGAAGTGAATCTATTTTATTTGGCTCTTGATTCCTAGAGGAAGATATTTTATACTCGTTCTGCTGTACGTGACGGTTTCTGCTATGCATATAAACGGGGTTACCTTGATTTATAGGTACCGGTCTATAAATAAAATATTAATCGTAATACACATTTATGTATTTTATTTTCAGAAGGACGAGTCCCACTGAGTTAATAGCGAATTTATGCTGGTGTACAAAGAAATATTTTAAATTAATATTAATGTGTCCAAGTTGTTATTACATCTAGGCTATAATGAAAATTCTCTCGCCTTTTAAGATAATTATTTGACTTTTCCTAAGATCTCCATATTTTACATGGAATTTGAGGTTTTTCTAATTGGAAATCATCTCTGAATTAGTGTCTCCTGTATTGAAAGTATAATTTCCATAATTTCAAACATGAAAACAATCTTTTTATCAATAATATTGTTGACTCTCTTACAATTAAATTTTCTTTTTGTGCTTTACATTAATTTTCGAAAATCCCATATTAATTAAGAATCAAGCATTACTGTAAATTTGTAACACCATGAAAAATGTTTGACTTTCCTCAGCTTATTAAACCTAATGAAGTTAATTTTTTTAAGCCTTTTTGTTGTGCTCGATTGTGGGCTCTTGCAAATTCTATATTTCTTTCTTTACAAATAATTGGAGCAACATATGATACTTTTAGCGTTAAATTCAAATAAAAAATTGGCTTTAGCCTCATTTTATGATATGAAAACTTGAGAGGCAGTATATATTTCTTTAATATAATTTTATAATGAGCCCATTGAAATGTAATTGAGAGTGAGACGTTTCGATTGCCAGCGAACTTTACATATATTTTTCTGACAGATATTAATTTCATGATAAAAAAGCAAATCGCCATCTAACTTTTCATATGACGAAACAAATATTCCTCAATATGGGAATTGATATTCAGGAAATTATAAACGCCTGTTCCAATGATAAGCAAACGAAAAATGCTGGAATTAGACATTGAAATCATTCGGTCAAGTGAGCTTTACGTATATCGAATATCGTAATAAAAAATAAAAAAAATTCATTTTATTTCAAAACTTAACAAAAAATACGTAAACGTTAATTTAGTAATAATTACTATACTTAATATGTACATATATTTTAATTTTTTGGAAATATTATTTCATTTTTAAAAATAGGCATTTAAAAAAAAAATAAAAAGTAGAAAGTTTGGCACCTGGGCTGGGACCATATTCTTGAAATCGGTTCAAATTTCCCCAATCGGAATACAATTTGCTTTGAAATTCTCTATATTTTCAAATTTTTCGCCTACTGCTTTAATCATTTTTTTAAATTCTTTTTTAAATTAGAAACATAATTTTTCCCCCTACTAAGGGAACAATTTCGACTGGGTAAATCGATTCTAAATTATTCACATAGTAGGGAGACAAATATTTAAAAACTTGAAATCAAATTTGAAAAACAATTAAAGGAAGCCGGCGAAAAATTCGAATACTTAACATAGAGAATTTCAAAGCAAATTGTATTTCGATTCGGGGAAATTTCCACCAAATTCAAGAATACGGTGCCTGCTGTGGTAAAAACAGGTTCAGTGGCGGTTGGCGTTGTCCTTATTGTTTTATCGGATTGAATAACAGATCCAATACAGTTGATCGTTTTTTAAAAGAATCTAGTTTACGAAACTGTATTTTAAGCTCGCTGTATCTATCGATCCCTTTATTTACTGTTGGTAGTTTGATTGTGGCGATATTCCGGTAATGGTATTCTGGAGTTTTTAGTTCATTCATTGCCGTTAGTAGTGTTTTACTTCCTTCCACCAAAATATCTGAATCTGAATCCCTTGATAAGCTTAAAATGTTGGTGTTTTTGCCATCATTAAACGATGGTAGATGGATTGTTTCTTTTTTTGCGTTAAAGAAATCGCAGCAGATTTTGTGGAATATTTAAAGTATTAATATGAGAGTGGTAAATAATAAGGAACATTAATATTTCATCCCTTCGTTCATGCAACAATAAAAACAACTAATAACAGCCAAATGTAATGCGTGATTATGGCAAAGTATATCCATATTTTTTCATGGCGGTAGTCCCGTCATGGGTTGATGCAATATTGTCACTTTTTATATTAATACCGAATTCTGCGACTTACTTTCTACTAAAAGGTGAATTTTTCAACCCAATATATACAAGATAATCAAACGTTTCTGAGTCTACCCCTAAAAATGAACCGTGACGTTTAAATACCTCCTTAAACCGCAATCTATCCAATCATCAACTGCGATTGCAAATTTTCAATTTATTTATTTTAAATTAGCGAAAATAGCGCAAAGTTTGCAACGAAGAAGCTTTTGTTAAGTTTTGACACCGTTGAAGGACTTTTGGGTACTTTATAACCTTTCCAGGTTTATTTATATAGTACTAGCTGACCCGGCGAACTTCGTACCGCCTCAAAATCAATAAATGTTGTTTAAAGTTATTATAGCTTAATTAAATTGAGTTTTTTTATTAAGATTAAATGAATTTCTCTCTCTCTCTCTCTCTCTCTCTCTCTCTCTGGCACTATATCCCATCACGAGATTTGGCCGCCTTAAATGAGGTTTAATAATCATATTTTCATTTCGGATAATGACTAGTGATTATCTCATTGATCTTTAACCAGCCGTGCAATTTTTTCCTTGTCACTACCGGGAATTGAACCCGAGACCTCCAGGGCGGATAAAATGAATACTCCAAATTAATTAAATTCAATCAAAATGAAATATATTTTAATTACATTGAAATGAATGTAATTCACGTGGCAGCAAGGCTTTCGTTTTATTGAATTGATTCGAAATGATTCGCGTAGCATTGTTGCACTACTTCCTTTTAAACTATTTCTTGAGTAGGTTGCAATAGGGTCGATTCCCTTCAGTAAAACATCTTGTGATATACGACATTTTTTGTTTTATTGTCAGGTGCGAGAACGAACAAAGCGCATGGTTTACCGACACGTGAACATGCTATGTACAATTGTCCGTGAGAGAAACATTCATTTTCTAGATTCAGGCCACAAACACTCAAGGATGGGCCTTGTGATTTGTTGATCGTCATGGCGAATGCAAGGCCAATCGGAAATGGAATTCGTTTAAACTCGAATGGCATATCGGTTGGGATCATCAGAATTCTCGGAATGAGAACTTCCTCACCTTTGAACTTTCCTTGAGATTTCTCAAAATAAAACGTGTTCCGTTATATAGTTTTGGTTGATTCAGGTTTCGTAGCATGATGATTACCGGCAACACACCAACTTTCAGTTGTAAATTGTGTGGTGGCAAGCCAGCCAGATCCAATGAGTTTAAAAATTCAGTTGGACAGTTGGTCGATTCGTCTTTGTTTGTCACACAGTCGATAGATTTGAAGGAATGAAGTGGACCGACGATTAGATTTTGAATTGTGAAATTTAAGTGATCCCCATTTTTGTTCTTTGCCGCAAGAATTACTCGTTCACTCACCCAATTGTGATTTTTGTGGTTAGTAATATTGTTCGGGAACACTTTGTTGATGAGCTCGTCCTTCGTTGAAACAAAATTCAAAAGTTCTGAGGAAACGAAATCAATCTGTTTGATTCGTCGACCGGAACACGGCCATTACCGATAGTCAGCAATTGCTTGGAGAAATCTTCGGCAGATGGATCGTTTAACCACAGACAATCAAATTAAATTTTCGTTCGAGCTAAAAAATGAAAACAAAATATATTTCTGACAATTCCAATATCATCGTTGTATCTGTCATTTTTCGTTAAACTGCGTATACGTAATGAACTCGCAGTTTAAATTTTTACGTTTACATAGAATGAAATATCTCTGTTAAGTTGTCTCTGGTTTAACAATGCAACTCGCATGTTTGTCCCTAGCTGAAGTTTCATCACATAGCGCCACGCAGAGTCGATGATTTGAGGCAAGCGTTTATTTCATCGACAGCGGTCAATCTTGGAATTACTGGTATTTTTTGACGGAAATTGCCGGACAGTTAAATCATTGCGCCTCCAAAACATCTTGAGTCATTGCGTAGATCTTTCATAGTTCGATTGAATGCTTCAAATGCGCATTTGTGCGCCATTGTACATTCATAATCGATGATGATTTTACTTGCTACCAAAACTTTCGCCATTGCTGAATGTTTCGCAATGTTGCAAGTCGGGTTTTCAGCCGATTGAAGATCTAACGACAATTTCAACGCTGAGCAACTGCTACAGCAATATTGGATCTCGCACGAACAGTGGTCAAAATCAATGATATGAGGAATGCTTTCCCAGTCCCACTGGGCGCATCGAAGAAAAATAATCCTACATTTCCATCAAGAATTATATAGATAAGTAGATGAAATAAAAAAAAATTGGATAAAAAATAAAATGGTAAATGTGCATGCTGCCTCCAGTCGGATTCGTATCCAGTACCTTGCAGTCCAAGCGCCGAAGCTTTAACCACTGCACCACTCGTCACATACAAACTACACCTACAAAATTCATATAAAAAAAGGTTTTTTTATTAGATTTTTGGGGCTTCCCTTTTGAGTTTTTCCGACTTTTCTTTTTTCCTAAATCACCACTGTATTGAGACGAACAAAATAAAAAAAAACAAAATGTACTAAATATATGAGAAAATGAATTTTCTTGATAACTTTTTTGTTGGTGAATTTTTCCAATGTTTTAATAGTTATTATGCTATTCGGAACGGAGTCAAACTCAACAAAAGAAAGATCATAAAAATCGGTCCAGCCGTTCTTCAGTTATAAATGGTGTAACTAACACGACTTTGTTTTATTTATATAGATTATGCTATTCGGAACGGAGTCAAATCCAACAAAACAAAAATCATAAAAATCGGTCCAGCCGTTCTTGAGTTATAAATGGTGTAACTAACACGACTTTGTTTTATTTATATAGATATTTCTGCAAATGATTAATTAATGCGGAAGTTGTTGATTCCTTACACCCAATGATTTTTGGACAAAGTTTTTAATCTATTCGAACGTTCGTTACAAAATATTCGAATATCAAATAGGGCAAAACAAGCCGAATATATTCGAATATTCTAATATTGGGATTTTATTGCGTTCTCGATTTATTCAGCCTCAAATATTCCAGATTTCCATTGAACAGTTACCGATTCGAGTTACCGATCTTCGAGTACATTCTAAATTCAAATAAAATCATGCTCTGTAATATTTTTTAATCAATCAGGTCGAGTTTCCTATCTATAAAAATCTGGTAAAATTTATTATTACGATCGGTATTGTTAAAAAATTTCATTATATTCACTACAAGTTAATTTTTCGAAGGCTTTGCTTAGCAGAGCTTTTGCATTAGCCTTTGCTAATAATTCTATTTAACATTCCCATAGAAATTTTGAACATTTTCAATTTTCAAGCATTAATTGATTTGTGTGAGAGTCAATAATTTTTGCTCTATCAGAAAATTCAACAAGTGTCTAGCAAGTTTAAAACAAGAATAGGTATATCGATGTGTTCAACAATATTAACAAATTTAAAAAAAGCTTAATCCGCATTATATCGACAAGAAATAATAGATTCTACAGTTTCAGGATTTGATAATGATATACAATTTTGAACTGTAATAACCTTGTGAAAGTCCCCCTGTTTTAAAACTATGTGCGTACCACCTTGACTCATACCCCTAAATGATTTATCATTGTTAAAAATAGTTTGTATTAAAACTTGTACTGTTATTAGAAAGTGTTTCATTAAACCAACAGGTCACTTTATCAACATTATCTGTATATTTTCCATAAATTATAAAACTTTAGAAAGAAATTCGGGCGTAATTGATTATTACCATCGCCTCCGAAAATTTGTTACCTGCAAGTGTAAATCTTCTATACTATTTGTCAATGTCATCGTACTTTTTCCAACATATGTTGAGAGGTAGTATGTTAGTGTGCTTTCCTGAGAGATGCAAATAAAATAAAATTCATTTACCCTGCACAATCCTGGCTATTCCCTTTTCATCACGATGTTGGTTACATTGGTCGCTTTCAGGTCCATTATCATGATTATGGTATTATGATACTGTGTATTTTCCAATGTCTGAAAAACCCAAATGAAGTGAAAAAAATGATATGATACGTAGTATTAATAAGAGTGAAGGCATACAATATATTAGTTATTTTGTATAAAAATTGAGCAAGAACAAGCCGCCGAACGAGCAATTCTAGCAGTTTAGAATTATTTTGTTATATTTTTTTTTGACATCTCCGACTATATTTGATAGTCAAAACGAACATTTTTTCATTTGATATCGAATCTGTCGGTCGCGGGAAAATCTCATACAAGTTTGGATACGTACAATATTTTTAACTTACCAAAAAATATTTTGAAACCATTTTGACCAAAGTTTGATGAAACGTGAAGTAGATGAAACGTGAAGAGTATAATAAATATAACTTATACTACTCTATGGTAGTAGCAATTTATTTACTGTAAAATTACTGAAATTCAATTTGTACAGCTAATATTTTCGTACAAAATAGTAGATACTGGGGGTATGTTTTCATTCCGAAAAGAGATTTGATATTTGACTACCGAAGACGAAGTTGCAAAAACTGATTTTTGTGTTCAGATTGCAAGATTCTGTTCCAGTGCTGATGTGCAAAAGACACTTTCACATATTGTTAATAGCAATACTTACTACTCGCATTTTTGGTGCAGGCAATCTGTGTCAAATTTTGCTAGATAGAAGACCGAAATCCAATTTATTACGTGTTGAGTGTCAAGCGACAGACATTTCGAAAACTTTTTTTTTACATCTTAAAAATGTAAAAAAAAAGTTTCTGGAATGTCTTTCACTCGACGAATTAAATATGAAAAAAGATTTTTATCAAATCCGACTCTAATTGACGATTCATTGTTAAATTATATTTTGACGAGGAAAATATTAAACTACACTAGTTTATTGCGCCTTCCAAACCTCCAAAATGAACTTTATTGTTTATTAGAATCCACATAAGTAAGTAATAAATAATAATTTCTAGGTAATGTATTTCACCCCAATTTGAAAAGAAATAACTTTGGTTTGATGATGGAAGTAAAAGGTAATATTTTTGACCTGAGCACATCAACATGTTTTTTTTTTTGGATTTTTTTCGCCACTATGAAGAATTTTGTAGTACTTGTTGACGTATAACAATTAACCAACGTAAACATTTAGTATCATATCAAGTCATAGCAAAACAAGATCATTTCATCTATTAAAATTTAAAGAAGAACAGTTCAGGCAACAGGTCGGCAGTCTCAACAGCGTCGAGTCACAATACAAAGCTGCTGGCTACCGTTGAATATAAAGCATAGAGAAATCAAGACATATCAAGATAGTTCCAAGTTATAAACCTCGATTTCTGCGTATATTAAGTAAATTAGGAAATGGTTGAAAATAATCGAATTTAACCCCGAAAATATGAATCTTATTAGTTTTTGCAAAAGTAGCTTGTGAATAATGAAGTTTAAATTGAAACACCTGGCTTAGAATGTTTGGCTTGCCAGTATTTTCCATCCTGGAAAGAATATACACTGACGTAATTAAATATCGCATCAAAGCCATTTTCATTAGGGCTTGCAATACCGGGCTAAAATATAAATACCGGTATTTCGGTATATTCGCTTAGCAATACCGGCATTGTACATGTTAAAACTAATTTTCCTAAATATAATTGTTTATATTAAACTGGTTTAGACAATTCACATAATGAAATGGCAAGTAAGTAAGTAAAACACTAATTCAAAAAGTTTGGAAACAATGTACACCATTTGGAAACAATCTACACCAGTTTCGAAATTTTAAGCCCAATGGGCTTTCACGTGCATTCTCACTTCTCATACAAAGAGTTAACAATACAGTAAATCCAATTTTTAAAATTTAAGCTTTTCTGTTTAAGAGACAATGTTCCTTATTAAGCCACACCACCGGATAGAAAGATCAAAATTTCCATGTATTTGGAATTAATCAAACAATTATATTCACTAATTGATACAAAAAGCATAAGTATTCGGAGAAAACCAAACACTTCTTTCTCAACAAATAACATTCCTTACTTTTTCTGCCTAAACCGAAAATTGACCAAGTACGGAATGAAATTAGTCACTGATAAAGATGATGATGATTCACTTTGTATCTGTTCGATTTTAGGAGCGCTGTGATCAGCAAATTGTGATTGAAACTACGATTGGTACTTTTTAGGGTGTGTGTGGGTTAAGAGTCGAACTCGTTGAGTCCAGCCGAGAGTGATTTTTTTATCATATTTTATATTAAAATATAATTGCTTAAAAAAACGTCAGATGTCATTGATGATTTAAGTAACATAGGAACTCCGGGAAGTATATGTTTTTTAAACTAAGGTAGATCATGAATCGAAATCATCAAAGTTTAACATTTGTTCACCATGTTCATTATCACTTAGAAAATGTTTGTTCGGCTTCGACTCTAGTTTGCTGTATAATATTTTTATGCGTTTTTAAATTTTAACCTGTACAGCGTACTTCCTACATCGAGGCCTGTCTTATGGTTTTGACAAAATCCAGGATTTTTTTAAGTCTTGGGTGGCTTTAACAATTTCTAATTGATCAAATTTCAGGTTAAAATAAGGATTTTACTTGGATTTTGTGTTGCTTGTTTTACAAATATTGGAAGATGCTTGAATAATTTGTCAGATATCCACTAATTCTTTTAAGCAACGCAACTTTAAATTCGTTAGTAAGTTGTCCTGATCTCAAGTTGTTTATTATAAACATAAAAAGATGTATGCAGATTAGGGTGGACCTTATTTTCGAAAGTTCCAATATCTAATGGGATACCCCCTAGAAATGTGTGGTTATGCTAAAAACTTAAACAGAACAAATATTGGGTCGATCGAAAGTGGTTTAGAGGTCGCGACTTGAGCGCAAAGTTCGATAAATTTTGGAAGTTTTTCAATTTCAAACGAGCAGAAAAATTTTTTAAAATTTTTCTCAGACTTAGAGGATATTACAATTTTTTTTAATAAATGCATAAGTAATATTTCTTATACAATTTATGTTATGAATTAATTTTTATGATGAAAATAATCAATCTAAGATGATCTTCCATCACCCATGTTTTGTTAGTAAATATACGAATATTAGTAAATATTGCATCTCATTTTCATTTCTTGTTATTTCTTATTATAATGTTGTAAAAACTTAACAATATCTGCGATATCATTTACGACTTTTATTTGACTGAAAACTTCATTTCGTTCTTAAAATTATCATCTTGAGGCCACATATCCGGATCTTTGTTTTAGAAATCTATGGAAATATTGAACCGTTTTAAAAAATCTCCAGTGTTTGGTGTAACAAAATCTGTTGAGATGTCGACAAGGAAGATATAATAAACTTCGATCCAGTTTCTGCTCTAAAATAATAGCTCCTCCATTTAATCATCCAGTATTTGAATATGTTATATCGAAGCACGGTAGCCCCCACCACATATTCAGCTTCTCTCCAAACGATCAAACTTTGGAAAACAGCCTTCACCATTTGCAAACTATAGTTGATCTTGTTATTTAGGGAACGATAATAATTGTTTTCCATCTATAAGGGAAATAATCACCGGCAAACGATCCACGGTCTCCGTCCCAGATAACTTCGGAAGTAATTTTCCGTCCTAATGTACGCCTGTTCTAAACTTGAAAGTTGATTTACTGATGCTGCTAATTCTACTTTATTTGCTTCACGAAGACGCCTCTATTCAAAACGAGTTCATCAATAGAATGTGTAAGATTTTCGGCAACGGCACTGATTAAATGCATTACTGCACGATCAGTAATATTTCACTTATCAAAAGCTGGCAATATCCTAAGAGTAATGACACATTTGCTTCCCTCCTTTCGCTGCCACCCTCCGATGACAATAATGCTTGTGAGTCTATTGGAATTGATTTACGTTTTTCTTCAAGATATCTTCGTTTTCGATTTTTTTCTGCCTCCATACGATCCGATTTCTGCTTTTCTTTTTCAATTTCATATTGTCTGGCTCCAGCCAAATATCTGGGACGGCTTTTCCCACGCCTCGAGGAATCGCTTGTCGCATTCATTAGTCATCGTAGACAAGGCATTGTTCCTCATCCAGAAACATATTGGCCATAGCAGGTAATAGTTAACGGTACACGGATTTAAACACAATAACTAATAAGACATAATATTAGTTACGACATAATGAGTCATAACGACTTAACATAGTTGTGTTTTATCAATGCCTTCTAAACTACTGGCCGCTTACACCAACTGATGACGACACGCTAAGTCAATGGTTCAACTAGATGGCAGATAAGTTTTAAAAAGGAAAATTACATCACAAAATTTAGTTGCAATTATTACGTCGAAGTAGAAGGTTATTCATTTTTTATTTCCGTTTTCCAGTTTTTTCTAGTTTTTGACTCCGCCTCGTTCTCATAAAACCAAAATAAATTTCGTCATACAAAATTACAAAACAATAAAAATATTATGTTTCTCTCCAGTTGTTTTGTAATTTTGTTAATTTGTTTAGTTTCGAACAAACTGTTGAAGCCGAAGGATATTCGTTTTTTATTTTTTCTAGTAATGCATGTACATTTTTATTTTAGATTTTGGCATTTTTTTGTCATTTATATCCAACATAAGTCGATTTGTAATATCATCTAATTCAAAATTGTTGTAATTGGTACGTAGATTCAATAAAAATAGGAAAAGAAGTACGGATATCATGTAAAATACAGAAAAAATGCATCGTACCGTACGACTTCGACTAATTATTTGACACTAAATGAAAATAACAATAAAATACAAAAATGAAATGACAAAATAGAAACAAAATGATCACATTATATTCTCTGCTCTCACGGTTTTAGTTATATTTTTGTAGTGGAATACACTAGAACTTTGTATTACGTTATCTAAATAGGCGCATTTCTTTAAATTCTCATTAACTTCTTGAATGTGGATCGAAAAAATTCAATTTATGAATTAAGAAAATCAATTACACTAAACTTGTTCATAATTAATAATAATAATTCAGATTTTTATTTGTTAAGTTTGTGAAATTTATTGCCGTCGTAATAAGGAGGCAAAGTGTATTATTTTTACTTAATTATGCTGACATCTGGTTGTCGACTTACGTTGTCGTCATCAGCAAAAAATGAATGTTGTCACAGGCCAGTACTATAGAAGGCACTGGTTTTATGATGATGACATCATAAATGATAATGACATCATAAAACACAACTATGTTAAATCCTTATGACTCATATATGGTTTGTTATGACATCATAAAATATTCCATTGTTTATTCTTTATACCTAATTTTTAATTAAAAAAAAAAAAAACTATTCGGTGCCTCTACTTTACTACAAAAATCTATTTGTCAGTTCTTTTCCATAGGGTAAGTACCTGATTGAATTTTGCTAACCCATATAAGTAATCCCCAATCTGCTCATACTATTAGGGTCAACAGTGTGGTGTTTACAGAATAGTTTAGCAATTAAGAAATTTTATAAAGTCTTAAATTCATTACGTTAGCTCTGTTTTTCTATCGATGACAGAATGTTCTAATACATAGTGAAAGTATTCCTATTTTGAAATTTCATGTGGAAAAAACGATTAAACTTCAACAAGGACGTAACAGTAAGTGTTAGAGCGGTACGTAATAATTTTGATCGTTTTCACCATTCTACCGCAGTACAAAAAACCCATAAACTTGTATCTTTGATTTTTCAATTACTTAAGTGTAAAAATTCAATTGTTTTTCGATTTTGTTAAACTAGTTTATTTTGTATTTTGCCAATTGTATTTGCATAATGATTTTATTCGATTCTTTTATTATCCAAAGCTTCGAAACACAGATTCAAATCTTTGGGTATTTGCTTTTTGGAAATATGTCTAACTAGGATTTGTGAAAAATATTAATTCTTACATTTAACATGTCTGTTCGATGTATTGTAGGTTGTTCTACCATCGTTCGCGTTCATTATTTTTAAGATTTGATTGTTAAATAGAAACTTAAACTTTTGTTCTATTCTCCCGGTCGCTTAAATATCTTCACTTCAATTGAGGTCCTTCTGTGGGAAAGCTTTATGAGCTTTATGAGTCAAAAATTCAAAAGCAAAGTTTAATTCCATAAACAACTCAACGAATACGAAATAACATTGAGAACCTATAGTGGTTTTAAATTTTTTTAGTTTTGTTTGGAAACCGTAGGGATCATTTAATTAGAAGTTGTTTAATAAGCATATCTAAAGATACGAC
The DNA here is from genome assembly GCA_947310385.1 of Nephrotoma appendiculata. NCBI lineage: Eukaryota > Metazoa > Arthropoda > Insecta > Diptera > Tipulidae > Nephrotoma > Nephrotoma appendiculata. The sequence goes on along the minus strand of OX371223.1, from coordinate 239,679,995 downwards.
CTTCTTTTCCTACAATTTCAAACTTTATTAATTATCTGGTGGGTACATAAATTCTGATTAGGAACTGACATATTGTATCGCAGAATATTTCTAAAACATTTCTTGTTAAATACGTGCAAATAAGTACAGACAGGTTCTACTGTACCATATACATACATATTGCGATATCTGTTGCTCTACCATCATTCAATTTAAGAATAAGAATGAATCTAGTATGCAAGTTTGCAAGCGACTTAAGTGTGCTTTCAAACTTGCATGTTATTTTTCTATGAATGTTCATCAATAAGCGAGGTTAACAAAAAAGTTAAGAGACTTGATTTAAGTGATGCAAATTGTTTTTATATTGCAGTGTTTTATAATACTTAAGTAAGTATAGCCTATTGAAATGGTATTTGATTATTCTTTGACATGTTTGATAAGATCATTTTTGAAAATCATCTCGCAAACTGCCCAGAATTAGTTGTTGGCTAATTTTAGTTGGACTCAAAATATTGAGATACAGTACTGCACTTCTTTATTTTCTTCAACTTAGGGATAATATCGTACAATAGTGGCACAAAACAATTAGATCTTGGAGACAGTCTCATAATAGGAAATAAAATAATCTCTCTCGTAATCATTATAATTAAACTATTAATTTCGATAGCTCAACAACATTTGCAATTTTATTGCACGGATGTACCACCGCCCCCCCCCCCCCAAGATCTCGTCGAGATCATCCTTACAATGCACCCTTCGCTGTAGTTTACATGACGGAGCAACTGATACTGCTAATGGTGAGAATTACAGAATAAAGAAATCTTTTCAAGTTTCCTCTATTGGTTTAAGCTAGTAAATTGATAGTTAGAACTAAACAATAACTCTGGATATTTCGGAAATAAGTTTGTAACTAATCGAAGTTGCTTTTTAAGGGCTACTTATGCAGTCATTACTGCGAAGAAACTTTTAAAGCGATTTAAGATTTTAATGCCAAAACCACATAGTTTTAAAAATCGTACTTGAATTTTTTCCAAATTGCCTTAGTTTTTAATTTCATAAAATAGTAGAGTGAACTGAATTTAAACCAACATAGAAAGTCTCGAACATGTGTTTTTCTGTTTTCTATAAAGCAAGACTTATATTTTGTACCCATTTCATAACGGGCGTACAAAGAAATCTCACACCAAAAGTGTTCCTTTACTTTTTATAACAACCTGAATATCCACTATTATTTGTTTAAGAGGTTAATCGTTGCATTCCCTGGCTTATAACAAGTTTCAACCCACACTCGTAAAATCAAAAACTATTGGGATTAAACTAAACTAACAACTACAGAATTACAGATTTTAAAAAGAATTGAAATGGCTGCAAGACTGGTAATCACCTACAACCAAAAATAGTAAATATTAAGCTAACTATTAAATCCTCTTAAATATCAACGTCTCGAAATTTCACCTTATCTCCCATAAACTTGATAAAACAAATACCTAAAACAAAAATTTGATCATTAATTAACTTTTTATTTACTTTTATTTTTCAAATAAAGTTCATTTATTAAGATGAATTGAAGTAATTAATTTAAAACAAAAATTTACATTTCAATTGCACATACAAAAAACAAGGACGAAACATTAATATTTGAGAAAAAAAAAAAAAAAACACAAATTGTTTCTTCCCACGACATGCTTACTTAATGTATAGTACTTCAATCTTGATTAATGAATAAGAATGGGAATGACGAAGATAAATAATTTATACGACGTCCAAAGAAATACATTATGTGTATTATTGTTTGAGATTTTTGGCCATGTGTTGGGATGTTCCGATTTTATAAATTAGTTGATTCACTTTATAAGCACTACTTAGCACTTTTTACTTTCACAATTTCCACAATACCTAGGGGAAATCAAATTAGTTATTATCCATATATTTCGAGGTATGAAGTTGAAGTAAAATGGGTTTCTGATATTAGGTGTATAAGTATCTACTTTTTCGGTATTTAGAAAATTATCTAGTTCTGGCATATGTCGCATTAGTCCATTTGCATTCCAGTTTATTGATCTTAATGTTTTATTTGTGGTTATTTGCATCATTTTATTAGAGAATGCATACCATTTCATTGAGAGAGTCTTGCTTAACTAACCTATTGCTTAAAATGTGAAGTCTCTTGTTTAGCTAGTCGAATGTTAAGAGCTTCCTTGCTTCGAAATAACTCTTGCTTGTTCTTTTATTCTGGTTTAAGAGCGAAACAAGTTTGTGTTTGTTAAAATTGTAAATCCGTCTTCTAACTTAGCAGTAAATTCCTTTATTACGCTTAACTGTTCAAGGAGTTCAGCGTGTTTCTTCTCGTAGTGAAAGATATTTCAGTTGAAGATCTGGGTGATCTTGATAATTTGAATAGTCATTAGGCATCATTAAGCAATGATAGGCCAGAAACTCTTGGGCCAGCCTCCCAAATTGTGTAAATTTGTTAGCATCTCTGTTGCTGTTCCATCTAGGGTGGTACATTCTATATTTGTTGTACTCATTGCTTGTTTTTGTATGCTTATACAACTAGCGTTTGGTCTCTGGTAGTACTTTGCTGCTGCTGAGACAGTGGGTGTAGACAGAAGCAGCCGAATCCCTCTGAGTACCCTAGGCAGATGGGCCTAGGCGCCTAATGATTTTTAATTTTTGCATTACAACTGTCCTTGTATCTTTCTTATCTTAGGAAACTCTCAAGACAGTTTTAATCCTTTCAAGACAAATAAATATAAATTCTTCAAAGTTTAACATGTTTTCAGCTCATAATAATAATACAAATCTACTATTGTTTAGCTTTTTAAGTAGGTCTGCTTTTGATGGAAATGTGTTTACCACCCTACATGTTATTTTTGATTGCATTAATTCATGCGCCTGTGAGGTTTATTGAAATACATTTTTTTCGAGACTAATCCTTATTTATCTATATACATATAAATAGGCAAAGACAAAACAGTTCAGTACCTTTTGCTTCTCTGTTTGTTAACCGATTTTATCGAGCTTTAGTGTTATCAATAAAAAAAAATTAGAACGGTAGAAACCAAGTGCAAATTTTATCGATTAAGAATATACATAGAGTTCCACATACAATTTTAGCAGCCTTTGATTTTACTCTTTTCAATATCCAATATAATATAAAGTGAGTGGCGACTGGCGTGTTATTGTGCTTCGAATCACAATTTTATAAGTTTGTAGATTGGCATTAGTTTACTCATTTTTTTTAAACCTATAACAACAACAGCAAATTTGTGAACCACACACCACATTGTGAGCATAAGAGGTAATTTGTATGAGACGTGGAGCTCAAAATAATTCAAAAGGTAATTGTATTTGAAATTTATAAGTGTTTTGGTGTAACAATTTAAGAAAAAGATTTCTGGAGCATCCGCAATGGTTAATTCAAAAGCAAAAATTTATACGAATTCTATGCAAGGATCTATCATTTCAAAATTCATGATGTGTTTTATCATCGTGCAGGTGCTTTGGTAACTGAATATGATAGGAGTTTGTGCTATGCGCAGTAGTACTTTTACGATGTTGACACTGCGATGAATTTGAGGTTACGTGAAAATGCAAATATGCATTGTAGTAATCAATAAATGCGGAAAATTGCGATAGAATTAGAAAGTGTCAAACCATTTGTACGATCTTTTAAATCGATGCATGAATTTTAGGATAGAGCTGTTAACATTTGTAAGGAGGTGTCTATTGTTATTAAGGTTAACAGAGATTTAGATATTATAAGTTTTAATGACGCTATTCAAACAGATGTTGCTATTATTTTTAGTACCACAGATGGAGAACCACATTTTGAAATGAATATTATTGCATTTAGTAAAGTTAATTCTGCCTTCCGCAACATTTCTGTTTTAGATAGTTCTTTAGATCCTTTGGCGTATCCTCTTTTATTCCCCAGTGGTGTTACTGAATGTGATAATAATATAAATCATAACATAGTAAGTACATCTAATGCTGATGCGCCCATAAATCGAGTTACAATGTTACAATATGTTGCATATCGAATTGCTGTTAGAGATGGTTTTAGCTATCCGCATCATTGCCAAAAATTATTTTTGCAGTGGATAGTTGATGTATGTGTTCGTATTGAGGGCTCACGTTTGCATTTATTAAACAAAATCATCCAAATTTAAGAATTAAATTGTACACATAAATTAAATTCGTTGAACCTTCGTTGTATAGTAACTGCCCTCAGTGGTGTTGCTGCACAGTATTGATTGTTGGTAGAACATTACATAATGCGTTCAAATTGCCAATTCCAGTGTTAGAGAATTCAGTTCCAAATATTACGCCAAATAGTTCAAAAAGACGTTATATTAATTCAGTAGATTTGATTTTGATAGATGAAATATCTATGTGTCCAAAGAATGTACTTCAAATTATTGATTCATTTTTAAGGGATTTAGTAAACGATCCAATTAAAAAATACACTATTTGGGGGTAAAGCCATTTTATTGAGTAGAGATTTTAGACCAATTTTACCAGTTGTTCCACAAGGGACACGCTCTACTTTGATTGAAAATTGTACAGTTAGCTGGAATCAATTTAATTTGTGAATTATTTGTGAATAAACTCGGGAATGGTGAATTATGAAATTATTCTGAGTTCGGCGAAGATATGATAGAATTGCCATTGCAAATTATTGGAATTATTGATAACATAATTGATGATATCTATGAAGCTTGAAATACGTCTATTTATAATTTTTATTTAAAGTGTTTTTTTCTGGGCAATAGATAAAATTTTATCTATTAAAAGCCGAGAAAAAAAACACTTCAAATAATTGACGATATATATGGTAATATTCGTGAAATTATATTTTCTGAACAAATTATTAAAACAATTATTTTAGCACCAACAAAAGATGATTGCGGTTTTATTAATGACGATGTGCTTAATCGTTTATCAGGAGGCCAAAAAAGTTTACTAGCTTTGATAAAATTATATTTGGTCAAAATGATTTAAATGTGGATGATTATCCTATTAAATTTTGAATCGGCATAATGCCACCTCATAAATTGAAGCTAAAAGTCAATTATATAATTATGCTCATTCGTAACTTAAATACTGCACAAGTTTAGTGAATGGAACACGAATAAGAGTGAAATACGTGCATCGCAATACGATTGACTATGAAGTATTAACGGGAACTGCTATTAATAAAAGCATATTGATTCCAAGAATTAATTTAACATTTCCGGGATAATGCTTCCATTGCAATTTCAAATAACACAGTTCCCAGTAATACCTGCATTTGCTATGACCATAAACAAGTCACAAGGTCAAACTTTTGATAAAGTTGGTATATTATTACTACGGCCAGTGTTTTCGCATCGACAATTATATGTTGGTGCAAGCAGAGATCGTTCTTTTGATAGTTTGACATTTTATATTTCTAATGACAATGGTGAAGGCAACTTATTTAATACTAACAGAATTCTTACTAAGGATATTGTTTACAGATAAGTTTATTATTTAAATATTTAATATTTAAATATAATGGTACTGAACTGTTTTGTATTGTTAGTACATATAAAAATATATGGTCACAGATCTAATTAATGTATAAAAGTAGAATTGCTTAAACGGATAAAAATTTTGTTAGAACATCCTCATGTTTGACATTGGCCGGTATGTAAAGTATTTATTATTGGTAACGTCTCTTTTATACATACAATGCTAGTACTTACTTGCACGGTTTTTAAATTAAAATAATGTATGCAGAATAGTTAGATGGCGCTTTTACTTTTTTGTATTACTGTAAAACTGTACTGTAACTGTTCTGTATTACTTTCTGTTACAGTAGTTTGAATTAAGGTTACAGTTGTACTTAACTTAATAAAATTCTGTAACTGCTGGTTATTATATTTTGTCATAAGTATTAATTGCGTTTACAACAACCACTACCATTCGCATGCGAATCACTAGTGTAATTGTGTTTGCCCTTAGTAAAAATTTGTCACTAATTGATCACCCACTGAAAAACTTCATGACTTTGTAAATGTATAATTAAAATTAGAAATAGCTAAAACTAAAGTGTTCTATCTAAATATCGTCACTAATACTGTGTGCCTCAACAAGCTAAATAAAGTCACGAAATTAAGAAATATAAATTACATGTACTTAATACTAAAATTAAATTCTAACCTGTGGCTTTTATAAATTAATTTACATATAAACACTTTAGTAATAAATGTCATTTTAAGAAAAGTAGTCAAGTAAACGCCCATTAAGTACAACCTGAAGTATGACCACAAAATTAGAAAAATTAATTGAAAAATAATCGAAAGTACTTAATCTACTAAATTGTCTTTTCACCTAGCCACGAATTGAGTGCAGCTCTAGACAATATTACATATATGCCGATATAAGATAATGATCAGGAAACGGTCTGTAAGCATTTTAGCGAGGCACTTATCGTTCACAAATTATTTAAATAAAATTCTACTCCAAACAAACACGCTTCATTGGAAGGAAGAGCTGCTCATACATAAAGAGAACCACGGTTTACAATTCAACCTCATTATTTGTATTTCAACAAAAAACAAATTTAAGCGAGAATTGCATTAAAATACATATTAAAAATTTTTGACTGATTGTGCCGCTCGACACAGTAGGCAACACGATGCGTTTCTCTTTGTCCTTACCTATTCGCCTTTAAACAAAATTTTAAAGTGCTGGGTTTTTTGCAGCACGTTTCCAATAATTTGTATGTGTAGCTCGTGTTGTATAAGTACTCACTAAAAACAATTTTAGGATCAGTTTTTTTTTTGTTTTAACTAGGTGATTAGCTAGTAAACAATTAAGAGAAAATAAATTTTGGCATAAAATAAACGCCTGGGTAAATGTGTAGAATTTTATTTTTTGTTTTTTCCATGCCGTTCGCTCAAACATCACATATAAAATGAAAATTTACACATGCATACACAATTTACACATACATATTATGTAAAAACTTCTTCCGGGTGATATTTTTGATAGATACTTGACAGCGCTTACGACTGCCTGACAGTCAGTGGTAGGTCAGTGAAATATCTCCGGACGGAACAACCGAGGATAAATGATGAAGGTTTATAATTTAATTGGTTTAAATCAAAGAGAAGGTTTAATTCAAAGAGATCGGTTTTACCGGAAAAGGTTATATTTTTCACTGATGGCTCATATCTAGATGGTAGCGCAGGAACTGAATTCTTCTATGACCAGCTAAATGTATCGCTCATTCTGAAATTAGCAAAATCATCGGCAATGGAAGGAATACCTTTACATAGACAAGATGTTCAAAATCGTTAGTTACCTTTTGCAGACAAGATTTAACCTACTGTCGTAGGTTTTCTCACAGAATACTACCGTATTGGGAATATGCGAGTAGATATACTATCCAATGACTTCCGCTAAAGTTGCAAAGACAAAGAAGGCACTTTCGTTCACTTTCTCCCTCTTTGTTCGGATTAACAAACAGAAGGCACACATATTACCTAACCTACCCTACCTTTTCTTGGAACCAGTCGCATTTTACTCTCGATACATTTTCAAATATTTGGCATAAAATAAACGCCTGGGTAAACATGTAGAATTTTATTTTTTGTTTTTTCCATGCGGTTCGCTCAGATATCTCATATAAAATGAAAATTTACACATACATAGACACGTGCTACGCTTGAGTTTTGTGTGGGGAGGCAACTACTGTTTTGTTTGAAAATGCAGTGTGTGGAAAGCCTAATTGATTATAAGAGATTGATAGCGAATTGTCAAAACTGCATTGTATGAAATGTTAAATGAAGCAAAATGATGATAAAATTCGCTTTAATTTTTGAATCAACATTATTCACAAAAATTTATTTTTATTAATCTTTTCCGAGAGAAATTTAAAACTATAATATCAACACTTCATAAATACAGTCAGTAACGAAAATGATCATACATCCTGATTTTTGAGAAAAATTTACAAAATATAAGGATTATAGAACTTATTTGGCAGTTTTTCATTAGATTAAATTATTTTACAAATAATTTAATTGTATTAAATACAATATTTTTATTAATTATTATTTGGCGTTCTTCGTTGGTAGTTTCCTTTTAAACATCGACCGAACGCCTCCCAATCGTTACATTTTAGTTTGTATACGCCCGTATTCAATATGAAAGGTTATAAATATAGGCTATAAAGGACCAACTCGATATTAAAATAAATATGAAACATAATTTATGTAAATGATTTAAAAAAATCAAGGATCGTACTAAAAGTGTATGATCATTTTCGTTGCAAAAAATTCTTGATTTTTCCTTTTTTTTTATTATAAACGGTAAAAGAATTTATATTTTGTATTTTTCGATTTGTTAATTTGTAAAATAATTTAATCTAATAAAAAACTGCAAAATATGTTGTATAATCCTTATATTTTGTAAATTTTTCTCAAAAATTAGGGTGTATGACCTCTGATCATTTTCGTTACTAACTGTAGTTAAAATTTTTAGTTGATACTTATATTTGGTAACCAATACAATGTTAAATGATTTATTAGGTACGAATGTATAAGTAAAGGATAGAAATTGTAGCTAATTTAGTTTTTAGGTTAGTTTCAAAATGAAATTTTATTTTGGTAAAGAACACAATTCTCAATCATAGATAAAAAATACACAATTCTCAATGAATTTTGATAATCGGCATACTTTTCTGAGTCGTCTTGTGGTTTTCGAGTGGAAATTTTCGATTGCACCCAATTGACATATATTTTTCGATTTGGGTATGTCGAACTGCAGTTTTAATTACTTTTTGAGGTTTTGAGCCCTAGATTTTCTTGATTATTTCTTCCACGAGTTTAGGGGTATATCACAAAGGGTATATAAAATACTTATTGTTACAAGGCTTATCTGCTAATTCAAATATTACTTTTAGAATTTTGTTGTTTGTCCTTCGAGTGCAAAGTAAAAACCCATGTTTAGTAAACCAAAACAATTAATATGGCAGTTTAAAATTGAGCCGCAATAATGCCTGATTGTGGTTAATTCTAATAAAATTCTAAAAATAAATCGAAGATCTTCGAGAATGTCTGAACTACAATTATTGAAGATTGAGCTGATTTTCTTGATTTGAGGAAAGTTTTAGTTGATTTTTACTCTGCTAGATTTTACTCTGCTCCATTAAAATATTTATAGTAATGGTAAATTTAAGTAGTTATTTTTGAAATAAAGTTTTAATAAAATATAATTTAAGAAGTTTTTCTTTAGATAAAGACACTTTTTTTTGTTGCGATTGTGAGAGAAACGGTGACTGACCAAATTCGGACTATGTAAGTGCCAAATTTGCATTTTGAAACTAGGCTATTTATTCAAAATTCAACTGGTCTTTAAAACAGTTGTTTAGCTTCGTGTTCTTCTTTCTTTTTACTGGCCATAAAAAAATCGTTAATGTAGCTGAAGCAGGGGTGAATGACGAAATGGAGAAGGGTAAATGACGCTTTGTCATCGCTAACAACAACAATAATTTTGTGCAGGTAGTTTGATCTGAGCTATTAATATGCTACCTGCTAAATTAGTGGTCGGCTAAAGAAGTTGTGCTCCTCGTATGTTGACGAGCAGATCATGTTAAGTTATAAACAACATGCCAACTTCACCGTAAGCGAACGAACCTGCGGAGTCGGTTGCGGCAAAACTCTGCAGTTTTGAGTTGAAGTTAGTCTTTCCTCAAAATATTAGTCTATTTGGTACGTCATTTTGTTTGTCAAATTTTTCATTTCTAATTTTCGCTTGGACGGTGAACACACCATATAAATATTTCTCAGTAGACGTAAATTTTTTTATTAGTTTGACGTTTCAATTTTCGGAGTGAAGAATATTGTCTGTGTCATCGTTAATTTTTTTTTATTACAATTCAAACGACTGGCTGATAATCATGTCGGAATGGAGAGAGAAAGTTAAAAGTGATTCATCAAGTGACTGGCTGATAAACTTGTCGGTATAGAGAGAGAATGTTAAAATTGAGTAATTGTTACAAGTAATTTTACTATAAATTACCCTGAATTCTTTATTTGATTTACTATTGCTGTGTTTTAATATTGGAGCACTATCCGGAGCCAAATGGCAATTTTCTATTGAAACTGCAGCTATTATTCACTGGTGTCGCTGTACTATAAAAATTAAAACTAAATTCATCAATAAATCAAACATTTATCACCTGAAATATATTAATTGACATTTATTTTGACATGACGTTATAAACAAAAATTCATTTTGCTGCGTTTTAATTTTTTATTGTAAGATCTAGTTTCTAATGGTTTCAGGGGTTTACAAAAATAAAAGCCTTTACAAATTTCCCATTGAAATGGATAGCGCTCCCGATAGCGGCTCCCGATAAATAAGTGAGCCGAGATATTTTTTTATCGATTTTTAATTAAAAAGTTGAATGAAAAATCTTAGTTTAGATTTAAATAAATTAATTAAATGCAATAATAGCGCGCTAAATATAAGTTTTCACATAGAAAATTGGCTGCTCCGGATACAGCTATCGGGCGCTAATAAAAAAACACAGCATATATATGTATAAGTATTTAACCTTAGACTGAAGTCAATCAAACTTACAGCAGAATTGGAACTGCGTATTTTTCTAATTGAAGACGATAAAACTACTCCAACCCAATCACAATTATCCTGCATGTTGGATCATTTGGAAATCGCTAGTGAGTCTCCCAAAACTATATGACACAATTATGTAATTTGGAAATGAAATCTCCTGGTATTTTGAATCGTGATGAACATTGCTGACCCTAAATGTATGAAAAATGGTGTTCTCGAGTTAAATTTAAAAAAAAAAACAAATCGTTGATGATTGGGATGATGAAAATTCATTTAGTGATTAAAAACCAAATCCCTAGTTTAGAATTAAGGCGTGATTACGTACTGACTCTAGCAACTCGGCATGAAATGAGCTCATCAATTAATGGCGTACTGAGGTACAGCAAACACAAATTGACTGTGGAATGATTGTGGTATGTGCTTAACAATTACACCGGGAATGTTTTATATATTTACTGATATTCCAGAGTACGAAAATTTTATGGAAAAAATACCCATTGTGCTACCATATCACCGGTAAGTAATTTAAAAAATATTTTTCAGAAGAGACATTTGCAATTGCTGTTTTTTACAGGTTGTTAAGGATGATGGTTTTCCTCAAAATATTCGCCAAAATATAATCGAAACGCTCGAAAATGCTTACCGACTCATGCTGAGTGCACTGTATAAGTAGATAAAAAAAAAACAAAATTAAATGAAAAATATCCATTTTAACGAAAATTGTATTTAAAATTATTAATTATAACAAATTAATGTCAAAGTTGGCTACATCCTTCTCCAGTATTTGAACTTGAACGAAATTTGCTTGGCTCATTTTATACCAGTCCGCAACATTTTCTGCTACCATATCGATAGCTGGCGATCCATCTTTGACCAGTAATAATTTCAATCGTTTTCCAGTTTCAGCAATTTTTATTTTTTCTAAAACATGGAATTGCTTATCGCTATAAGTTATTGAACATGTAGCCCGATCGCGAAGTAAACGTTGCCAAGAATCACGCAATCGCTCAATTGCGGTTTTCAATTTTGCTCGGGTTCGGCATGGACATTTTGATATTATCGCGTTAGCATCTCATTAGTTACTGACTTTTCGATAAGTTGCCGCACAGGACAACCTTATCAAAATCCACTTTTAATTTTACCACTTCTTTTAAAAGTAATTTAGATTTATTGTAATATTCATCGTTTTACAGACAAATGTATTACTCTGTTTTACACATAGACATAAGTAATACTAATAATATTAATAAATAATAATAATAATTATTAAAGTCTTTGGTTTTATATCACAAATATATAATTGTCAAATATATCTATATTTTCTATCAAACAATATATGAACTGTTTTATTTGAAAGTGGTATGTATAAGTCCACTTTTCAAAAAAATTGAGTTAACGGTAATTTTAGGAAGATATATACACCTTCTCTCCATATTTATAATCATTCATTCAATGGAGTACGGTTTTCTTATAAAATAAACAAAAGATTTTTGACTATAAAATGTTATCGCAAAAACCTTTTTTTTGAAAGTGGAATAAGTCCATTCTTAATATGTAATTATAATAGGGTTCAAAAATTCGTCCATTAAAATGAATTATTCACTCTTTAGTGATCGAACAGTGTTATTTGTAATACTGATCAGTAACAATAATGAAAAGCAACAAAAAATATTTTGTTTTACTATTCACTTATGAAGAATAATGTAGAAAGACGTTATATTCACTTAATAGTGAATATAACTTCTTTCTACATTATTCGATCAATGCAGAAAATAATATAAAAATTTTATCTATTCACTACTACAATGAATGTTCGCTTTATTGATTGTTTAAAGTTTAAACAAAAGAGTACAGTAAACCCTCGATTTCACGGATGCCGATTTAACGGACGCTCGATTTAACGGACCTCGATTTTACGGACAATTTTTTTATTTTCCATTTTTGGTTGTCGATTATGATGGGATTGGGTATGTTGGATGTAAATGGGATTCTTAAATGATTTTTGGAAGTAGTTCTAGAATATGGCCACCTGGGACGGAACTCGTTGAATTCTTAACCGAGTGTGATAGGATTGGGTACCTTGGATGAAAATGGGATTCTTAAATGATTTTTGGAAGAAGTTCCGGAACATGGCCTCTTGGGACGAAACTCGTCCGATTCTTAACCGATTACGATGAAATTGTTTATGCTAGAAGGAAATGGGATTATTAAATGATTTTTGGAATTAGTTCTGGAATATTGCCTCTTGGGACGAAACTCGATCAATTCTTAAACGATTATTATGGGATTGAGTATGTCGAATGAAAAAGGAACTCTTAAATGATTTGTTTAAGAAATTCTGGAATATCGCCAGGAAACTCTGTAATTTAAACTGGGGCGGAACTCGATAATAAGCAGGGGTTTTTCTTGAAGCAAGCGGCTAGTGATGCTAACATGTTTCTGCTAAGGCTGGAAGCCTTAGCATCTATCGTCAGTACGTACCCACTCATGGGATTAGTGAGTTGAGCGGCAGATCAGATAAATTTATATTATTCTTATCAACAACGACCTTGAAAACTGTTCACGGGAACATGGAATATGATATCTTCTAAGATCATGAGATCTTCAGAACCTTTAGAACCAAGCGAAAATTTACACTTTTGAGGTACTTGTAGTACAAGAGCGCATAATCCATATGGCCATATTCCAGAACTTTTTCCAAAAATTATTTGATAAACTCATTTCATCCACAATATCCAATTTCTCTCCTAGGAGGTCATATTCCACAACTTCTTCCAAAAATCCCATTTCAATCCAACATACCCAATCACATCATAATCGGTTAAGAATTGAAGGAGTTCCGTCCCAAGTGGTCATATTCCGGAACTTCTTCCAAAAACAGTTTATACATCTCATTTCCATCCAACAAACAAAATCCCTTCATAATCGGTTGAGATAAACGAGTTCTGCCCTAGGTTGCCATATTCCAGAACAAGTGCAACAAGTGATTTTACGGACATTCGGATTTAACGGACTCCCCAATTAGTCCGTTAAATCGAGGTTTTTCTGCAGTAAATCCCGTTCGCTCACACAAACAAAAAATCATCAATCCTTTTAATTTTTTTATTCACTCACTATTCGTTTATTACTGATTTAATATTTACGTTTAATACTACTTCTCATTTTAATTATTTAATATAATTTTTTACATTAAAAAATTCATTTCAGTGAAGCTTATGCCATAAAAATATGGACATAAATTTCTTCTTGTTTTTATTTCTTATAATATGTTATTTTTGAAAGTGGTATAAGTCCATTTGGAGCTAAAAACAACGTTTATTTTTTAAATATTTTCAATTATTATTTTTTCATAATAAAATTTAAAAGATGTAAAAGTGTTAAAAACATCACTTGATTGATTAACGTTTGCTAATATTTTTAAATTAATTCAAACGCAAACCCTTAAATATCTCGAAACATGAAAAAATGGACTTATACCACTTTCAAAAATAACAGTTCATATATGTATAGCAAAAATAAAAATGGCGATTTACAATGAGCACAAAATTTAGTTCCTTTTGTAGTTTTTGGTTGGCAAGCTTCAGGAAGTCATAGCTCAAAATACAAAATATTTCAATTTGATTGCGGCAAGAGTAGGCGGGGCATAAAGCATTTCATGCAATTTGATTGGATTATACTGCAGGAACGATTGCGACAATCGTTGTATCCTCAAGTATGTATTCAGCATCAAGGCCTCTACTGTATCTTTGGTGATTTTCAGGGCAACATTATTGGTGATATGTGGTTGTTATTGGTCCTTTTTTTCTGTACGGCAAACACAATTTTACGTTTTGTTGTTAACATTATTTTTTATTTTTCTTGCTTAATGTTATTGATGTTTCAGATCCATTCTTGAGCTTCCAGGTTAATGACGTATTTTCATAGCCATTTGGGAAAAGCGCTCTATTTCTTGGTGGTAGCTCAAATATGGATGTGTCTTTAGTATCTCGATGTCGAGTTTTTAACCAATGTTAATTGGTTGTGCATAACTACTTAGCTGTGATGTTATTTTTCAGTTTAGTTAGTCCAAAACTAATATGTTTTGGACTGTTACTTTTGTAGCTATGCTTCCATGAATGTTTTGAGCGCTGGATTGCTTGTGTCGTATAGTAGTCCTGGTTTAATATTTCCCTTACAGATGTGCTAGTAGATGTTCTTTAATTTATATATTTTTAACAGTGTCCGAGAATCGGTGTGTTGTCCCAGGTCTAATATATGTCAAGCATTGAAGCACCATGACATACTAGCTAACCTTAATACTAAATTATTTACTGTTTTTTTTTCAAAAGTGTTTTAAGGCTGGAAAACCTACCGCTCGTGGGGAACTGTAGCTTACAATCTGAAATACAAAAAATACCTTTGCGTGCAAATTGAATCTTAATTTGTTTTAGCTCTAACAGCGATCCATAGCAACTGAGGTTTTTGCCCTATTTGTTTTGCACCTTTATTTGCATTTATGTAAATTTGTGTATTTTGTGCCGTGTTCGTTCGGCTGCGGTTACCAATAATAGTGTGCGATGGTTGTATGTATATCATATACAAATTAATCTGGAACTTTGCAAAAGGATGTAAATAGGTGTGCTTTATTAAATAAATAATGAAACACCCGAATCCGTATTGTCTATATTTATTATTTCTTTTGTTTTTTTAAATGGTGTTGCTTGGCTACTAACTTACCAGATGCATTTAAAAGTGGTAATTCTAAACGTCTCTGTTTAAAAACATAAAAGAAAGTATTATTTTTCTAATTCACAAAAGATGACGTGACGTCATTAGAAAATACTTAGTACCTATCAGCGCATTTTAAAAGTTTTATATTATTTTGTTATACCCTAATAGGTATACACTCCAAAAATTAAAGCAATAACTGAAAAATGTTTATAAAGACAGAAAAATAAAAAAAAACCCAATCTGTTGAACTTCAATCGAACGGTAACGACGCGGAATATTATACACCCAAAATTCCTCAAAATATCAATATTCCAATTAAATTTTTTATTTGAAAAGCAAATTAAACCGTGTATAAAAAGCTCAACTTTTTATTGTAATTAAATTTTAACAAGAATTTTTTCCTTTTCGCGTTCTTTATAATTCGATTAATATGTTTATATTCGAAAGCTTATTAAATTGTAGCTACAGAAAAACAAATGTATAATTTTAATTAAATATTTAAAAATTCGTTGAAATTGCAAATCTTGAGGAAAAAAAACTTTAAATCAAAAAGCACAAGGCAATTTTTATTTTTCATTAAATTATTCATAATTCATTGCTTATTGATGATGGCATTAAAAACCCTTTAGAACTTTTTCATTTTGTTCTTAATTATAATTAATTTTTAACAGGATTTCTAACAAGCACAAAAAAGCTAACGAATACGTTTTTATTTTATTTTAATTTTTATTTTTTTGAATGAATTTAAATTGATTCCAGTCCTTTAAACCCTTTTTTGTGTATACATATATACGAAAATATTAAAAACATCATCCTTTTCATCATCATCGACATCATCTTGAAATTCTATCGCGCGCGCCTTTTCATCATAAGAACAACAATATAAAGGTTGAATGGTGAATTGGTGATCATTCTGTTCGAGTTTTATTTCTCTTTAAGACGGGTGAGCTTTTTTTGTACATATGTATTAAAAGCACAGAAAATCCAAATTATTTTCAATAGATCCTTTTTATTTTATTTTTGTTCAAGTTTTTGCCGTGGAAGATTGAAGAATGTGCAAAACACCGTATACCCGTAAATGTGCGCGAGACGAGAAAAAAAGGTGGTATAACGATGTTTGTGCTTTTTTGTGAAGCACAGTTCTTTTTTTTCTGCTTGATGCTTTAACTTGATAACAATCAATTTAATTTCTATTATTATTTCTATATTTTTGTTTTTGGGTATTTTGTGTATATAGTGCGCTCATTCCAATGTGCTGTGTGTAACTAGGTAGATTATTCTAATAACAATAGTTATTGTTATTATTGTTTTATATTTTGTTATTTAGCAAATTGAAACAAATTTAATGGAATTAATTTTGATCAAATCTTTCTAGTAATAATCACATAGTGGTTTTTATTGTGTTGATTGGTTATGTATTATTTGTAGATTGGGTAGCTATTGATTTAGTCAGATCAATGATAACGACAAAATATAATGTTTACCATATTTGTGGAAAGAGCGGAAAATATTTATTATTGGATCCAATTTAGTGAACGAATGGTGGACGAACAAAATCACTTGTACAAATTTATAGACAATATCTTCAGTCAATGGTCAGATATTCCAAACTCAAAACAACATTGTCGGGATTTTTATCGAGCATAATTATAATTGTCGAGACTTATTGTATAAAAATTACCTTTTGGTTCAAATTCCGTGTATGGTGTATGAATACAAGCTTGACAATTTATGGGTTTGAATATGTTCTTTCGTTCAGTAACCTTTATAAAGTATTCTTTCTTAAACTTAACTGGATCCTCTCAAAGTCCTCAACAGAGGAGTGAACTGGCTAGTAGTATAAAATGCCAAGTTGATCCATTATTTGCCAAATGTTGAGAAATTTCTATATTTGATTTATTAGTCGATACAGCCAATACGCCAATAAGTTGATTCTGAGACCCGACAAAATTGATGACCGTATCGCTACTCAAATCACATCAATCTTCTAGTTGTAGTGAATATTTTATAGGCTGTAATGAAGGCAAATTAAATCCCCCGATTTTTAGTGCGCTGATATTTTAAATTTGTGCTTCCTAGGAGGTAAGTTTTAGATTGTTACCTCTTGATAATAAGTCATTTACGCAGAAGTCACTCATCATTATTTAGGTTTCGATTGGACCCTTCATGATGACATTCTAAGCATTACGATGTTCAGCTGATATGATTCTATACCTTCGTTGTTCATAATATTTTCTGATATCGTTGCTCATCAGAATGTACCCTTATCTGTACATTTGCTCGAAATCCGCTGAGTTCCCTCTCTTATATTTTCCTCACCGACGTTGATTTGACATTTTGTAATTTGGGACCAATGCACTGCATTTGATATATAAATGTTTTATCTGCCTTAGCTCATGCATCATACTTCATTTAATTTTGTTTTAGTGCTATAGTTGTTTCGAACACTTGATGAGAAATGTATTTTTCGTTGAATTGGTGTTCATTCGCTATGCTAATTTGTAAAGCTATTCTTCATCTGCCTAAGGTTTTCGGAATGTATTTTTCTACTTTTCAAAATCCTGGCTTTCACAGTCTATAAAACGACCATTGACTTTGGGTGTAAGATGGCTTGTCGTTTAAAATATTTGCAAATAGTATCCGTCTTACCTCTGTTTGTTGATCGATTGGTTCGTCCTGACAACTTGGTTCAACTGGAAATTTGGGAAATAATTAGCACCCAATAAACTTTCGATTACATTTGACGCATTCGTTTATTAAAATTATACCATTTGTCTATCAATATGTTCTGCAGGCAGCGATCGAGGCAGGAAAAGTGGTTAATTTTGAATGCAATTTGAGATATGGAGTCTAGTAATATTTGGCCGTTTCATTATGGGTTTCCTTTGCCCCAAAGACATTGTACAACTGCCATTCTCTCTAGTCCTATTCGACAAGTTCATCACTGATAAAAATCAGTTTACGGCCTCCAAACAATTTCACACAACTATTCTAGTAAATGAGCCTCGCCTAATATAGTCAGAACTATTATTCGCTTAACACGTACACTGAACACATGTATGTCCAAAACATTGTACAATCACTTATTAAAATCTACTCAAATACCATATATCACACAGTCCAGCTTATCTATTCCACCCTAAAAACCTAATCCAAAAGAGGTTTTCCAGTCACCAAACCATTCAATACTTGTCAAAAAATTACTCTATCAAACATATCACACCAAATAATCCGAGTCCAGTCCTTACCTTCCCACACCATTAAAAACGATTCGGTTGGAAGAAAAGAAGAAATACGAAAGTGGAAAGAAATACTGTCCAGTTTTGTCGTAATTTTCTTTAATATACTGGGTGTGTGAATATGACTCTGTCCTTTTTTATTAAAAGAAAACACATTTGCTTGTTTGGAAAATGAAATAATTATTTATTGAAAGTTTGCTCCATCTGCAGCTACAACTTTCCCCCATCTTTCAGGCCGTTTACGGATTCCCTCTCTGAAGAAATCCTGTCTTTGGAAGCAATCCAATCAATAAGCCAATTTCTGGGTATCGATTTTGTCTCGTGAGTTACTCATTTAAAATGAGTGAAGCAAAAAAAATCAAATACGTACACAGTGTATAATACACAATTATGTCCTTGTATTTGTATTTTTCTTTTGTTCGTATTTATGTCATTTGTATGGTGAACAGTACCAAAATAATGCGTTTCGGGCGAATTGGTTTAATTTTTATGGTGCTTACTTCCTTTTCTCAGCACATTACGTCTGCTCTCGAGCTGTGGAGTGTCATTATTTAACATGCCAATATATTTTATATTATCTATTATCATAAATTAATTTTACATCTAATAATAAAATTTTATAGGTAAATTTATTTTAAATTTCATAAATTTTAGAAATTATAAAAAAATCGAAAATACATAAACAACGCAAAAATATGGCGTTTACAATAGTTAACCCTTTGAGTGCCAAAAACCGCAATCGTGTTCCTTAATACAATAGCCGAAATCATGTTGGCACTCAAAGAGTTTATATGAATAAACAAAAAAAGAATGTCACGTGACTTGCATATGCAGAAAAACAATCATACGCACGAAACTACCACAAATACATATGCTACTACTATATCATTCCGGTTACACTCATTTCGTTTCACACATTTCGGGACAAAATTGGTATACTGATCTCTGCGGGAGAACTGATGGAACGACAGCATCGATTGAAATAAGTAGTAGTTTGAATGAGCTACTTCTGGTGAATACGGTGGGGTAGAAGTTCCCACTCCTGTCCTTTTAAATAATTTTTCACAACGTTTGCAACATGTGATTTTGCATTGGCTTGCTGAAAAATTATTTTTTTGTTTTTATTTACTCTTTTTGGTCGGCATTTCTCTATAGTTCGCTTTTAAGGTATTATTTGTCATCGGGAGACATCACCCTTGATAGTTTCAATACACCACACCTTTCTGATCACACTAGAAGCAAATAGAAGCAAATTGTAAGAAGCAATAAAACGTCATTTTAGTATTAAAAGATATAAAACGGTTTTTATATGAAAACCGTTTAAAATACGTTGCAATTCTTCAATAATAAAACCGTTTACGTGTGGATTTAAAACAGTAAATTTTTGGGTATTTGGAAACGATTTAAAAACTTTGCCAGTGGATAGAAGGTTTCATAAAGTTCATACAAAAATGTTTAGCCCCAGTGCATTTTCACCGACTTCCATAAGTGCTTTTTAGTTTTTTGCATATATTTTGCAAAGTACATAACATGATATGATATGATAGAGGCGTACAGGCCAACCATAACTGCGATCCTAGGTACGTTACTATAATCCTAAAATATCAACAAACAAATAACAAATTATATCTGAATGCGAATAATATGTCAGCATCATGCGGGCCCAGGCCCTGCTTGATTTTGTTAGTTTATTAATTTGTGTCAGTTGTGGTTGCGGTAAAGGATATTGATATTCATCATATGTATTTGGCATAAGTCGTAATATACTGGTTAGGTTATTTAACTCACATCCATGGGTCATCTCATCATATGCTGCTTGTAACCTTATTTTGCCTTTTGCTCCCATCCAACACCATCTAACCGAGGTGCTTCACGTTCGTAATGACACGACAGCATTATCATACATATGATAACGTAAATATTCCGTTGATATTGTAAATTAAATTTAAATTCGGCAATGTCATTCAGCTACCTATATTTAAGTTCACCCAAATAAAATTAGGGTTGATTTATATCTAACATTCACACAATTTTGCTAAAACATAACCTGGATTTAACCAGAAAGATTGTCGAAAAACAACATTCCATACCAAAGAGTCTTTAGATCGTTAACATATTTGATTGTATTGAGTTTATCCTCAAAGCGTAAGTAATTAAATAGACCCCTTGATCAAGAACGTTGCAGTCACAATCTTCCCTGACCTTCCGGTATGTTCAAAAAAATTAAATTTAATAATTAAGTATAAAAATAAATTGAATTATATTTGCCGACAACTTTATGGTTTAAGTCTGGACTTTCGACAAAATTTCAATTTATAGAATTGTTTAAAGTAAGGAACAAATTTAATTTCGGAACACAAAACATTCTAAAAATATCTCGAGCCTAAAACGCTTAGAAGTCGTTTAATCAATTTTAAATTATTGTCTCTTTTATGTATAAATAATAATAAAAAGTACGTTATCAAATTAAATTCAAAATACTGTCATAAACATAATCATCTATCATACTTCGAGATTGTATTTCTTGTAGATACAACAAAGGTGTACGGAGCAAAGTCTCGCCTGCCCTGGCTGGTCCCACGTCACAACCAATTATCCATTGTGACAAAATTTCGAGAAGAAACACAACAAAATTTCTAAACACACAAACAAGACGCCTATACATACCATAGTAAAGAAACAGTCACTTACAAAAAATCAGTCAACAAACACGACTCAAACAAAACAAGCTCATTCCACACGGGTTGTCAAGAAGCGGTTTCATCTTCGTTTTTTCCCCGTTTACTTATGATACCGGTTTTAATTGTGACTCATTTTTCAACTTTATTTTCGAGAGAGCAGAATAAAACAATACAAAAAATTTTTTTCTTTAAATATAAAATAAGGTTTTAAATAAGCAATAACAAATCTATTACGACTTATTTTGAAGCGTGAAGTCGATTTCATTTGACAACCTGTGTGGAACGGCTGATTTACATTACTCACAATAGAAAATTAAAAAACTTGTCCATAATTCTGGTTCATGCTTATCTCCATCTAACAAAAAATAGGTCGACTAAATGCTTTCTTAATGGCACACGTAATCAAAAAAAAGCAAACATTTTTGTTTATGCGGTGTACAAAATACGAAAATTAAAAATAAAACAAATCCATGAGCACATTATCCTTTTTCCGGCCTGCGATCACAATTCTGTTCGATACGAGAGAGAAACATGAACAAAACAAAAACCATTACAAACTATGGTTCTCAACATACACATTTGTGTACGGTGGACTTAAATTTAAGGAGAAACAAATTTTGTTTGGCCGGAAAGCGACATAAAATTTTTGTTCTTGAAGCCGAAATGAAAAAATAAAAATGGAAATAAAAAAATTTAAGGCCATTTTTGAGATGTAGATTTTTGTTTAAATTTCGAGAGAACAGAATAAAACAATTTGGTGTTTCAATATAAAAAAAGGTTTTAAATTAACATTAAAAATCTATTACGACTTAGTTTGAAACCAGAAGCTGAAACCGAGTGTAGCTTGGCCCAAAAATACATAACATTAATGCACACCACACCAAAACAATTGTATATTTTAAATTTCAAACAAAATATGTTCAAATAATTTTTTAAATCTTACCAGAAATGACGAGTTTTGATAAAAAACTTTATTTCACCAAAATTCGGCATCTCTACATCCTGGCGGATTGACTATTTGGAATGAGACTAAACTTAAAATGTTCCCTTTAATTGGGAGATCCTTGCGAAGTTTGGTGAAATATATTTACCAGAAATGGAAACGTTCATGTGAGCTTTTTCATTTTTTGCAATGATGTTTAAAAGTTTAGCATTTACATAAAATGGCACAGCATTAGAAGATTGTTTTAAATAGAAAGATCAAATTTTCAACCAACACATTGTTGGTAAACTTGTTGTTTTTCTGAAATTTATGCAAGAATGAAGATTTTTCATTATACAAAACAGATGTTACTAAAAATCCAGTAAGTTTAAGCTTGGTCTTCACTCTCAAAATTTTGTCATGACAATAGCATGTCATGACAAAATTGTATTTTTACACTCACAACTACTAACACTAAAATGTAAGTAAAATCATTTTATGTTCTCTGGTTTGTTTAATTGAGAGTCAAATAAAAATTTTCTACTCATTTTGTCACAATGTCATGACAAAAACATCAGCAATTTTAATAAATTTTCTCATTGTCATGGTGTAATGCGCATGATCAGACTCAATACAAATATATTTTGTCATGGCATTCTAGCGTCATGACAAAATTATGCGAGTGAAGACCGATCTTTACTTTTCCACTTTAGAAATCAAAAGAAATTCGGGTTTTGTCCACAATATATTCATCCCTCTTTTTTATCTTATGGTCGTGAAATGTGACTTATACAAGCGTGTGTGTTTATGTAATTTCTGAGAAATGAAAATTTTAAATTTTGGATGCATTATAGTGAGCAAAGCATAAACTTTTATATTTTTGACGAAAAAATCATTTCTTTTAATTATTTCATTTAAATTTTTCAATATTACGTGGTTAGTGGAATTTTACCATTGTACGAAGTGAGCGTTGATAATTTGTATTATAATAGATCCTAGGGTGACATGTTATAACATCACTATGTCTCTTTTTTCTAAACTGAAATTAGCGACTGTTTCGGTTATGAATTATTTATTTTCTTCCACAAACTACTAAAAAAATATGAGCAGTACTTCTTTCTCTAATTTTGTTAAAGTGTCGAAAAATAAATATTTGGTAACAGAAATGAAGTAGAAATATCACAATTTTTTAATCTAGCAGGCTGGAAAATGTTATAAGAAATAAAAAAGTATCCGATTTTATTCTAGAGAAGCGAGACATAAACTTCGATAAATTCGAAAATGCGAGGTTGTAACATGTCACCCTAGGGGTTATTGAAAAAGGAAGAATATTGACGGTCAAAGAAAATGGTAGGAAAAATTGAAAAACTTATTAATCCATAACCTTTCACTTCGATAAAATAATTGCTACTAAATATCTTTTACAATCTAATTTTTTTAATAATAAGTGTCATCTATGTAATATCTTTTGAATCAATAACAAAGCGTTTCGTTATTATTTTAGGTTAAAGGCCTGCAGTATCATAGATCGCACTGATTTTCCACAGTTAAAATTCGCAATTTAACCGCAGCCTAAAAATATTTATGTAATTCTTTATTAATTTGCACGCCATTGTTATATGTAATCAAATCCAATTCAATTCCTACCTAACCGAAACTTAATTTTCCTCAACGTTGATGATAAATTTATATATTATTTAATATTTTCTAATTTGCTTTTCAAATACCAAGGAATTTTCAAGTTTCAACAACAGTACAAAACGAAACGAAAATGTGCTTGTATCAATAATAAATTTTTCACTGTTTTTCATGAATTCCAAATGAATTAATAAATCTTCTTAGTTGATGTTGTTTATTATTATTTGGTTTTTCAGTCAGCAAGATATAACACAACACAAGAAGCGAAAAAAATAAATGAAATAAAATAAATTAAATTAAATTGTTTAGAGAGATATAATATAAACATGGGCAAGGACGGTAAAGCGCGGAGTAGCTTAACACAACAAGTCTTTTATATAGTCTCTATTCAGCGTACATTCAACTTTGTTTTGGGATAAAATTTTGTTCATTATTCCCTACAAGTTTTTCGATCCTCTTATTATTTTCCTAATTTTCCTTAATTTTGAAAAACTTTTGTTTTTTGTAAATGTTAACAATTTTTTTGTTCTACTTATAATTTTGGTTGTTATATTTTCTATTTTTTGCGTGTGTTGTGAAAAATGGCGGACAATTTCTGGTAGTATAACAAGAATCGTGGAATCTGGTTGATAAACTAATTTGATGACATAATATTGGTACTCATATACAATCTTTAAAATCTAAACTTTGTTTAGCTGGATACAAAGCTCAAATCAAATACCGTTTACATCACAGCCAATAAATTTTATTCCACAAGTTGTAATTGCTAATCTTTTGTTGCGAACTTCCAAGTGATATTACCGTTCATAGCTGTTGCAAAAATATTTTATTTCAGATGCCGATCAACTGTCTCTTCGATAGAAGAATTTGAATAGTATTCATTCACTGTGTTGTCAAAATGATAACTTATGGTATAGATTTTATAAGAGGATATCAAAAAAGGCTAAAACTACTCTTAAATGTATCTAATAATTGCAGGAGGATAGCAGATCTTGAGACCAGTATTGGGCAGACAGTTATTTTTTCTCCCATGTCACATTTAACGAAGAACTTATTTTAGTAGAGAATAAAATTATTAATTTCAGTTGGATAATGTTAGCTGATTTCAGCCTATCCACTCCAAATCGTGAAAATAATCTGCGCCGCCCGTTCAATCGGTGCTAAGGCGATTATATGACATTGTATAGTTGAACGGAGATATCCCAATAAATCTTCCAAATTTTGTAACCCATCAACGAGAAAAATTTACATTTTTATTAGATAGTGCCCCAATTGAAACAGAAGAAGCGTTTTTAATAAATTTACTGTTAGTTAGAGATCGTGCTAAATTAGCGGTAGATTCATCTGGCATAGTTAAGTTGCTCGGTAGAGACAGAACCACGAATTCATCTTTTAAATTATCCTGCATTCTTTCTGGTGGAAAGTCAAAATTATTTATTGAAAATGAATGTTGGTTCTATGCCATTTATATGTGGAACAATCACATCGTTCATGTGACTACCATAGCTTCTGTTACAGGCCTCCCGACATCAAAACTTTTGATGATTTAAGCTGTTCATTAGCTTCAATTTCAGCTCGAATGTTGTTCTTAAGATCTTGAATTGTTTGTTGATCATTACTATTCACTTGACTTTAAAAAAACTCAAAAGAAAATAATTTAATGGTGTCAAATCGCATGACCTTGGTGGCTAACTGACATTAGAATTTCTTAAAATTATGCGATCATCGAACTTGGTTGCCAATAAGTGTAGGGTTTCTCGATTTGTGTGACATGTAGCACCGTCTTGTTAAAACCAAAGATCATCTAAATCAAAATCATCCAATTTTGATTACAAAATTGTTATGAACGACGCTTCAAAGCGTTGTTTGGCTCTTCATGAACATTTTCACTTATATCGGTTACTGTTTCTTGAGTACGAACTGGCCGATAGTGTTCATATGCTCTACGACCTGCATACAATGATTTGAATATGATTTGATAATGATTTGAATATGAATTGAATATGAATTGAATATGAATTGAATATGAATTAAATATGAATTGTATATGAATTGAATATGAATTGAAAGTGAATTGAATATGGATTGAATACGAATTGAACATGAATTGAATATGAATTGATTATGAATTGAATATGAATTGAATATGAATTGAATTTGAATTGAATATGAATTGAATATGAGTTTTTAGATGAAATGATGATAATATATTGTTGTGCCATAATTCGATTGTTTTACTCTCAGAAAAATACTTATTTTCAATGTAAATCTTTTTTACTTTTGTTTTATTTCATTAATGACTTTTGCTGACGATTGCCAAATTTGTCAGAATCTGAGAGTTCCTTTAGGCTTACTACTGCCATCCAGTTTCAGTTTAACTGTAAGCTATTCTAACTACTGTGATCCTTTTCTCTTGTTATAGCTCAGTTCACCTAAATATTTTGGATTACCTTAAGTTTTGTCAATCTTAAACGATATTGACATAAGTTATATGTTTTAACCATGTCAACTAACCTTCAATCATTCTTTTTTCTATCCCGTTTCTGTAAAACGAGATATACTGTTGATTTTTTATGCTACAGCATTTTCTCGATTATGAAACTTTTTCATCGTTTTATTCTCGTTCATCGCTTTATACAAATTCACATTCACACCCTTATACAAAGTTATACACACATCCATAAAAACAAACGAATTACAAGTAAAATTCAAATCACGAAGATCATGATGTTTTCTCATCTCAGCTACAAAAAAAAAATATATTCTGTGCTGTTGAAATACACCATCGTACTCTCACTTGAAATTATTTAGCTTTTTCTCGTACGTCGGGATGAAACTATGTTCTATACCTAAAAGCAAAAAACAAAACGAAAATATCTTAAGATGTTTTACAAGAACAGAATAAAGTATGTATATGATACACTTTCGAGTATATTGTTGTGTCTATATGTTAGATTGTTTCATTATTTGTTCTTATTGTTTTCTATTTTGTTTTATTTGTGGTCCAACTTTAAGTTTATGCGATTCGAGAAATTGAAATTCAAGAGACAAAAATTAAATTGTGTCTCTCTAATGAATTATTGATCAACTAAATTTTCTCTGTGATTTGGTAATGTAAACGAATCTGTCGCCCGATTCATATGGTTCATGGTTAGTTCATGTTGGGTTAAAATGTTATTTTGTTAGATGCATATCTTATATGTATATAAATTGAAATACAACTGAAATTGTTTGAAGTACATTGCTATAGGTGGGTAGGTAGAGGCGTGTCGATTACATTATACATGACATGTTAGGTTCAAGTAAAATTTATCGTGATTATGAAACTTGAATACTAATCAGAATCCTTTCCAAATGTATGTGATTTTAAATGTGAAAACTTGTTATTGTACTATGGAAATGCTAAGAACCTGAATCTCAAGGCTGCATTCCCACCATTTATGCAGGTCAGTTTGTTGCACAGGATAAACTATGGCGGGGTCATTAAGGTCCGCGGCACAAACAAATTAATTGTTTTAACAGACCGCATAACAGTTCTTTGGAATAGTTAGTTGTGAGAAATTGTACCTTAATTGTGTTGCATCAAACTAATTTTTTGGCCATTAATATCAAAAAAGTTTAAAAATGTGAAAAAAATATTTATAATTTATTATACTTATGTAACTATATAGACACATACATTAAATTGGATAACCTATATCTAGAACCAAATGCACGTAATGATTTTGAGCTTTATGGATAAACATACAAATTAAAATATTTACCTTGATAGGTAGAACCCAGTTAGAAGTTTGATTTTCTGACAATTTTTTTTGAATAATTAATCCAAATGATAAATGGTTCACCACGGTACATTTTTGAATTATTCTGACTGTAGCGGAACAAGCAGATAGTTTTGCGTATGCTTGATATTCTATTAGTGATCCGAGGTACTCAGGGTTGGGTCATATCCATTTTCCACTGCTATTCTCACCGCTAAACAAAAACTTCTTTTTTTTCAGCCCCAAGAAATTAATAAGCGGAACCAATTTAAAGCAAACAAACGTAATTTCACTTTGTCACTCAAGAGGGCCACTCTCATCGTCTCCCCACACTTTGCCAAAACTGAATGAAATAACTATACACTATTCTTAAAGATATGTTAACAATATATATTTACCACCTTGTAGCGACTTAGAACATAAATAACAGCACAAAAATTAATTTAACTTAGTTAACAATTTCAATAATATGGATTTTTTTAATGGCTTATTAAAACTGCCGTAGGTGAATAGTAGCAAATAATAATTAAAGTAAAAAAACAAAATCAAAGCAAAACATTTAATAATACAATTCATTTACGATAATCTCCCTACGATCACTTGAGCGCTCCCGTGATAGCGAAGAAAGGTGTTTTGGATAATAAATTTTTATATTCATACATGATTTACTTAGCAATTTTTTAATTAATTTTTTTTTTATTTTTCACATTACAAAAATTTAATTAGCTATTTTCTCCAATTTTTTGTTTTGATTATAACTTGGCTATTCAGATTTTTTTTTGATAAAATAATTTGATTAACACTAATAGATACCAGGGATTAGAATTGAAGCATGCACACTACGATTAAACTAATTAATACAGAAGAAATAATTATAACGAAATTAAAAATTTATCACGATAATTAAATTTAGAAATTAATTTACAAAAAAAAATAATTTTTTTCACCACACGATGAAACTTTTTATGTTGTAATACGGCTTCATGTTGATGCGGTATAAGCGGTAAATATTCTGCCAGCTGTAGAGATTGTACAGGTTCCTTGATTCACCACGGTTTTTGTTTTTTTTTTACTGTATATTGTGGTTTTTTTTGCATTACCGTCCTCCACAAGACAAGTTAGACTTTCTAGTTTCGATTAGAATATGGTTTTTAATTAATAAAATATTGGTTTAGCTGAAGCATCCAACGCAACGATGTTCGGTTTATTTTATTTTGTAGTTGTATTTGTATTTATGCAATTTTCGAGAAAATGTATGGGGTCTACATATGACCAGCTAAAGAATGATTTAAGCAGTAAGTATAAACAAACTTATTAGAGAAATGACTATCACACGAATAAAAGGGAATCAAATTTATAAATGGATTTAGAAATCTTACCCAAAACTGTTGTCGTTGGATTTAGTAGTTCGCGAACACCATTATGCTAAATACAAATATAGAATTTAAAATTTGTATATTTAGAAAATTATTAATTGTATTAACAATTTTGATGTGGTTTAGATAATTTTATCACCCAAAGTGGTTGCTTTTGAGATATTCTCCGTAGCTTTGGAACTTTACGCATAATGCTGAAATAACCCAAGCAAGATTTTTCAATATTTTACAAATTTGTAACCCTCAAATCGGGATGTGACGACACTTAAGATGAGCACGTGATAACGTACCGGTATAGATGTCTTTTAGGCGTACTAATTCATTTGGGTTTACCGAAATAAAATTTTATTAAATGAAAACAAAAAAAAAAACAAATCCAGATGTTTTACACCAAAAAAATCGAAACAATACGTCACAATTATGACAGTTATTGTTGTCTTGTGTCACCATTTCCAAATAATACCTTACTCAATGTAAGATGGGTCGCTAAATATGAAATCGTAATGCCGACTTTTATATATCTTTAAGAACTACGGTGTAAGGCACTGCCTCTAAAATATTAGAAGCAGACTCGAGTATTGAGCGAAGAATATAATATAAAGGTAAAATTCATTTGAATAAACTTGCCATATTAGAATCGTGGTGAAAAAGTGGATATTTACACGTATTGAAATAAGTCTTGTTAACGTTGTCTATTTTCACTACGTTTAAAGCGTCAGCGTTAAATTATTTTAACTTTGTCTTTGATTCATTTAAAAAATTCAATTTAATTCATATGATTAAAGATACTAATGGTTCACTGATATCGACTCAGGATTAAATGCCGATTCTTTGTATAAAGCTTTGTAGTGGAAGTGATTAGTATTTAGTTTCTATCTGATATGATCATGAAACCTTTCAATCATCTCATCAAACCGATGGTGATTGAATATTACAAAACACACAATGAACTAAATTGATTCTTGCCTGATGCGAAACTGATTTTTTTTTTCAAATCTGAATATTACTTCAATTACAAAGCTTCTTCGAAAATGTAGGTTCAATAACAAATAAAAAAATCAAAGTGGGATGTGGCTTTGAAATAGGCGTTTTATCATTTATCGGCGATTCTAATACATTCTGTGTTATCTGAGAACTCAACTAAATGGCCTTAAGGCCGATATGTTCGATGTCGCTTTGAATTAATTAATTAAGCCAGTTTATTAAATTTGGGGAAAAATATTATCGGTAATCAATCGGTTAATTCATAAAACGAACTATTATTCTCTGGAAGAGTTTGTCTAATTTTAGCGCAGACCAATCTTCCATGTAGATTTTGCTACGCGCCGAAGCCATAATGTGATCATGTGACTGGTAAATAATATAATCTGACTTTTATCAAACATGAATCGACCTCAGAATTATTATATATATGTCCCGATACACAATTTCAATTTTGAAACTGAAAAAAACCTAACTATTACCGGGAACCGAGTCAGTTAAAAACCCGTTCGGTTACCATCAGATTACCCAATTCTGGTACAAAATGAATTGTAACAATTACCAATAAGTTACCATCGGCCAAATCGTGGCACTTATAACTCTATAGTTACCGATATTTTGTGCGCCTGCATGTTCAAAACACAACAGATAAATATATTTAATTTTATGTAGTGAAATGTAAAACACAAATTCTTCAATTTTTCGGTTACTTCGTGTAACTTGTTACTTAGGATTGAAAACTATTTTGTTATACAAAACTTCAATATAAAGTAGGTTTCAAAATTTTCAAAATGCCATGTCATTTCAAATTACGAGCAAAATGCATAGGAAAATGGAACGCATATAATTATAAAGCACGTGATTATAAGGTTATAAATAATTATATAAAAAAAATATTAATTTATGATTCGTAACAATATGAAACGGCCATCTTTCTTGTTCAGTTATGTTGATACGGCACGGCATGGACAACCTGTAGAAAATATTTTTTAGAAAAAAATAATGAAATTTCTTTTTACACACATAGCTAATAAAAACTTTCAATTAAATTTATAAATGTCTACATAAGTCCAAAATAAAAAGGCGCTGTATCGGCATAACCAATAATTGAAATGTGAATTGTTTTACACCGGTTACCGAGAATTTACCAACTTTCTAAAACATTTTAATGAATAGGATCCAGGTTTTCAAATCATTTACCAACATACTTAGATCTCGTTTCTTCAGTTTCAATTCACGAAGAACGGTGACACTCATGTCAAAAATTATAGGACAGAAAGTAAATTACCTTACAATATACGGGTACAGACAGTCTCGCTTAATATGTTTACGGAAAGTTACCGATACATTTTCCCTTCAATTTTGGTGTTGCAAATTGTTCGTCGGGTGTAAATACAGTAACAGTTTCTACAATTAATCGTTTACAGCAAAAAATGTACATAGGAGTGTCTGGGTAATAAAAACCAATACAAAAAGACTTGCAACGAAGAGACTACAAACATTTTGTCAGGGGCACTATTATGAAACCGTTCGCATTTCGCATTTTAGCGATTTTGCGGATGCGATCCGCCCGTTGCTTTTGTATTATGAAATGCGATTATCGCATATTGTATTTCCCAAAGGGAATTTTTTATTGGGAATTTTTTTTAATGTCATTTCAACATCTGTCAATTATTATAGGTTATAACTATATAACGATTCGCAGTGTTTTTGCATTTATTTATTCTATCAATAAATAAAAATATTAAATGGATTGTGTTACCTTATATTTAAATATAAACTGTAAAGATGATGAAGAAGGTGATACAACGTCAATATTAAAAATAAATGTTTTACGAAACACGTCAAACCTCATTGAATTATGTTCGAATATTGAATTATGAGATAATAAAACTTTAAATTTTACTATTACCACTTTTATAATAGCTTTTTATTATTTATTTAAAAAAATTCTATTAAAAATTAATTATTTAAACAAATTGAAATTTAAATTGAGTGAAAGATAAATATGCGATATTCGACTGCTTATGAGCATTCGCATTTTTCAAATATAGTTTCGCAAAAATCCGCCGTGTCATTTTATAATATGGCGTTCGCATCCGACTTCGGGCGCATTTTTGCGAAAATATTGTTCTATAATACCAAAATGCGATATCGTATGAAAATGCGAAATCGGATTTTTTTCATAATAGGGCCCCAGATTCTAGTACGTTCCTTTACTTAGATGGTCCTTGACTGTAACATAAAAATTATTATGTTCTAAAATTTCAATAGTTCGACCCTGATCCTACGCATATTACACAAATCGTAGGTCATCAATCTACTAGGTAGATAGTACAACTAGTACAACTCGTTAATAACGGGTTATCGAATAAGTATTATATATTTATAAAAATTATAGCAGCCATTTTTTCAGATCCCCTTCAAAATTGCCATTTAAGTTCAGTATTGTTTGGCAAATCACCTTGGAAAGATACACAGTTGCACAGCGTTTAGATAATTTTATTTTTTATATAAATAATGAGTCTATTTGGGCTACGTGTCGCGCATGCGATGAATCTAATTTCTGGTAAATGGCTTCGTAAATAAGCATAAGTACGGTATTGTCGCATTTGGAGCGAATAAATTCACATGCTGTTCATGAAACACGTTTACATCAACAAAAATGAACAGTTTGGTGTGGTTTATGGTCTGGAGGTGGTGTTCGACTATATTTTTTTAAAATGAAAATGGTATTGCAGTTGCCGTCAATAGAGAACGCTACAGACACATGACTACGGATTTTTTGTGGCATGAATCAGATTATTTCGACTTGAACGATATATGGTTTCAACAAGATGGTGCAACATGCCGTACATCTCATAACACAAACAATTTATTGAGATAAATGTTTAATGACCGTGTAATCTCACAAAATTCCGATGTGAACTGGCTACCAAGATCATGTGATAATGATTCCAATAAACCACAAACACTCTATGACCTTAAAACCAACATTATTCCTGTTAATGGTGAATTATGTGCAGATTACTGTGAAAATGACCAAAAATTGGTGTTCCAGAATCGAGTTAAAAAAAAAAATCCGAAGGTGGTTTTGTCTAAAATAAATAAAAAATTACATTATTATCTTGTACCGTGAAAAATTAAAGCACGAGTTCTATTTACCTAAATTTTTCATCGAGAGATTTAAAGGATAGTTCAGGAATTTATTGACAAACTGTAAACCCGTAGTTTTCTACGCAGATAGTGCGAACACTAGCCTTGGCCAAGGCTTGATAGTCGACTACCAAAAGATTGTCTTTAAAACGTCAGGCAGCGTGGATACTCATTGTTCAGCTTTCCAAGCTAAAAACCCAGCTTTAACTCACTGTGTATCTGAAGCGCTTATATTTGAAGTTAGCTGAGTGCTTCAATAATTAATGTTTTGGACAGCTCTTTGATTGATTCTAAGCTCACCAAAGAGTGTAACCCCTCTGATATTGAATGTACCAGGTTGAAGATTTTCTGGCCAAAGCAGGTTCATGACTTTAGTTTGGTCCATAACCTGTTATATCTTTGGCATTCAAACAGTTCTTCCTACGTCTTTGTTAAGGCTCCTGTGAATAGTACAGCGTAAATGAATTTGGATTTACGTAAATCCAATTCAATTTTTAGTACTAAGGGTTTGTACTAAAATATTAAAAGTGGTATTTCAAACTATAAAATCGACATAAACATTAAGCGTATTGCATTGGTAAAAATGGTCTACGATTTAGTTTTGGATTTATAATTTTCCAAATCAGCAGCCATTTTCGGATTTAGTTTTTGGCTTCAAAGTTGGTAAGTAAAAATGGTTTTTCCTATGAATATTTGCATATTTCGTGTTTTTATTAATATTTTAATTTTATTTTAAAAACAAACCTGTATATGTATTGTATATTTTTTCCGATTTTGTAGTTTGAAATATCACTTATAATATTTTAGTACAAACCTTTAGTACTCAAAATTGGATTGGATTTACGTAAATCCAAAATCATTTTGAATTTAGATGAATCCATTTGGGTTAACTTTTAATGCGGTTGTTGTTGTAAATAACCAATGCAATACGCTAATTATTATGTTTTTAAAATAAAATTAAAAAATTAATAAAATCACAAAATATGAAAATATAT
The DNA here is from genome assembly GCA_947310385.1 of Nephrotoma appendiculata. Lineage (NCBI taxonomy): Eukaryota > Metazoa > Arthropoda > Insecta > Diptera > Tipulidae > Nephrotoma > Nephrotoma appendiculata. Next base: position 239,645,946 of record OX371223.1, on the reverse strand, counting down.
GTAGAAAAAAAGTTTTTATTTACAAATTTTAAAACCAAAAACTAAATCCGTAAATGGCTGTTGATTTGGAAAATTATAAATACAAAACTAAATCCTAATTCACTTTTAATAATGCAATACGCTTAATATGACATTTTAATGGCCGGGTTCTATTTCATTGAGGGTTTTAAGTATATCTCAGAAATTTTGGGACAAACTGTTCAAATCTCTATTTTTCTATTCAGATGATGTTAACAATAGCCTTGGCCCAGGCTTGGTACTCTACTACCAAAATTTGCCTGGGTACTGATTAATCAGCTTTCTAAGCTGAAATCCCAGCCAGTAATATTTGACGTTAACTGAATGCTACTAACTCCTTGATTCCAAGCTCATTTTTACGTCTCATTAATCGTCTTTGAAGTTATAACAACGTTACGTTCCCCTCTGATATTGGTTGTAACGGGTTACAGATTATCTGGCAAAGGCGAGTTCATGATCTTTATTTGTTGGGCTACAACCTGTTATCTCTTTATCATTTATTAGTATATAGTAAAGTTACAATGAAACTTTTCTTCACATGTTTATTAAGGCTTCCTTAACAAAAACATAGGAATACATGTTTTATTGCAACGTTACTACTAATAAATGATAAAAAGGTTTAGACCAATAAATAAAACACAAGTGACTGTTGTAGAGCGAAAGAATTTATTGCTATGTCAGATCCTCTTATAGATAAATATGTGCTTTTATTTGAGGCTCTTGCGATGAGCTGTTTTGTAACTTCATCAGCTTTCACGTATTCCATTCCAACTCGATTGATGTCAATTATTTGACTTCCTTTCCCTAGTCTAAACTTATTTAGTTTAAAGGGCTATGCACGATTGTGCACCGTCAACTCTGTCTAGGTTCCAGCAATTCCAACAGCAAAATTGGATTTAATAATTTACCAATCGAATTTTGCTATTTTCTATCTATTATTTTGTAATAAAATAAAACAAAATCTGATCCAGGCTAACTTCACGCAATGGTTTTATTGGTTAGTATTGCCTAATGATATTTTTGTTTTTTTTTTTATAAAATCCTGGGATAATTCTATATATGTACGTACATACGTGCATAGCAATAATACGAGTTACTACAAACATTTGTATCATATAACCATAGTGTGGTAATAGTAATGAATATTTCCATGAAAGTTGTTTTTTATAAAAATTATGGAGTGTTGTTCATGTTAGGTCAGCCTGACATGTTGTAATACTAGTTAAGAGTATGAAAGGACTCTCCAATAAATGTAGCTTCACCAACAAAGCATCAATAATTTAAATCATATTTGTACTGTTCTAGCTTGTAATAATAGGAATTTAAATAATTACAACCTTAACTTGCATGATATTCTCAGAGAAGCTGCTGTTTTTAGTGTAAACTAAACTGCTATATATTTGTAAACAGGCGGCTTTAGGTCAATAAATAAATAATTGAAGTTTGGAAGCACGATATCTTTAAACAAGATTAGTTAACGATAAAAATTACAGTATTTGTAATTCAAGAACTCATGGATCCTTCTGACGGAGGTTCAAAAAATCTACCTGATTGAGTTACGTAACGTTGGTGAGTTCAGAATATATCGTTATAACATTCATCTGAATCATTTGACATGCTCATGTTTAAAAACAGTAAGATACTTATATCACTAAATATGCTCCAAGATTCAAAAGTCTTTGAAGTTGCTTTATGCCTCTATTCCACCAAAAAATATTTACTGCCAGTAAAAAAGAAACGAGATCAAAATATAGATGTCCTACTTAATAGAATGAAACAAAAATAATTCAGTAAAATTTTACTGACAAAATCGTTTTATATGTAGTGGTGTGTTGTTTTTGTTCCTGTCACTCTGATGCAATTTTATATAATTTTTATTTTTCTAATTTTTCAGTATTTTTTACTGACAGTACATTTTTCTTGGTGGAATAAAGGCATTACTCACGTATAAATTCATTTATCATATTTAACGTAAAAAGTAACGTTTAAAAACTTTCATATTGAGGCAAACGATAAATTTAGTTGCGAATATTTAAACTCTCGGCAATCGGAATGATCAAGGCGTCGTTATGTGACCAGTGTCTTAAGGCGTCGTAATGTAACTAGTGATTACTTGGTAATGTAATGTAGCGAGGGAAAGTTGGAGATTCCCAACGTGTCTATTTACGATAGTTTCAAACAAAAAACAATCTGTTGTGTCAACTGCTACGAGCAAGGTCATAGATTAGATGAATGCTTAAAAGCAGGTTCAAACGATTATGTTCTTTAAGAAACCAATTCAGAAATTGCCTTAACCAATTCTGCTTTTGACAAGTAGAAGAAGATAAGTCTGAAGGCGGTTATTTATAAATCTCACCACGGTAACTTTTACAAGGTTCACTAACAGATAAAACTACTAATAGTGTTAGTGTTGCAGTAGAAATGATCTGTGCAATGTTGTTGGGGAACGTCAGTAACCGCGCTCCTAGTTATAATATGCATATACGGGCATCGCGTAAATTTGAAAACATAACTTTCATTTCTTAAACAACTAAATAAAAATATAACATACAAAACTGAAATAATTGAATTTTCAACTTTGAAATATTCACTGTTCTGCCTTTTAAACTAACTATAAGGAACGAAACTTTACTCGAAGTTTACTACGTGTTTTGAACACCAAACCAGAAATTTGAATTACTTAAACCCAAACCTTACTTAAAAATGTTAATTTGCAAGTATCATCAAAGCATCAAAATTTTAGAATATAAACTTTCTGTTCGCCTATATTCTCTTATTTTTTTTAACTTTTTAACATAAAAATGTTAAAAATCAATACAACAAATACACAAATACTTTCTGCTCTACATATTTAGTTTTATATTTTGTACACAAAAAGAATACAATCGATTGAAAAAATAAAATGAAAATCATCTTCCAGCTTATTAAAATTCAAGCCAACCGATAGGAAAATTTAAAAATAAAAAAATTAAAAAAGAATATTTCAGCAATTTCCTTATGCTTACTCGTAACAAAAAAAAAATAAGAAAAATTAAAATAAAAAGAAAATAGATTCTAGGAACACTTTATATCGTAAGCCAAGTCCAGAGAAGAAAATCAAAAATAAATTTCATCTAAAATTAAAATTCAATTCTCATTTTATAACAATACACAAAAAAAAATTAAATTATTTTCCTTTTACTGAATACCAGGGCGGGAGGCGAGGAGTAGAAAACTTAGCTTATTGCCCATAATTCAACAAAAATTGTGTGCATTGAAGAATAATTCTTCAATGAAGTAACACCACTTCTACTCGTACTTGCTTGTATTTTAAAAACTTCATGTATGATAAACATTTTTTTAGAAAAACGAATCAAAAAATTACAAAAAGCTGTTTTTTGTGTTTTGGGGGAAAACAAACAAAGATGAATACATAGCGCAACTTACTAAAGCATCCAAAATAAATAATTTCGATCAATGAATGATACATGCCAATGGAACTTCGGAAAAATTGATTTTTCTAATATTAAAGCAATACAAATTTTTTATTTGCTGATGATGAATTTTTAAAGTTTTGTATATGAAAAGCTCTCGGTACACATTTTATTGTGTTTACTTTTGTATATAAATAAATTATACGGCAACATCATTGTAGAGAGACTCATGGACGGTGAAAATTATGTTTCTGGATTGTTGTACGTCTTTTTTATTGTGGGAGTTTAAGGGCGTGCCATAAATTATTGGTTTTAATATTTCTGCGCTCTCCGTTTAATTTGTTCAGGTGTGAGGTACAATATTGCCTTGTGAAAAAAAACTAGTAGTGTGTTATTCTGTCTATCAAATCTTAGAAATATTTTATCTGCGCTCGCACCTAAATTTATTTTTAGTTTTGCAATGCAAAATTTGCACAAAATATAAAACGCAATAAATTTTTGGGCAGTCCGAAATAATAAAATTGTAAAATAATAATTAGTCTTTAGATTTATTTGAATCTTATAATTCTTTGTAATTTTTTGTAAATTCTAAACTTTTCAACATAATTGAAACAATTTAAAAAGCGACCCTTGAAGCTGTCACTTCCAGTACATAGATTTCCACCAAATTTCACAAGGATCACCACTGCAAAAAGTTTGAGTTAGTGAAGTTTTATTTCGAATAATCAATAAGCCTGAACTAAAGTCTAGGAGATACTGGATTTGGGTGAAATAAAAAGTTCCTTTTATCAAAATTGATCATTTCTTGTAAAATTTTGAAGAAGAATTTAGTTTGAGTTTTAATTTAGAATCTTTTTGTTTTTAATCGTTAATACTATTCACTTTTTAAAATGTTACCGTTAACCGACGGAAGCTGCTACTTAAGGTGCGACGTCGGCCAAAAATCACTCCCGATCTCACAATTTATGAAAAAAGCTTAATTATGTTGTTTTATCCCGATGAATCAATCCGTCTAGCCTTTACAGTGTACAGTAAATTCGTTATCTCCGTTAAAATTTTAGAAAACTGCCTCTGACCGATATCGTCAAAAAAATATTTGCCAAAATCGAAACAGCTCCTATGGAAGCTGTAACTTCCAGTGGACCGGAATTATTTTTCTAATCTCCTGGTTATGATAAAATTCATTCATCACTAGATCCAATTTATATATCATGGTTAGTTTACACGATCAGATTGTACTGCCCATTAGTAGCTACAATAAATTTTTGTGGTTGGAATTCCATCAGTTAAGGAGTGGGAGTACTTTATCCCTATATTGAAATGAGCTTATTTATTACAACAGATTTAAAAATCGTTTAGTAATTTGTCTTTCATTATTTAAATTCTTGTTCTTTTGGATCATTGTTGTATCTTCGGCATTGCCTTTGGAAATAACTGGTTTTGGCATTTGAATTTACGAGTGCATATAGTTTTGGTTCTCCCTTTTTACTAGTATGAGGTTTTGGATAATTTTCTTCTCTATTTCTGCATTTTGTTTACGCCTTCTATTTATTAATCTTTGTAGCATCTTTGCTCTTTCATATCCCCTGTAATTTTGCGGGATGAGGTTTCTTGCAATTAACACATTGTAGCATTTAGCGTGTTATGGAGGGTATTTCAATTCGAAAAATTTAATTGAAACAAAAAAAATAAAATTACAAAAAATGAAAAATTTAGTACCGCAAAAATTTAAAAAAAATTAACAGAAAAACAAAAATAAAAAACCGTCCACACCATGCTCGCTATAGATTTGATCCAAATAGAGGCTTCGAAGCGGTTGTTGCGCGGCTAAGCATCACGGTATGGGGTGGGTGGAAGCATATTTGAATCGAATTTAACCGCTATAGATCAGGAAATACTAAAACTACCCGCATTAATTTCACCTTGGACAATCACCCTAGTTCATCCTCAGTCCAATTATAAATTTATCTCATGTTTCTTTTTAATAAATAACGCAAATAATTTGAATGTTATAAATTGTATTACACCTATAAAAAAAATCAAAATCGTCAAAAGAATATTAAGAAAAAGGACTTGAGAAAAATTCAAAAAAAAAATCTTTAAACTATCTATCTAATCCCTAACGAACTTAACTAAATTCTAATTACCCGCCACCATATTTAAATATGTACCACGGATTAAAAAAATCAAAATCTATTGTTTTGTGGATTGGTATTGTTAACAAAAAAAAAAATTCTTGCTAGGTATGTTGGTATATTGATGTTGTTGTTGTTGCGTGATGAGACCACAATTGATGACAAGTTGAAAGATGATGGTAATGACCCAATATGCGTATGTTTCGCAGGTTTATTATTATTATTTCAGTATTAAACTTTATAATTATTAATATTTTTATTGATATTATTATTATAGAATTACTATTAGATAACATATTATATTATACCAATTATCATAATTATTTTGGGTGCTTGAAAGTTAAGAATGAAAGGCAACTGGGTAAATATACGCCATTCAACTCTATTATTTTATAATGTATTTTATAGCTTTCATTTATTGCAAAAAGGTGGTAGTATTTTTAGCAATTTTAACTAACGGTGATTTCGCGAATCCGACCGCACTGAACACGATTGGGCTGATGTCTCTTTATTGTGTTATCAATCAATTTTATACATCCTGTTTATTTTAAATTTTGCATTAAGTTTGGTCTCGAGCGCCTCTTAACGTTCATTATCACATAAATTATTATGTCTTTTAAGACTGTGTCCGAATTGTGTGATAAACATTTTTTAGAACTAAATTTGTGAAAATACCGAACGCACCCGAATTATCACAGTCGTTAGGTATAATAATTTTTGACAGTTATGTGGTAATTTAATCGGAGAAAAATTGTCGTAAGCAAAATGAATGATCTGGACTCAAGGATGTAATACTAAACAGCAATATTGTATTTTGCTCTATAAAATTAAGTTAATACAAAGTTAAAATAAAATAAATAAAATTGTGTTTATTATTTAAATCTTTTTCTTATTTGTAGAGTTATCTTAAATTTATAAATCAAAATAATCATAATTTTTAAATGGAAATTAAATTAAATAGCCGAAATTTTAATCAAAAAAATTATCACACAATTCAGGCAGCAAAACGACAAAAATTTCACAAAAGGAAAAATTTTTCACATTAGTGTCAAATATTTTTGCTAGAAAATATTTATCACTCAATTCGGACACAGTCTAAGACACCACTTCACACACAATCAATTAAATTATCAAAAAAAAAATTGTTTGTTCACAAAATATACTATATATATCTATATAATACTTAAACGTTCATGGCCACAAAAATTCAGTTCTGTTTTTTTTCACTCAATTACCCGGAATTTAATTTTTATTGAATAAACTTAATAGTAATACGGTAAAGTTATAATCCCTTACAATTTTAATTTTAGGTTGATTTAATTTTTAAATATTTCTCCCAGTATTTTTTCTTTTAATACTTTTATTGATTTTTATATTCTACCATCTTTTACTCGCGCACGAAAGATAGTCCAAACTTAACTGATCCAAAAACTTATTTTTATCCATCATCATCCTCGCAAAAAAAAATCGCGAAAAAAAACAAAAAAAATCAATTTTGCTAAGTCATTTTTTACTGCTGTATCGATATTTTTTCCAGCTTAATCGAACTGCCTTATCAATCGATATTACCTTTCACGATCAGTTCAATCATTTTCAACTATACAATACGTAGTCCACATTTAGGCGTTACACAGTCTTGTCAGTCTTGTCACAGTCAGTTCTTGACTTCTGTGTCTAGCGGTCGATTTTTTTTTTCTCTTTGGAGAATAATTATTTTTTATAAATTAAATTAAAAAAAAAAAAATACAGCTAAACTTATGTGTTGCTGTCTGCTGTTAATAATCATTTCTGTAGGATGGGGCTTCCTGGACGATTTTGCCGTGTAGATACTGTTAAAACAAAGTGGCGATTGTAATCTAAATTCAACTGAACCACGTGACTAAATGAACGATTATTTTAGCATATGGCATATGAACCAATAACAACAGTTTACAATTTGGATATGCTTGGGCCTTGCATTCTTTTACAATGAGCTTGAAAGCTCAAATAAAGGTGTGAATTTACTAAATTTTAATGTGTATATAAATAAATAAATTAATTAAATCATTAAATAAATTGCATAAATTAAAAAAAAACTTGGAACGAAGCCGTTGGGAATCGTTACAACATATAAAACAAAATTTTTATTAGCCGAGCTAAGTATGCTCGGCGTATATGCGTATAATGCTTTTCTTTCAGCACATTTCACGCACCTAGTCTCTCTTTGGCAATATTTATGCATCTGATAACTTTGACATCTTTTACACTGTGGTATTAGACGGCTGTTGTGTTTTCAATAGTTCTATGTTTCAACTCTCATGTTAAGTATTGCCTTGTTATTAACCCTCATCAGTATGGGCCATTTTACTTAACGTACGCGATGAGTCTCCCGGACTCATATGATATTTTCACATTAAAATCAAGTTTATTAAATATTTCGATATGGCATATAAAAGCAATAAAAAAATTATTTATTTTTGCAGTTACTGCAAATTACAACTTTCTCAGAGCGTTCAGAACAAACATTTTTTGTACAGATCCCGCACAGTTCCTTATTCATTCGGCCTGGTTCAGCAGGGCACATGTAGCATGGACGTTTTTTTGTGTTAGTACTTACGTTTTGCAATGCAGGTTCAATATTTTGACTTGCACTGCTATGAGATAAAACTTGCTGTACAACAGTTTTGGTTAATTTTGAAAGACGGGCAGAACTACGTCTTTGAATATTTCACACAGAGAAAAAATATGGTTCATACAATCATTTTTAAAAGGTATTATATTATGATTGGCTTTTTAATTGGTGCAACTAATTAAATAAACATATTATAGGTATTGCAATCAAACATTTTGGTTGGAATTATTATTATATGATGGCGCTCTTGCCGTTTTTAAGAGTATATCCTGTTATAGCCATCATTGAATAATTGTTACAATTATAATAATGGTTTCAGAGATAATTACATGATTACTAGTATTATGTTTCTGTATGTAACTATTGTTGCTTCAATCATTTTATGTTTACTGTTATCAGGATTATATTTGCAGCGAACATTAAATGTTGGCTTCCATAACGCATATTTTGTTGCAGAGATCATTAAACATGTGTTACAATTAAACATGTGTTACAACAGCTCGAAACATCAAAATCCGGAATTAATTTGCTCCGTTTCTCCGTCGTGAGTATACCGAAAATTCGGTTATTCACTATCATCTCAAAATTTTATTAACATTTGTCATAAAATATTCGGTAATCGCATAATACTACATTACTGCAGCCATGAAACTACAAAGTAAAAGTTGGATATTTAGTGTTTACATACGCGTTAATCACACATTAAGATAGCGAATTTTTTATAAATATACTAAAAATTATTAATCATTCCATAATCACAGAATAATTGCCTCAACAATTTAATCGATTGAAAATTATATTTAGCACAATCATAATAGTGTTACCACCATTAATAGTTGCAGGAATCATAGCAACAAGTGAATTTTAACAATAATATGGTTGGAGCAGTTATATTTCTATCCTCCACAATTAGTTGGCGAATATGATATAATGGCGGTGACCAAACATTTTTACAGTAAGTATAATATGATTCAAACAAAAATAGTTTAGTTGTAGCAATCGTGCATCAACTATATTATTTCTCTGCGTGTGGTACTACTCAATCTTGCACTAAACTTTGCAAGAATAATTTGCGGGGATTATTCGGTTGTGTAATTTTCCATTCAGGATATAAATTTATCCAAACAACCTTTGCTGCTACTCCAGCGACGTTAATTAAATTGTAAAATTGAGCGATGAGCCATCTAAGTATTTGTTTTTCTTTTTACAGAGAAAGAATGACACAACTGGTCCAGAGTATCGACTCCTTCTTTTGTACTGTTATAATACAAATTAATATTTGATTTATTTCTATTTTCATTATCGATTTTATTTTCGAAATACATCGACCACAAATAAAATTACGGCACGTTTTTTTTGGAACGTAGCTCACCAAAGTCATGTTTTTCTGAAAACAAAAGATGTTTGATTCAACTTTTCTCCGACGGTTTGGAAGACAATTATTTGGTATACATCTTTTATTTTTACGCATAGTCCCAACACATGTTAACCCCACATCTAGCAAATATTGCGCTAGTTCCAAGCTGGTAAAACAGTTATCAAAAGTTATATTCATGTTTCTGTTTTGAAATGGAATTCATAATTGTTGAACAACAGTGAACCCTAGGTTGACAGCTTTTTGTGGTCCTTCTTTTCCCAAATATGGAATCCCCGTCAAAGGATAACTGGTAGTGCTATCGCATATCCACCAAATCTTCATCCCGTGTTTATCCGGCTTCGAGGGTATATATTGCCGAAATGATACTCTGCCTCGATAGGGTACCAATTGCTCATCGACTGTGACGTTTTCAACGGGAATATAATGTTTTATAAAGTTGGTATTTACCAAATCCCTAATTTCCCGAAAAGGAGCAAATTTATCACGCTGCCTATGAACCGTGCGTGTTGATTTATCAACGAAACGAATATATTTACATAATAATTTAAATCTATGACAAGACATGCTTGCTTTGAATAAAATGTCACCAAATAGGGATGCCAAAATTCCTGCAACTCTGATATGCCCTGCTTATTTAGACCGGCGTTTATCAGCAATTAGATGAAACAGCGAATCTCAACTTCGTCTGTTGGTTTCCAGATTTCTACACGTTTCTCGTAACCGTATAAGTTCGTAGAGCTTACGATAAGTTGAATTACTTGATCACTAAAGAATAGTGAAAAAGCATCCTCTGGAGCTTTCCTCCAAAGCAGCCCGAACTTCTTCCTCCGTTCGCACGAATATTACAAAGAGAGAGAATAGAATATTACAAAGTAGTTTAGAATATTACAACAATTTACATTTTCATTTGAATAATTTACAAACAAACTTGCATTGTAATAATAGATCACTTGTTCTATTGGCGTTCACTTCACCGGTTTGTAAATCGTAATTATAAGATAATCGAACGAGTACTATTGCGTACTAACACATCACTTATACTGACTAAATAAAATTATAATATTCAGTAGCTACATCTATTCAATAACGGGGCATCACGGTGGAGCGCCGATTTGTGATATATATTTCATAACTATATTTAATGCACTTACACGGATCTGTACGTGTTCTTAATATATAATGCTCACATACTATCCAATGAAAACCATCATAAAACATTTTTTTTATAATTTTACATCAACAATGCTATGGGTTTAGATCATTTCAATGGTGTCTCAGGACATTTACCGTTACATGTATAAACATAGAATTTCATTTTTTTAAATCGTGAATAACGTATATTAAAATACATTTTGATCAATTTGTATGAAAATAGTTTTTAAGATGGTTTCTTACAGAATAAACTTTAAATGAGTCTCCGAGACTCAACCCGTACTGATTAGGGTTAAAAGTGAGCATAAATAGTAGAACCCTTTTTTTGTTAGTTTGAACTCCTTGTTCAGTTTCGATTTTTTCCTTCTTAACGATGTTTACACAATTTTGTTTTCTGATGACCATTTTACTTGAGATCGTGAATAATTTCCTCTTTTGCGTAGGTCGAGTAAAAACCTCGATGCTTCTCAGAATTAAGCTTTACAATGTTGAACTTTTCTTTTCTTGCTTGACATTTTATTCTGGTTTAAGGTCCAATTTGTTACTATCTAATTCGTCTTCATCCTTATGAAATGGATTAATGTCATCATCGATTGCAGGTTTATTTGCCGTCCCAAGTGCTGCACGTGTTTAAACTGCTTTTTGTGTTATTTATTTTTTTTTCTTTAAAATTGTAAATTCTTTTTTCAACTTAGCTGTAAATTCCTTTATTTGCGTTAATTATTCACGGAGTTCAGCCATTTTCTTGTCGTACTGAAATATATTTTCAGTTGAAAATTTTGTTGTCTTTATAAGTTGTTGCTTCGTTCAAATGGGATACGCAATAATGTGTCCAGAATCCATAGACCAGCCTCCGAAAAGTGTAGAATTGGTGCAGTATAATCCGTATTTGTTCTATTAATTGCTTGTTTTTGCCAAGTTACCAAGTTATACCAGTGGTATTTGGTCCTGGGTAATCTTTGCTACTTTCGAAGCAGTATCCGCACTCGGCCACGTGGACGCTCCTACCTATGCACTACCTAGGTGTACGCTGAAACCTTCTGAATGGTGCCCTAGGCCGAGGAGCAAATACAATTAAGTATGTGACATTTTTTAGAAACTCATTTTTCGGTATTTAGAGCCAAATGAAAAGTGACTTTTTCCAAAAATATTAGAGATTAGCCGATTTTCAAGCATCTGAATTTAAAATTATAAGATAGGGCAGTGGCATTAGTAGGATTACGTTTATATCCCATTTCCGGAAAATGTGGTCTACAAACCTTTTGCCTTTTCGTTCAATTAAATAACCAAGCAGCGCTATCGAACGATTTTGTAGATTAATGGAACGTTCCGCATGTACTGTGTTTCGCATGTAAAATGTGTAGTAAAATTTGTTTTTCAAACTGTTTCGCTCCTTTCCATTTAATAAAACGTTTATTGGGCATTGGGCACTTTCCAATTATCGATAATTTGGTTTGAAAATTTCAAGTGCTAAACATTTTTATTACGTTAGCTTTGATTTTACTCAACATGTTCCCAACTGCTGCGTGTTCTGAATGCGCCCATTGATACAGATAACCAATTACACAAAAAACATGTTTCTAAATGGTAAACGTTATATATTGTAACGCTTTTTACGAGGTATAAATTTAATTTGTATTTAGCTAATGCTAATATTTCTCTTGATTCCTATTTACCTCTCGACAAGTTTTTAATTCCCTTATTAATATAACAATAAATAAGGGAGGATTTTATAATTACAGTAAATAAAAACATTTTTCCCCTGTTATCATGATATCAAGCGAAGGGTGGGTTGTGAAAAGCAGCACCCAATTAAATGATTATCTTTCGCTAATCTGATAATATGGATAGCGGTCTGACTTGTTCAATATTTTGTATTTTTAGATTCATATCTTCGAATATATTTTGGTATCAAAATACTACTACATATTTCCATTCTATGTTATATAAAACACGTTATCTCTTTTGAAAAAAGGATCTTCGCGCTTTACATAATAACTAAATACAAATAAAATTACGAGGAAACACTAAAAACCATAAATAAATAATTTCAAAATATATGAAATTAACAATTAGGCGAAACGTGATTTGGAGTTTAAAAATAAACAACGAGCTGTTCTGCACCCAAGCATTAAACATCTTTTGCAGAAAGATAGGCAACAAAAAATAAATTTCTGTAGGTTTTAAAATTTATATATAACATAAATTAATATTCTGAACCGTAGCTGATGTCGTTAAATTCCTGTTACACTTTTGGATAATGAAAAACTCTAACACACCCATGAACAAATATAGAACTCTTCACGTTGAAAATAAAGAAATTTTGTATTCTAATCAGTGAATTATTGTCTTATGCGAGTACATGTACAAGTGCAAAGTACAATTTGTGTTTTATACACACGAGTACAATGAATTTGTGCCGCTGAAAAGTCATTGTGAGCAGAATAATTTCATAATAATATAAATACTACTTGTATTTTGATTAAGGCCGCGGTACGTGACTATACTGCTATATATGCAAATTACGGTCGCATATTTTCATTGAATTTGAATGGCACATCTTTGTTTAAATTCCATCGATTTCAGAATATTCATCGTCCTTAAAACCACATTTAAATAAATATTTGGTCAAAAACCAATAATAAACCATATCCACAAAATCGTAATCGTTTCGAATTCTCATTTCACTCGTTGACAGTGATGAATTTTCACCATTTTTTAATTTTGTGTTGTTGTTGACTACATTCCAAATTTCACCCTTTTCAAAACGATACGAGCAAAAAAATGGGAAAAATTAAATCGTAGCATTAAAATGGAAACGACTTAGAGGATACCAGTTCTCCCGATGTTGTAAAAGAATTCGAAACGAACCTTTTTTTCGTATAGATTTTCATTTCGTGCTTTCGACTAAAAAATGTCGAGAAACGATGTCGGAAGGAAATTAAAAGGTTGCAATTAAACAGAAAAAAATAAAGTAAAAGAACAATAAATTACTCACCACTTTGGCGCACAACAACTGATCCAGCATGTTCGAGTGGAAAGTTGAAGGGCGCCGATGAAAATCGAACAAAAATTATTTATCAATTTAATATTCAAGAGAGGTAATTGATTAAGGATGATGATGATTTTTTTTTATGGATGGATTTCATATAAAAAAAAGGAATCAATCGTAAAATGAGAATCACAACAAAAACGTATAGCAAAAAAATGTAACAAAACACCAGAAAAAATCGGAAAATGTATTTCTTGTTTTTTATACTTTTAAGTGTTTTTCATTTAAAATCCACTTAAATGATAATAGATTTACAGTGGAAAAATCTAAGGCTGTATTTGTTGATGTATTATATGTGTGCTTTGTATGTATATAAAATATTTTCTTCCTCTTATTATTATTATTGTTATTATTTCCCTTTTTTTTGTTGATTAAATTGAAGAGGATATTTAAGATTATTATTATGGTTGCGTTATAAATGATGTTAAGTGGGAGTTAAATCGAAACAATATGATATTTTTTATTTTTTGAATAACCAAAAGGAAAAATCCTTATACACATACATATCTTGAAACCAGAAACAAAAACAAGTGGAAAAGGAAAATTTATTCCTTTATTTTGGTTTATTTATTTTAAGCTTTTTATTATATGGATACTGCATCCATAAAAAAACAAAACAACAACAACAATTTAACTTTAGTGTGCGGTTACACTGAATAAGGATTATACATTGTTACCTAAATAATGGGATTTCGTTTGATTTACGGAATTTGAGTTTATTTTAAGGATTTTTATACCTCTTGGCTGTTATAATATAGGTGCGTATACAACAATGTATAGAGGGATTAATGATGCGAAAGTAATTTGGTTTTAATCGGTTCTGTAGCCTAATGAAAATGATAATCTAGTGCTTAACACCCATTTTATAAATTGTTGAAAATATTTCAACTAAAATCTTTTCAGTTACGACGTTTCTGTTCTGTACTGAATTTCAAATATTTTAATCTTTGCTTTCCTACGCTCCGTAGGAGAGGGGGTGGTTGGGTTGATTGGGAAATGGAATAGATGTTTAAGACCAGATTACCAACTGTTTCCAGTTCCGTCATTGTAACCAGTATAAAACCCGCTCTATGAAAAACCGATAGCGAAATTTCAAACCAAGCTGCAATATCTTAATTTATAGGAAAGTTAAAATACATATTGATATTTTCTGATTTTGAACATACTGCTAAAAGTTTTACGCCGGCATGATGGATCTTCTGTTAAAAATAAATCCTTTACTAAACTCATCGCCTAAAACCTCAGCGTAGATGCTAGGCTAGGTTTCAGTGATTGACACTTACTTAGACCATTTTTCACCCATTGTGATACCACGCATTCACGCTACATCATTAACCCATTCACCTACTCACACAACTACAGTATACCACCTGCACATTGCAAGCTCCATGTCAACCAGTACATTGACATGGACGGTGGGCCGGTGCTGAATTCTGCACTCCATCAGAGGGTCTTACTTGAGTTTATTAACTTCACCGATTGTAATCGATGATGAAAATTCGATTTGCATATACTCTGATGGGATTCGAACCTAGTACCTCCCGGTCCAAAAGCCGAAGCTTTAACCACTGCACCACTTGTCCGGTAGCGTAGATGCTAACATACCTCTAAAAATCTTTTAGTTTTGTATAGCATAATGGAATGGGTGTTTTTTTAACTAATATTTTGGCGAATAATAAAATGCATCAGCAGCACACCACAAAACAGAATAAAATTTATTGGGAAATTGAGGAACTGAAGTGGTCGTGAATAGGATACATACTGGGAAAGTAAAAAAACGTTAGTTTAATGCATTCTTCTAATCATCTTAACACACTATAAGCGGGGCGGGTAAAAATACCTGTCTCGAGAACTGTTGTTTATTAGCGGGCCGTGTATTTTTACCTTTTTGAATGCACTTACTTTCAAAGCGGGGCAATGTATTTTTACTCATCGGTTTACATACGTAACTGAAAGAGTTAGCTTCTATTTTTTGTTTATATTCAACAACTTTACTTTTTCAACGTTTGTTTACATAATAAACATAGGGAGCCATGAATGTGTTTCGCCTATCAAGTTGTTTTTATGCAGACCACTCATCATTTAAATGTATATAAATACAAAGCAAACTCGAATCTTTCAAGGATTTTTTTAAAATAAATATTCAGAGTTTAGTAGAAAGGGTGTTAAACATATGTTTTTAAAAATAGTTCAGTATTTAGTTGGCTTTAGACGGTTGAACATTTCTTTTTTTAATTTTTTTGTATTATAATAATAATGGCTTCTGATAATGATAGTGAAGTTTACGTAGATAATTTATCGCAAATTTCAAGTAATGTCGATATTGCTGAATTTGATAGCGAGTGTGAAAGTGATGAAGACTTCTTTCCCCGTTCAGATGATATCAACAATTCATTCAGTCAGTATCATAGAAAGTTCGCCCGCTACGCATATCAGTTTGGTCTATTTGGCTACCCGCTCAAAGTGTGTTAATGATAAGGAGGCTCAGCTTTTTATATTTTATCTTTCTCTATCATCGCTTCTCTCTTTTGGCAACTCACAGGTTTAGTCCCACTGAGCGCGTACCACGAATGCGAATAAACTTTTCGCAGGGTTTACTGTTTATGCAGGAATCGAATACTAATAAAATCACAATGATTCCCTCAACCAAACTAAATCTGCCGGAACACTAAAATGTTTCAAAATACGACGAAACCTAAAACTCGCAATCACAATTATTGTCTTTGAGTTTTACGCGCAACCCACACCTAGCCTCCTGTCATCCATACATCATCGTAGTCTCGTTTGTGTAACACAGCGCAAATCGATATCGCGCATTACCCACAATTTAACGGTATCTTTTCATTTAAAAAAAAATACAATCTTGTCTTGGCAAGTAAATCTTCTCTTAAATATTTCGATTTAAAAAAGAGTGGCTTATGCCACTTTAAAAATAAATGGACTATTTGTGCTTTACGCTTTGGGATAACATGTAACCTGCACTTATCCGTTATTAGTGAGGGTGTATTTTATTTAGAAATCTTTATAAATTTATTCTGAGACTGCGTACTAATCTTAGAGTAAATCGTTTACTACGGTAAAAATCAATTTTAGTACAGATTTTTCGATCAGTTTACCATAGAGTTTTTCAAAAATAATTGAATTTACCGAAAAATTTACTTAAAATTGACTTTTACTGTTGGATTGGTACGCCGCCTAAGAGTCTAGTCTATACTAACTGATTTACCTAACATAAAGTTATCGAGTATGACAACATCTTTACAGAAATCGAATATACTTTTAGGGAAGAATATTAGGCTCAAGAGTTTCATATGGTTACATCGAGCGTAGTTTGAGTGTTACTATTGTAATACCAAAATGTCAAAAATATCACAATCACTTTTTTAATTAGTTCCGTTTTTGAAATATATATGAAAAAGCCATCGATACCAATCTTCGCATTATGGTGCATTAAGCATTTTGTGAAAGAGCTTCACTCCAATTGCGTGCAAAGGTTAAAATTCTCTAATTTTACTATTTGTATATAAAGGCTGCAGGCCAATAGTCGGATAAAAGTCAATTTTAAGTAAATTTTTCGGTAAATTCATTTATTTTTCAAAAAATCTGTAGCAAACTGATCGAATAATCTGTTCTAGATCCGATTTTTACCATAGTAAATGATTTTTCCCTGACTATTGGCCCGCAGCCAAGGTTGTACTATGATAGGCACTACACATTCCGTCCTATCACGAGAAAACTATATTCCATTTTCCACATCATTACATTAACAATGGCTGCGGGCCAATTGTCCGGTAAAAGTCAATTTTAAGTAAATTTTTCGGTAAATTCATTTATTTTTCAAAAAAGCTATGGCAAACTGATCGAAAAATCTGTTCTAAATCCGATTTTTACCATAGTAAACGATTTACCCGAATATTGGCCCGCAGCCAATATAACCATTTAAACAACTTTTCATGTTTGAAAGGTTTCTGAGGCTGCGAGCCAATAGTCGGGTAAAAGTCAATTTTAAGTAAATTTTTCGGTAAATTCATTTATTTTTCAAAAAATCTATAGCAAACTGATCGAAAAATCTGTCCTAAATCCGATTTTTACCATAGTAAACGATTTACTCGACTATCGGCCCGCAGCCTGAATATAAAAATATGTAAACAAAATTGAAACATACTAGGACCTGTCGAAAATTCTGAGATTTATTAAAATTGATTATAAATATTAGATTATTTATAAATAGATTATTTATAAATTATAAATTGTACTCATATTTCTCGATATACATATGTATATTTCAAGTATATTCGAGGTAGCTGAAATTTTATTCCATGGCCAGCTAGTAAACATGAATCCACAATATGCAACCAACCCTATGAAATCGACTACCAAGGCTGCATACCAATAGACGGGTAAAAGCATTTTTAAGTAAATTTTTCGGCAAATTCAATTAATTTTGAAGAACTAGTGAGTGATCGATTTAAGTGATCGATAAATCTGTACTAAAATCGATTTTTACCGAACGCAGCCCAAATAAAGTTCAAAGGTTGCATCTCTTACATTCAAGATAAAATAAGAAATGATCCATAATACTTTTGGAGTTACTTTAAAACAAAAAAAAAAATTAATTCGTCTGAAACTTCTTTTCAATCAATCATTGAAACAAAGGATTTTTCCCTAGAAGTGATAGAATAACAAGAGTGATACCAAAATTCAAAGCTGGAACGCGGAATGATATTTCATTTTATAACTAGATTTAAGGTAAATGTACCATATTCCGGACTATTAAGAGTTTTGAAATTTTAGGTTGATTTTTTAGTTTGTGGAATTCAAAATATCCATGAGATGACAATGTTAATAATAAATGTAAAGCGATAACTTTCATATTAACAGATTATGATTTATTTACAATAAATTAATTTTTATATTATTTATTGATTAATTAGTCAGCACCGATTTTTCTGTAATTTCGTGCTAAAATTTTGTCATTCCAACCAATTCCGTGCTAGTGTGTACCTTATTTCGTGCGTTGTGAAAAAATGGAATAAAAAATTATTGTTCAAACAAATTCAGCATTTATTAATGATTAATAAATATTTAAATAATTCAAGTAAACAAAAATAAACTGTATAATTAAATAAATATTTCAAATTTCGAAATCAAAATTAAGATACCATCTTGATCAGGCCAACGCCAATTAATCCCGCTCATAGTCATCGTTTTCACTATGTATTTAATTATGGCTCCTCATTAACCAGGTTCGTCACAATTCCGGGAAAATTTTGTCCCTCATTGTAATGACTACATACTCTCTCACTAATATAGAAAGTGTGGATTCATTAGATGTGTTAGGGGATATCTTATTTCCTTTCTGGCTGATATTTCCTTTAGCCTGTTTGGTTCGCGGTTTCAATCTTTTCCAGTCTCGTACCTTTACATGATTTGATGTTGAAGTTTGGGGCCAAAAAATGCATTTTTAAATGGAGGTGGACATTTTGATGCTTACGAACTACTCCAGCTATTTGACCTCAGCTATTTGACTGGATACTGATACACTTATGGTTTTCATATCTCCTGAAGAAGAAGATGCAGCTCTTGGACTGTTTTCAAGAATCATTGACTCTTTCCACTTTTCTATTGTGGAACCGTTATTCGATTCAAGTATGGTTTTGTTAGCTTTCGGAGTTGAAATGTCTAGGCTTCCATTCTGTTGTACTTCTTGATCGATAACTGTAACATTTTCTGACCAATCAATACTATTCGTAAATGTTTCAGTACCAAAAATTGCCTCCAATGTAGAATTACGAAAGCCGAATGATTTTGTTCTTATATTCTCGGTATTATTATTCAAATCAGTTTTAACGCTTTTCCAGAAGTAATTTAAATTCTCATCTTTTATATATCCTACCCATTCATCACCACAATTCAAAAATGAACTTATTTTGACATTTCCTAACCTTTTATCTAATAAGTTTGCAAATTCGTATAAGTTCTCTTGGTTTAATGGTGGTCACCCATAGTTATCTGTATTAGTGGAGGTGTTACCACCTGAGCCTTCGTTTGCCGTAAACTTTAAAATTCTTGTATAATCTAGCGCGTTTGCGTCGATCGGAAATAATCCACATAAACGAAATCCATGTTGAATTATTTTCAGTTTGAGTGTTGATTCAATACATCCTTCAACCTTTTCCATTCTCCAAGAATATACTATTTTTCTCCAAGAACTCTTGAGACTGTGGAAAACACCTACCCCAATGGACTACAATAGGTGGGTCAAATTTAGTAATAAAGCTATTAAAATGATTCCGTTATCTCTACAAAATTCACTCACAGTTAAAGATAAATGAGACGAATGGCCGTTCAAAAATAAAATTATTGGTTTATTGATATTTTTTTTATCAGGAATGGGTGAAAAACATTTGTGATATATTCGTAAAACGTTTGACATGTCATCCATCCACTATCGGACCAACTGATTGCTAATTTTTTTCGATATTTTGCAAGTATATGTTGTGGGATGCATTAAATGCATTAAAAGAACGAGAACAAATTCTAATTTGCTGCCCGTATTATTTTCCTTGGTTTTTCTTTTTTATGTGTTAGCGATCTATTTATATTATTAGGTAATTCCCCGATTAACAAATTATTTAGTAATTCACCATAACGTCTAAATGGTCCTAAATTATGCGTACATAGCATACATAGAATTTTGTAATTACGGCCTATAGCACACAATTACAGATGAACCAAATACATAGAACGCAATTCCGTGCTAGCTAAATATAGTTTAAAAATATATATATTTATCATGTATTTTGCAGTCAAACGTATTTCCATTCAAGTAATAAGTGAGTACTGAATACATGAAACATCAAATAAACTTGAAAAGATTTACTTTGGTAAATCGAAGATGACCTAATTATTTTCAAAGCATCAGTTGTTACAACTCCAAAAATTTAAATTCTGTAAAAAAAAGGAAGGGAGACCAAAATTATTATTCCTATTTGACTTTTCGGCTAATAACTTAAAATATTTATTCATATATTTTTTGTAATATTTTTTTGATACATTTCCTAAAATCTTGAGTGAAACTACGATAATTTTGAGTATAAACGTATTATACGAGTATATCAACAAATATGTGTTTAAAATTATAAAATTATTTTTAAGCGGTTTAAATTACCTCAAATCGATAAATCGTTTCTTTAGGTTAGGTTTAGAGAAATACAATTCTACAGTACAGTGTAGTGAAAATTATTTTTGATTTTATTCATATTAGTATCTGTGTACATGAATGTTTTATAAATAGAAAAGATAAAATACACGTATTTATGGGAATTCCAAATTCCCATAAATAAAATAATAAACATGCATATTACGCGAACATGCATATTGCGCCAACTATTATATTTTCTCTAAACTTCATGCCTGACACTTCTTATCTCGTAGCTGTGGCTTTCTTGGCAGTTGTGTTTTGCATAGTTTCCTGATGTCTGCCTGTCCAGTGTCCATATTTTGGTTCTAACTGTTTTAATACTCCTTTTCACACACTGTTTTCTAAAATAACAGCTTAACCTCAATAAGCGGAGGCCACCTTTGCATTGTGTTACTCCAGTGTGCAAATACACAAGAATAATCTCAAATCGTGAATTTCTACCAAATATGGGATGTTTTAAATTGTCTTTTGAGATTCTGACACTTTTACGACTCCTCCATGTTTTGCAATATAAAGTTGTTTGTTTTACCGTCATTTGGTACGGTCCGCTCGTTTCTATAAAGATTGGAACTGACAATAATACGAAAAACAACATCGACGACGATTTATTATGATAATTTTGAACAACATTTATTTTCTTTAAGCACTATACCTCTGCTCTTCCACGTACCATACATCTTATACAAAATCAAAATGGATTATAAGTTTATCTAAAATATAAAATTAAATAAAAATGATTCAGTTTTATTTGCAACGGTAGGCTCCTCCCGGAATCCATGGAACCGGCCTTGTTTGAGAAGAGTGGAATTTCCAGAATAAAACCTGGTTTTCCTTCTGAGGTTCTGTTTCCTTTCGGTGCTTTTTCCGTTGTATTGGCCTTCGCGGTGGGGCAGCGAGAAAGATTTTATCCTCTCTAATACACTCAGAAAAAATTATGATAAATACGCATGATTGCATTTACCATATTATAATAATAGAAATCATTATAAAATTATGGTGATATTTCCTACTATACAATAATTAGAAATACTGTTTTTTTTAATTATGTCAATCAGTGAAAACGGAGCTTATTATTACTATGATACTTGTAATCATATTCATCTCCTATGATTAGGGTAAACATACTGCATGATTAAATTTTGACTCGTTTAATAATTTTTAGTGTATTTATAAAAATTCGCTATCTCAATAGGTGAATAATTCGTATGCAAAACACTAAATATCCAGATTATACTTTGTAGTTTCTTGCTGCAGTAATGCAGTCTTACGCGATTACCGAATATAACAAATGTTAATAAAATTTTGAGATGGTGAAAAACCAAACTTTTGGTATGCTCACGACGGAGAAAATAAATTACGGATTTAATGTAGTGCCTATATTTTTTCCCTCAGTGTAATCATAATTCTTATTAATTGGATTGATTATTCTTACCATAATAACTACATATTTAATCATAGCGATGGTTAATCCAATCATATTTTGTATTATAAATATCATTGAGTGTTATATACAATTATTTCAAACGATTGGTTGTATCCAGATATTTTAAGATCAACCAAATATTCGTCTATTAGGAATATTACCAGAAATGTCTGACGATTTACTTAGACATTTGAAAGCATTAGTTGCTAACTCCAAAATTCGTGATCCTTGGCTCCTTCACCTGTTGTTGGTGGTACTAATCATATTGGGCACAATGGACATTAGATTCAGTGGATTCGGTAATATCAATCGCTCCGCTAAAAATTAACCAATCACTCCGCGGTATTTCGAAATCGCTTTACATAAACAGTAATCATTTATTGAAAAACGAGAATATAATCCGTAAACGTTTGCAAAATGACGTCGACGAAAAAAAATCCGCTAATGAAAACCCAAACAATTGAGGAAAGCAGCAAATTAATATTCTGCAATCTCGGTTTAGAAGAACTAGCGGAGTTAATAGAAAATCTGCCAAAGCCACGTAATTTAGTAAAATTATATGATAGATGGGAATTCTTAGAGAACATGACTAGAGAGTGCTTGAAGTGTTAGCATTCAGAATGTTATACTGCGTTGCAAGGTCGATAAACATTTCAGCACAATGAACGACATTTTAAAATAGATATTGTCTCGTATGACCAAGGGAAAAATAGGGGCTAATTTTTAACATGTCAACACTTTCATATTATTTTAAAATGGCAGTAAATTAAAATGTTGAAATGTAAATCGTATCCAAATTCTGATTCACAATTTTTTTTAGGTACTTACCATAATTTAATAATCATAATGCCACAGTGAGTCAATAATCTGGCAATCAATAGCAATTTTTTTCAATTCAATAAATTGATATTTGATAAAAATCTAGCTAAATTCGGCAACAGAGTATAATATACAGGTAATGTTTATGATTTTAACGAATGATACTATAGGTAGACGATGATGACAATATGATAGCTGACGACGGCGTCAACGATGATGATGATTATGATAATAACGACAAATTTAAAGGTTAATCGTAATAATTTATTGAGACGAGAGGCATAACAGAGAAATATGTTCATGCGGCACATCGTCATATCGTAGCAGCGTCAAACCAATTTTGATTTCCGATATTTGAATGCTGAATATTATCAGAAAAATATGTGAATGAATAATAAGAAAACGGTGATGATGAAGAAAACTCATAAAAATAGAAATAAACGGAAAATCAATTTCCAAAGTGGTTTTTGATGATTCCGTGCTGCGAGTAAAGTAGGGAGATGATTCACGATATTGTGGTTAAATTTTAATAAAACTAAAATGGTATGCAAATATCGCTTCAATTTTACTGTCAACAGTTGGTGGCCCACTCAAATAATTGTATATATCGACGTAAAGTAAGTAGAAACTTTGTTAATTTTTCAATTGACTATAATCGAAATAAGATTTAATGATATAACACAAATTTAATTTGGTATCATACCGAATTTTTGAATATTTATTATTTTTTATAATATAGTACAAGGATATACACACTTGTTGATTACAACCAAAACCATATACCATTAAAAATAACTTCGTACAAAGGATTGTTCATATTGTAGATTTATCTCAATATATTCTCGTATAAAACATGTGAAAATAAACAATAACCGCAATCAAAATTTATATCCACTTAGAACAATTTTCCGGGTGTTATTCTTGTTGGTGCGGTGAAGTATTTTGAACAAAAACATCCTCTCATATACGTGTAACAAATTTTAGGATATTAAAATTCAACAAAGATAAACAAGAATGTTGAAAAATATTCATAAACACACATTTGTATATTGTGTACCTGATTAACGATAAATCATGAAAATTTATCATCAATTTGCGGAACAACAAAATAATGATAACAAGTTTTGTTGAAAGAAAGTGGTGCTGGAATTTTCGCAATTTTTTGTTTTGGAAATTACAAGGCCAAACAGATTTTAAATTTATGGTCTATCATCGTTCATAATTTTTCGTTTTAGTAACTTTTTAGTAACTTTTTCCTATTTTGAAATAAATTTAATATTTTTTAAGCGACTAGTTTGACTCGTAATATTCGGAGTGCAATGAAATTCGAAATATCACAAAATTCATAATATTTAATAATGCATTAACCGCAGTTACTCTTGATCTGATTTTAATTGTGAATTGCGTCGAAATGTATTGTTGTACTTGTATACGTAGTATACGTGCTGCTCAACCTATATTAGCAAATGTTTGAAATATGGTTCGCAATGGTTATTCGTATGAATGGTTATCGTAATCATTTTATTTCTGTCCCAAATTGACCAAATTTTTTCGAAAGCACTCATCGTTTCTGAATTTAACTAAGAATTCCTCTATTTGGGAATTTGAATTCGAGGATGAGTTTCACGGACTAAGAATTCTCAATTCCTGTGAAATTGTATTGATTTGTGTAAGTTCATCGCCTTTTAGAAAAAAAAAAACATCATTAACGTTTCTATTCTTTTATTTAAATAAAAGTCTTTGTGTCTTGTAAAAGTTTTGGCATTAAATTGATTTATTTTATTTCAATTTCAGCTGTGGAAATTCCTTTGTATTTAAAATAGACAGTTGAAATTGAAAATTTTTGGGCTTAATTAAAGAATTTAGTCTGTACACTCCTGGGTAAAACTTCTATGGACGGATAAAATAATCGAAATTGTTAGGAAGAAAAATGGGATATAATATTAATATATTATGCGACTAGAGGCGTTATAATTTCATTTACCAAAAATTGAGAGCAAAGTGGAAATTTTTGTGAGATGTTAGAAGTTATAGGTATTTCCAAAATTTTATTTCTATAATCAATTTTATAATCATAATTTTTCAAAAAAAATTTAATCTAATATATCCATAGATTTTTTAGGAAAATCATTATTTACGACACGGAATTTTTGCGAAGTTGAATCTGAATTGTTTAAATTAATTTTTACCTAACATAACGCAAGTATTTGAATTTAACCCTCATGTGAGTGAAGAAAGAATATCTTAATTTGAGTGATTAGTACCTACATGCATTTTGTATGGAAACTTATTTTTTCCACGTTCGTCCAAGTTGTAACATTTCTTATTTTTAAGTATGATCGTAATCTACCAATTGAATTAGAAGTTCTCATAAAATTAAAGTTTTTATTGGGAGTAAAACATACAAAAAAAGACGTCTAAAAATACAAAAGGTACCCGGGTACCCACGTCACTCACATTAGGGTTAAATGGGTGTAATTCCAGTGATTGTACATTTTAAAATGTGGGTGAAAGACATGAGGAAAACATGCAACTTTATTGGAACTAAAAAATGAAATCAATAATAATTTATTTTATTTTATTTATTTATATCTGAAAAGCTCCAGGTCAACTAAGTCATATAATTATTGTGCAAATTGTGAAAGCCATTCCGTAAATTATTGCGTAAATTATTTCAAATAATAATGCAGCCTCTTGATACCAAATTCTTAAAGTCTACATAGCATATCGGCACTTTAGATTTAAACTTGCACATGAGTACTATAAACTAAATAGAATATCAGTAGGTATACCAAAAGGTAGCGTTCTTGAACTGATTCTATGCATTCTTTATTTGAGAGATTTACCGAATATTTAAGGTACTACAGTGGCAACATTTGCAGACGATACAGCTATTCTAGCAGTTGAAAAAGATGTTTCGGAAGCAATAAGCAAACGTCAAAATACAGTTAAATGAAGCCACTGACATATATTGATATGTTAACTTTAGAAACCAAAATATGAACTCTATCCTCGTGGTTCTCAACTCAAAACAAAATCCATATGAAAATGCAGCTACATAGAAATTCTGACCTCTCAATACTCCACAAATTGCTTCTGTACAGGCAAATGCTACAACTAGTACTGACCTATTGTATCCAACTTCGAGGTGTCTAGAAGACCAATGTACAAATGATAGAATTCTTTCAAAATAAAGTTGTTGCGAGGAATTGTGAATGCCACATTGTATTTACATGAGGAATAGTAACCTTTATAAGGACTTTAAGATGGAATACGTCACCGATGAAATTAAGAAACCAGCAAGGAAACGGTGCAGCGACTATCTGGACAACTAATAGCTAGGTTACTCATTATAAACCGAAAAACTAATTTAAGCTTGATAAATTACTATTACTGAATAAAAATAACATCTGTTAGTTATTCTTTTTTTATAATGCTAATATCGGCACCCGAGTTAATTAGAAAGCCAGAGCTTTTATTCGTTAAAATATCGACGTTTAGAAATACCAATTTATAATCATAATTAACATATTTATTGCATATGTAGAGGAAGACCAGTTTAATGTAATTCCTTCACTTCAACTGAACGTGGCCGAGCCATCTAAGTCGATTAGATCTGATGAATACAATTATATCACTACCTCCGAGAAGTTGTTTTATTTCGTGGTTCTTACGAATCCGATATTCGTTGTTCGCAACCGAAAACTCGTTGTCCGGCAGCGATTCGGGATTTTACTTTTGCCTGTATATTATTCAACGATGTTAGAACTGACCCGAG
Source organism: Nephrotoma appendiculata (assembly GCA_947310385.1). NCBI lineage: Eukaryota > Metazoa > Arthropoda > Insecta > Diptera > Tipulidae > Nephrotoma > Nephrotoma appendiculata. The sequence continues at coordinate 239,618,963 of OX371223.1, read as the reverse complement.
TTATTTAAAGTTTTCTACGCTATCAAAATTATGGTCGCCAACTTCGAGATTTGCCATGGAAAAGTTAGACACGATACACAGCCGAAACGATAGACAGCCATCGTACATTATTACACCACACGGAAGAAAGTAAAATATATAAGAGTAGCGGACCCGACAGACGTATTTCTGCCCGAACATTGGCTTGCCTTTTATTAGCGGGTTCAGCAAACGTTTTCTCGATACTCGAATTTTCGATAAACTTTTTGACATTTGACATTGAGTTTGACATTTCAATGTTTTCGTTTCGTCATAGTATGATTTATTGTTGCCCAAAGCAAAATTAAAAAATAAGTAGAATTTCTCTTTATCCTACAACCGTTCAATTCCCATGTCGTGGTCAGACGATATTTGGTGCTTGGCACATTTGGCGAATTGTGAAATTGGTGGAAAGTATAATAATTATATTGCTGTTGTTGTATGTGTGTAAATGTCTGAGAGTAGTGTTTTTCATATGTTTTAGCTGTGAGGAACTCAATTGGCTGAGTTGACGAAAGATGTGGCGACTCATAAAAATGGACACTTTTTCGCTGTGAATCAACTGAACCATATGTACATCGAAGAAGCAGAGGAATGCGACGCCTTACCAATAACATAATATGATTCAAATATGGACGATTTTTATTGTAATTAAATAATTTTTAATCGCAAGTTATGTGGTGGCATTCCCGGTTAGTCCAGTGAATTCATGAATTCAACAGGATAGTTGACTACTTCGTCAGAATCGACAACAGTGTCGATAGATTTGAACGACATTTCATTACGTGAAAATGACTGTTGTATTTCAAAATGAATATAATGAATACTAATAAAATGAATGTAATTATTTATCATCGATGTTTTTTACGGCCAAAATAGCTCGCTCACGTAGTCACGCATGATTAATATCTTTTGCGTGCGAATCTGGGAATATGCTTTCAATCAGAGCATCTTTCGTGGTTATGCCATGTTACAAAGTTTTTTGACAATTTGAAGCATTGTATATTTCCATGCAATCGAATTTTTTCATTGTTAATGTTAAGCAATTGTTCGGAGAATGACAGACAATGGATCGTTTTACAGTTCAACACGGATATTTATGTTAAGGCATAATGTATTGACATTTCGCCATGAGTATGATTGTTTCGAACATACGTTAATTCGGCCATTGCTCTCTGAAATGACCAGACGGCAACTGCAGAATGACGCCGAAAAGTTTGGTATTATCGTTGAGATCTTTCATCGTTCTATCGAGAGCTTCAAGTGAATGCTTGTGGGCCATAGTGCATTCATCCCAAATAATATTTTTGAAATTTTTCAAAACTTTAGCTATGGCGGAATTGAACATGGCAATGGCGTCCCGAAATGAATGAGTGGCATACTTATTCGAAATGAGAATGCAAATATCCTCAATCTTTATTAACGCCTCGTTGTATATTTCCGGTGAAAAATCGATATTGGGACGCAGAATGTCGTCGCTCATGGAATTTTTATATTTGTAGATAACTGAAGCATGATGGAAAAGTTAACAATATACCATGGACTGTTCACAAATATTGGAAAAAATCGGTCCAGGAACGTTAACTAACAACAAACGCAAAAAAGCAATATCGTTGCTTTGGGTGGACTGTGTATAATCGGCCTAATGGTTTTCCATGAACATGCCGTTGTATCCTTGGACTGGAATGCTTCGGTAGGGCCCACATTTTTGACCGTTTGTTCCACATGAAAAATCGTGGCACATCTGAATTGTGGCACAAATACCTGGTCGGTAGCATAGTTCAAAAAACTCATTGTGGTTTTTGGGACAGTTAATGCTTCTATTATAGAGCAGTCTCTTCAGTGAAATAAACACGCTGTCCATTTTCAAGGTGCGCGGCCAAATGTAGAACAACAGAGTCTCTGTCGTTTATAGTAAAACTCAAAATGTGCCTAACTACTTCATTGGTGCTAATGAATCGGCCCATTTGATAACGTGTCATTTCATCGTTGCGACGAAATAACAGCAATTGCGAAAACGGGACAATTGATGACATGCGCAATTGATATGATTGGCAGAATAACGGCAAGCTACAACGCAATTGACTTGCGCATTTATTGATGCGTACTTCAAATACCACAGAATTGGATACCAGCGCCACCTGTGGTACATAAACTTAACTATATGAATTATTCCTAGAAGTTCAATTATTTATGAACGCTTCAGAAGGTTTTAACGGTCAATTAGTTTTGAACATATAATTTTTTCGGGGTCACACATTCTGATATGCGAAAAATCGTAAAAAAATAAATTTCATTATAACATAACAAAAAAATTCCTAGTACCCGATCGCAGTGCCACCTACCGGGTCCAATTGTGAATCTAAACCATTCAGAAACCCAGCCACACACACAATTTCATTTAAATCGGTCTAGCCGTTTAGCAGGGGAGTACAGATTACACACACACGTCAGAAGAATATAAAGATGTAGGCGGTGGGTGGTGTGGTGAAATTTTGGAGTTATATGTTCTGATATGTGAAAAATCTAAAAAAATAAAAAAATAAAATCCTTGAACCCAATCGCAGTGCCACCTACCGGGTCTAATTGTCTAATCTAAACCATCCAGGAACCGACTCAAACACACACAAAATTTCATTAAAATCGGTCCAGCCGTTTAGGAGAAGTTCAGTCACATACACACGTACAAAATAATTAGATATATAACGATAGAATCGTGACAGAAGCAATAAAATACATCAGCCACGTTTGTTCTCAGCTCTCCATTCCTGTCTTTCATGGCTGTACTTCTTGAGTGGGAGGTTTTATCAGATTCCTTGCGTTAGCAAAACAGTCCCTTGAATTTCCTGGTTCGGCTTTGATGTTTTCGATGCATGTTCTCAAATGATTGCGCTTTTTTATCGAAGGTATTTAGTCGTGGTTTTCCTAGCGCGGATATATTCTGCTAGAGTGCATTTTGCAATCATTTTGGAACCTCGGAGGTCTTCTTTGGACGGTATTTTGCACATCGGTGGGTATGGCTGACGGAATAGCGTGTCATTGCTCCTAGATGTTAGGAGGAGCCTCTTCTGTGCTGGTCTTAATAGTTAGTAACGTGTGGTCTTTTAAATCATGGACATTAGTATTCTATCGCTGAATGATACTTTTTTTTCTCACAATACCTTACTTAAAACCGCTTTCATAGACTGGTACAATATTTGATTTTGCTGTACTCGACGTTCATTCTCTCTGGTGATTTATATTATTTATACTGTCGATACGGGCGACTTTACTGTTGTTCTCTATGTCATAATATTGATATGGAATGTTTTGATGAATGATGAACAAACAACTGTAACCTAGTATTTACGTGCTCTTACTGTTACATTAAATGTATACGATTTAGTAGCTTAGAATAGAGAACTGAAACCAACCCAATATAAAAGACAAGGAATGCTGAGGAATGATATCTTTGTGATATTAAATTTTAAAATAGTTGGGCATTGAATTCATGATACACATGTTCGTGTTAAACTAAAGTTGGTTGTTGGGCATAAAATATACACACTCCCATTTCCAGTTAAATTTTACCGCCTATAATAAAAATTTATGACATTTTCATTTAAAATCAATCTAAAATATAGGATTGTTTTTGTATGACAAGTGGGAGGTTTTCCTCTATTGGTGTACTTATTTACTCTTCTACATTATGGCTTGTTAATAGGGAATCCAAGTCGGTTCTATCCGACTTCGTGTAGTTGGGCCATTACTTACCCCCAGAGACTTCGGGAAATGCTGCAAACAACCGAAACCGATAACCCTCCTATGCATCTCAATGAAAATGGAAAAAATAGAAACGTATGTTTGTAGAAACTGGTGGGGTAATGGTAAAAACACGGAACCGAAAGTCGGGTACCCGAAATTCGGGTAATTGGATTCCCTAGTCGGGTAATTGGATTCGATCCAACGTATGGGATATGAACGTTTATGTTTTTTTCATTTTCGTTGAGATGAATAGAAGGGTTGTCGGTTTCGGTTGTTTGCGGCGATGCCCGATGGTTTCGGGTGTCTCTGGGGGTGAATAATTGCCCAACTACACGAAGTCGGGTAGAACCGACTTGGATTCCCTACTTGTTAATCTAAAATGTTTTATTGAAACTCATTTTTAAACAAGTTAACTTCAGAAATTTTAGCATGGAAGTTATTTAAAAACGAATTATTTATATGTCGAATAAAATATAAGAAATTTTGTTGTAAGATAACGGCCGGTCTAATTCAGGACGAATGCTTCCGAAAGTTATATTTTGAAAAGCCCGTGCAACGTACAATAAAAAATGTTATATTTTGCATAAGCCTTTATTATATTTTAATGACTTACAAATGTTGATTTCAAAATACCTCTCTTTCTCTAGATTTCACATCCCAAGAAGAGATTTTGCCGCCTGCAATATGGTCCTCCATCCGTCTCGATCCATTTGCATCATTTGCAAGGGCAATTTACTTACTTTCCAACAGTTTTTTGCCGTATTGTTTGTCTTACTTGTGTACTCGTGTACGAGGCACTATAATAGATACGAGGCACTATAACAGATAATTAAGATGTCAATCAATTGCTCCCATTAAAAGTTTTCTGGCTTCAAAATTGGGCTTCTATCATAAATAAGATTAATCCCAATAAAAAAATTCATCTCCGCTTGTTCTAAACAAAGTATTTGGATTTCACATTTAAAATAGCCAGATGATTAGCCTGTAGAAAGCCTTAAGTTATTCACGTGACCCTAGATCATAATTTGCTATTTTGTATTAAATCATTTTTGATATGGATTTTGAGCATTGTGAGAGTCGTTTGTAAATAGATCTAAATTCCATCCTATATTTCAATTTGATAGGGGAGACCCTTTAAAGCCATACAATTTTTGAAAAAGTTTTTTAAAATGTTATTTGAGTTCTCTGTATCTTTAGAATCATTACCTTAATCACATCTATTAACGTGCGATTGATTTAAAATATTTATTAAAACACTTAGTACAGAATTTAATTTATTACAATTTAAAATTAATCTTCAGACGGTTTCAACAAACGTCATGTGATATATAAAGACACAAGTAAAACAAAGGTAATTAAACGATAATTTATTATATTGGTTAGGAATTTCTATCGTTGCATTGTGAATTGGAAGGACTGCAGAATATAATAAACTACAGCAACAAATATTTTCACTTCATAGTTTTTTCTAGTCATATGTAATTTGCACTGTTTAAATTTTCCATTAAAATTTGAAGTTTAATTTCCTTTTATCGTAATTCTAATAAACGTAGGGAACAATGAAATTCAATCGCAATCTCCGAATACATTTTTGAGATCGTTGATATTATTTACTGCAAAATTTTGTCAACCCCGCAATTTTCAAGCTGAATGAAATTGTATATAAGAACACAAACATTATTTGATTTATGGTCCACTTGCAAAAAAAAAAAATCAATTCTTGATACTCTTGAAAAAACTGCATTTCCCACAAAAATAAAATAAAAAAATGTGCAAAATCTATATTTTATAAAAGTAAAGAAAAACCAAGCCAATTACCCATTGTACACCTGTATATATATATATGTATAAATACGGTAGCGTACCTGACCCAAAAATAGATGTAAAAAAAAATCCTACAAAAATTTCATGAAGTTGACAACTTACCTATCATAAATTATCACAAGTCTCTCTCTCTTTCATGGAAACCAATAAATAAAACTTTTCCGTGTGTTCTTTTTATTTCTTCTGTTTTCGAAAAAAAAATCCCCACCACGTTTTACCTACCACCCCAATCAAATCAACGTTATTCAACCTTAGAATAAGTTTTCAATACACAAGAAATTGATTAGAAATTCATTATACAAAAAAAAAACTTTAATAATTTTCGTTTATGTATCGAGAAAAGCTTTTGTGTTGATTGAGAACAAAAAGTATTTTTTCCAAAAATTGGTAATAAATTGTCGTGTTTCATCATATTTTGGGTGCGATAAGATTTCTATTTATTCGAATTTATTTTATGTATGAATATAGGAGAGATTGGTGTCAAAATGAACACATTATTATACATATCTAACTATCCCTGCATTTACGAAAAAATTCATCTGATTATTTAGGTGGGAGTTATTGATGGCATTTTTCCGGATAATTTCCTTCTCCGATAAATATCTTGGGTTATATAGATTGTATCGATTCCAGATATTCAGGAGGAAAACCATAAAAATGATTTTCCCTTATCAATTCAAATATCATTTGTCATTTTTATGTTTATTAGATTTCCTGTTCCTTTGCTAATTTTCTCATATCTATAAATCTATACCTATTCCTATTGCAATGTAGCATACCTATACCAACATGGCACATTTTGTGATGAAGTAACTTCCCGTATTGATACGAGTATGACTTCATTTATCTCTCCATCATGAATTATTCTTGCAATTTTTTATGTTTTTTGATATTTCTTATAAATTTCCAATCGCATAACACCACAGTCAACAACAACAACGACCAAGAAACACTGTAAATTGAATTTTCATCCCTTGTTTTTTTGAATTATTATTTTTTTTGTTTTTGTTATTTATTTGAGTGAAAAATCAGGAAATTAATTTTATTTAATTTATTTTTATTTTGTTCGGATTTTTTATTTTTAAATTTTCCATTTTCATCATGAGGATTAAAAAAATGAATCCATTGTGTTGGGTTGTGTTATGTGTTGTGTATCTATGTATATGGCTGGTGGTGTTGATGAAAATGTTTATTATGTACGAGTATATAAAGATTGGGATTAGTTGCTTTAAGTAAACAATGAAAAATTGTTATTAGCCTTTACATAACGGCAGAGTACGAGTGTATACTAGTAGTATGTGCTACATAACGATGTATTTTCTTGGTATTATAGGATTTACATGTAGTGAGGTTATGTACAGTGATCCCAAAAAGCTGTGATTATTATTATGTACGACAAACAATACGGAGATGGTTTATATAGAAAGCCATACATGGTTCATGAACATTTTAGTATAAAAACGTTATATGACCGAATTTTTGAAATTTTGTTATCTCCAAGTGAATATGTCTAAACACGTACTTATAACTCTTAGCAAACCAGAGCTATTCAAAATTTAAAACGATAAAATTTAAAATTTTATTTTGTTTTTAATTTCAGGTAAGAATTATCCGTCAAAATTTACGACAATTAGTCGAACGCAATTAGTAAGTATTCAAACATTGTTAATATAGAAAACAATTATATTTAATAACAAACAATTTACACTAATAAGCATATTGTACATCGTTTTCTCATAAATTGTAGTACAATAAATATTATATTTGTTACTTAATTTGCAGAGAGTAGAGACAGAATTTATTTGGGCGAACGAATCCATTAAACAGAAGCGATAAGAGTCATGAAATATACCCCAAAACCTCCAAATACAAATTTGGTGCTCGGTTGATAATACAAAATAAATTTTTTGATGCTGCTGGATGAGGTACGAGTACATTGGCATGCAGAGATGGAGAAATCTCGTGGCCCTCCTTCTAGCTAACTGCGTTACTATTTCTTTTAAGATATTCCCATGTGGTCAACCATTTATATTAATCAAAGCTACGGTTGCTAGACGTTGGTGCTGGAGTTGTTATCGCATTATCTCTTTTTGTTATAAGGAAAAAATTATGTTCAACATCTTCGATCGATTTCTATATTGATCTACAGAAACTTTAATCTGAACAAATTTCGATCGTACAAAATCCTGAAATAAAAATCTACCTACTATCGATGGTTCATGGTCCAGCTATTTTTCTGAAAGTAAGCACTGGGCGGATTATTTCAATATGATAGATGTTTTCATTTCATAAATGTTAGTATTGGCGACGGAGATATTTCTTGATGCTGTTAGAAATTTTGTTTTGCTCTTGAACCAGATCATCTCGCGGTTAAGTCTAGCGGTACGACACTATCCTAAGATTTGGTCTTAAAATAAGTCTACAAATTTGACTTTGAATACAAAAAACCAACGGAGTTCAAGCTCCACCTGAACTGCAAATGTTTGGTAAAACATAAGGTAAAATATAACGTATGTCATTGCTAATTACAAGAAGCCGGTAGTTATACAAACACTGTAGTTCCTTGCGGAGTTCGTACATTTTGGGAGTGTGATTTTGGGAGGCGATGGAAAAATTTGAAATTGTTTCTAGCGATATACAGTAAACCCTCGATTTAACGATCCCCGATTTAACCGACGTCATCCAACAAACCCCAGATGGCCATATTCCTCAACTTTTTCCAAAAATTATTTAAGAATCCCATTGCCATCCAACATACCCAATTCCATCATAATCGGTTAAGAATTGATCGAGTTCGGTCCCAGGTGGCCATATTCTAGAATTTCTTCCAAAAATCATTTAAGAATCCCATTTCCATCCAACATACCCCATCCCATCAAAATCCGTTAAGAATTGATTTAGCTCGGTCCCAGGTGGCCATATTCCAGAACTTCTTCCAAAAATCATTTAAGAATCCCATTTCGATCCAGCATAACCAATCTCATCATAATCGGATTAGAATTGATCGAGTTCCGTCCCAGATGGCCATATTGAAGAATTTCTTCCAAAAATCATTTCGGAATCCCACTTTCATCAAACAGACCCAATCGCATCATAATCGGTTAATAATTGGTTCACTTCCGTCCCAGGTAGCCATATTCAAGAATTCCGTCCCAAAACCATTTAAGGATCCCATTCCCATCCAGCATACCCAATCCCATCATAATCGGTTAAGAATTGACCGAGTTCCGTCCTAGGTGGTCATATTCCAGAACTTCTTCCAAAAATAATGTAAAAAATCTAGTTACAGTTGATCTACGCTAACATTGAATTCCAAATTTTTCTAAAATCGTTCTCATTGTAAAGTCTTTATTTGATAGAAGCGGGTGTGGTGAGTACAACAATTAATCAACAATACTGTGACTGCATGATAAGACGATCGCCTTGGTTGTCAAATTGATAGATGAACGCAGACTTTCAATCTTTTGTTACCTACTCCTACCCCAAAATTTAATATATCAGAACGTACAAGTTAAACATCAGAAGTGGAAAGCCTTGTTTTCACATTTTTGCGGAGACGCCGTCGATATTGTCCTACTATTTTATAACGGAGCCGCTCAAAACGCGATTTTTCAAAACGCGATATTTCGAAACGAGATATGACAAAACGAGAAATGGTACAAAACGCGATATTTCAAAATGCGATCTGGTACAAAATGCGATATGGTACAAAACGCGATATTTTAAAACGCGATATTTGAAAACGCGATAGGGTACAAAACGCGATATGGTACAAAACGCGATATTTTAAAACGCGATATTTCAAAACGTGATATGGTACAAAACGCGATATGGTACAAAACGCGATATGGTACAAAACGCGATATTTCAAAACGCTATATTTCAAAACGGGATATGGTACAAAACGCGATATGGTACAAAACGCGATATCGTACAAAACGCGATATTTCAAAACGTAATATTTCAAAACGCGACATGGTACGAAACGCGACATGGTACAAAACGCGATATTTTAAAACGCGAGATGGTACAGAAGAATGTGTATTGCGAAGCGACAGGAGCGCAACGACCCGCCTGATATCACCCGGTCCAATACTCCCGCTTTTATCGATTTTTAAATTCCTATAAATTGAAATTTTTTCTAAGGAGCGGAGCGAATGGAGCGCAGCGACCCGCCTGATATAACAACGGGCTGTCCTCCCGTTTCTATCGATTTTTAAGTTCGTATAAACTGAAGTTTTTTTTCCTAACAAAAAACCGAAGTGCTTACCTGATATAACCCGATCCTATACTCCCGCTTATATCGATTTTTAAATCCCTATAAACTGAAAATTAAATTTCCCCTTTTCCAGAATGTACATTACGAAGCGACGGGAGCGCAGCGATTCGCCTGATATAACCCGGTCCTATACTCCCGCTTTTATCGATTTTTAAATTCCTATAAACTGAAATTTTTTCTAACTAAGGAGCGACGCGACTGGAGCGCAGTGACCCGCCTGAAAATAAATTTCTCCTGATATAACCCGATCCTAAACTCCCACTCCTATCGATTTTTAAATTCTTATAAATTGAAATTAAATTTCCCCTTCTCCAGAATGTACATTGCGAGCGAAGGGAGCGCAGCCACCCGCCTGATGTAACCCGATCCTATACTTCCGCTCCTATCCATTTTTAAATTCTTATAAACTGAAATTTAATTTCCCCTTCACCCTCCTAATATAACACGATCCTAAACTCCTTCTTCTATCGATTTTTAAATTTTTATAAACTGAAATTAAATTTCCCCTTTTCCAGAATGTACGATGCGAAGCGACCTGAGCCGACCCGCCATAACCCAATCCTAAACTGCCACTCGAATCGATTTTTAAATTCCTTTAAATTAAAATTAAATGTCCCCTATGTGGAATATAAAAAAAATTGAAATAAAATTATTGAAATAACAGTAAATTTTTTTATTTGTATAAAAGTTGAGATTTGGGGCGTTAGCCCTCAATCTTAAGGTATAAAATGATTTAAAATAATCATAAAAGCATTTGTGCTTCGAAAACAGAAAATATTTTTTCGCGTTTGGGTTGTCTTTTAAGACCATTTGGGGCATTTAGGGCCACTTGGGATCATTGGGATCACTTGGGGTCGTTTCCGGATATTTTCATGGCCATATTCGTAATCAGCATTCTAAAGTACCTTAGTATACCGATTTTCAGAATTTTTGGAGGTATATGACCTATTCGGAAGTATAACCACGCAGTTAAAATTTTCGGCCGTCAATTGATATCAGGTGCAAATTGAATGAAAAATTGAATTTTATTAGAACCTTCAATGTTGGGCATTTCTATATCTTGGACACTTTCATTCAGTCTCTTGAAATTTCTTATTTTTATTTTTACAGGAATGGTAAAAATATTCTGTATATTGACAACCTACCTCTTTATATTGCAACCTGGAAACTTTGAAAATTTTCGTCTAATCTTTAATAAATTACCCTTTGTATATTGGGCACGAACACTTTTGTTCAATATCAGTAATTCGATTTAATGATAAAAAATATCACGTTTTGTACTATATCGCATTTTGTGTCGTATCTCATTTTGAAATATAACGTTTCGAAATATCGTGTTTTGTACCATATCGCGTTTTAAAATATTGCGTTTTGAAATATTGCGTTTTGTACTTATCGCGTTTTGTACCATCTCGCGTTTTGAAATATCGCGTTTTGTACCATATCGCATTTTGAAAAATCACGTTTTGAAATATCGCGTTTTGTACCATATCGCGTTTTATACCATATCGCGTTTTGTACCATATCATGTTTTGAAATATCTCGTTTTGAAATATCGCGTTTTGTACCATATCGCGTTTTGTACCATATCACGTTTTGAAATATCGCATTTTGAAATATCGCGTTTTGTACCATATCGCGTTTTGTACCATATCGCGTTTTGTACCATATCACGTTTTGAAATATCTCGTTTTAAAATATCGCGTTTTGTACCATATCGCGTTTTGTACCATATCACGTTTTGAAATATCGCATTTTGAAATATCGCGTTTTGTACCATATCGCGTTTTGTACCATATCGCGTTTTGAAAAATCGCGTTTTGAAATATCGCGTTTTGAAAAATCGCGTTTTAAAATATCGCGTTTCAAATGGGACCTATTTTTTAACCTTGCAATTACAGCATCTTATTCCTCTATTGATGTAGAGTGAAAATATTTAGTTAAATTTCTGATGTTATCAAAACAGACTCGTAAGTTAGAGGCATTCGAATGGAAATTGATGTTTCAACAAAATTCATCAATTGTGTCCGCCTATTTAGTGGAGACGTTTATAGTAGTTTCGGCACTGAAGTATTCCATTCGGAAAATGCTTGTGCTCCGAGCTATCCATTTAGCTGGCAGCTTCTGTTTGTGTTCGAACGAGTTTTTGTCAAAAAAAGTAGCGCTTCCCATTTTAAATGAATGTTAAAGCAGTGATAGCTGACCAGTAGCTCTGTAGCAAATGTTTGTCTTTTAATTCATCGATGTTCCAGTGCATGCATTTTTTGCTTGCCTGTTGAAGAAATACACACTATACATAAGGATGTGCGTGTAATCCTTATCGATATCGGCCCATCTATAAGAAGGAGTGCTTTTGCGTTGTCACCATAATTAGATTTAATTTTCTGTTAGTCCATCATTTTCACTTTTCTTTATGAATTGGTTTTGTGAGGACCAAACGCACTTGCGACTCTATTGACGTCGATTGTTAGGTCAAATAAACTTTGAAGTTTCTGCACTCCGACCAATTTTAGCATTAAAATCACCTGCGATGGTCTTTTGTTAATTAAATTGCTTAGTGTGAACTGCTATTGCTGTCATTCGTTTGTGTAGTCTACCTCTGACAGTCATTTAATAGAGTCCCCAGTGCGATCGCTTATCACTCCATGGCCATCGATCTCTTCCAGCACTAACACGTCTATTTCGCAGTTATGTGCCAAGTTCGACATATTTTAAAGATCTGTATACTAACCAAGCGCACATTTTAGTGGAAAAAAATATTCGATATAATTTCTTGTAAATGCTAGAAAAACGTACGTCCGACTTTTAATATTTTTTAATCATAGCAGACGTATGTTCAACTTTGATTTGTTTTATTATGTTTACAAACAACTGGACATTTCGCGTTGGTATTTGACGTTTCGAAATGTGTTAATTTGTCGCCTTTTGTGTTCTAAATTTGAATGAAATATTTAATTTTGAGTTCAACAAACAAAAATTTTTATTTTAAAGATGATCAAAAATCTACATATACTCGTATGTATGTTCATAATTATAGCTGGTTCCAAATAGTGACTTATTTAATTCCAAATAAAAATACTTAAATAATTGGAACATAATACATATGTGTATTATAAAATAAATATGTAGCCAATTATATAGGTCAAAACATCCATTCATTTTTACAATACAAATATAAATATGTATAAAAGAATTTCATTGTATCTTTCTAAATAAAAAAAAAATTGCTTTCAAAATAACAACAAATTTTATATCTGTACCTCCATATGTACTGATAAAATTTTGTCTAAATTTAGTCAGTTTTTTATGCGGGTTGCATGCACAAAATTTGTATAGCAGTTTGGTTGCATACATTCATTTTGATTTAAACGGAAAAAATTATATCGAATATTTTTTTCCACTAAAATGTGCGCTTGGTTCCTATACTGGCCTTAAAAGACTAAGCACGTTCCATGTTCCCAGGTCTAAGGCGTAGTCCAGGTACTATCACCGAGATCGTAGTTCGTAGTTAATATAATAGATAAATCTGATGAAATATCCGAGACATTTGTGTAGAAATCATAAGTGATTCGTTTTTGCATGAGAAGGTTGCACGCCCGCTGCTCAACCAGTTTTCTTGTAGGTGGGCCACATACTGGTGATAAATCTTGAAGGATCCAGTCCTACCTAAATCACTTTTCTGCGTCTAGCCGCTTTATACAATACACCCGTCTCCTTCAGCTTCTACTAATCTGGAAAAAAGACGCTGATTGGTACTAGTATTGCGACGCCAAGGTTCGCCGTGTCATTGGTTATAATCAGGATTTCCTCCGCATCGGCTGAACTATATCGCCAAATTTACTTAGAATTGTCCAATTAGCCCTGTGAAGAAGTATGAATGCCTTTCGCTCATGTCATCAAATCATCCACTTACATATTTAGCTTTATTATCTTGTACTGTTTGCTATATACCTCTTGTGTTTATGAATAATGCCGGAGCAGAATCGTAAGTTGTTGTCAGACTGCGTACATGACATTGGGAGTAAGTTCGGAAAAAATACCATGTTATCACACAAAATGTATTAAAACAACAACAAAGTTAAAAATATTTCAACTCGAGTATGGAACTAGTAGGCGGGCATAACACATTTCACGAAATTTGATTGGTTTTGAGTTCGGGAGCGAGTATGAAGCATTTTATTAAGCCGCAGCCACACGAATGTAAATACATACCAACATTGACGTAATTCTGTATTCCAAATAACAAATCGTGTAGCCACAAAACAAATGGCAAATTCAAATCAAGGTTATATTTATCCAACATTGGTGCACATTCGCTCAATAGGCGGTTTTTCAAAAAGATCAAAGGAAAAAACAAATATCGTGTAGACAGTAGAGTTTGTCAATTGTCATATTTTACCAATATTTGCCAAACATAAAATACACCAACGTTGGTTGATATTTGAATTCGTGTGGCTGCGGCTTTAATTTCTAACAAATGAACTAAAACAAATTTTACTTTACTAATGGTAAGAAAATCCATAGGAATTTCTATGACAGGATGAGTTTAAATTTGGTTTTATATATTATTATTTTTCAGTTTTCAATCCACAATCAATTCGCTTTCGCGGAATCTATAATTGACGTGACTAAACGCGCATATACCTAATAGAAAACTTATGACTTTTGACAACATTTTTTGTTCGTTAGGTTGGTGATTTCCTTATGAAAAGAGTAAAAGTCATAAGGAAAAGATTTTTGCATTGGGGGTGCGCGGTGTAAGTTGAACTTTTAATTAAGTTTTAGTTTTAATATTTTAATTTTATCATTTTAATGTTGGAAATTGGCGTTGGTATGCAGATATGATTTTGTGCGACAATTTTATAATCCGAACCACTAAAATTAGGTGCCGGATTCACAAGCTAAGAGAAAAGCCCCGTATCAATACCAAAATAGGAAAGGAAATAAGACGAACAAGTATTCAATATAATGAGCTTAACAGTTAAAAATGTGGCTAACAAAATGTCTAGCACTTTTTTAGTTCTACTAGCTATTAAACGGACATTGCATTAACACGAAAAGCTGCTTAGTTTAATTCATCAATTTTTAAAATTCGTAAAATTATGAATTTCAAAACATAGTTCATGCTTAGGACAATATTGATCATGATTTTATTATTTTTGAATTTGTACTTAAAAATTATGTTTTGAGAAGAAAATAAAAGACCTCAGAATGCTTTCAAAGTGAAAATTTTTTAAAACAAGAAAAAAAATTAGCTTGAGATTTAAGTACACAATTCCAGAGTACTGTCAGAGCAAACGATTCTCAATACTAGAAAATTAAAAATACACTTGAGAATACAGTGTTCGATTCCAGAATACCTTTAACGCCAATAATTCTTAAAACAAGAAACGAAAATATTAACTTGAGAACTAAGTTTACGATTCCAGAATATTTTCAAAGCGATCGATTTTTATAACAAGAAAGAAAATTATAAACTTGAACAGCATGAAGTTCACGATTCCAGAATTTTTTAAGAACCAAGTGCATGATGAAAATCGAAATTATGAAATTCTTCATTTTTTTAGATATACAGTTTTGACCATAATTTTTTCATATCTAATCAATTTGTATCAAGACGAGATTTATGGAATCCATAAAAATTTGGAATTGACCATAACTGCCTCCAATGAAATAAAATTTTGGCAAAGTCAGAGTTGCAAAACTTCAAGAAAAACTATTATCAAATGGTGATAATCACCAATTAAGAATAATTAAACAGTTTCAATAATTTTTTGGAAAAATAGTTTTGACCATAACAATCCCCCAAAATAGTTAAATAAAATTGAATAAATTATTTTAAATAAAATAAAATGGAGAAAATAACTCACAGTTTGTAATGGTTCGAATTGAGCCGTGTCTCCTTAATTTTTGAAAATGAATTTAATGTCTTGCGATTCATTCTTAATGTTCTGTTAATTTCGAATACGTGTTTTTCAGAAATTAAAATTCATACTATGTATTAGTATACCATTTCTGTCAGCATTGCAAACTGCGTTTCATGCACGTCACAGATATCAATTTCAAGTTTCTACTGTTCACCTATATTCCAAAGATCCAAAGTCTTTTCATATGTGGTTGAATTCGAAGAACCTGTCCCAGCTACAGGTAAATTCTCCGACTACTAAAAACAACATGCGGAGAAGCTTATTGATTTTCAAAAATGAATAACGAAACTGGCCTATGCATTTCGATAATTCCACCAGTAATACTATCCCACTGGTTCTAACTTTACCGTGGTTTATATAATTAATTTGTCAATCCTTCTGAGATGTTAAAGGTTATCATCCATATTTTCAAATAGATAGAACAATATTTAACTATATGGTGATCAAGATCCGATTCTGATGAACCATGCTTTGTCTAAAATAATATTCTAGTTTTTATTTGTGCTGCCAGTACCAAATACGACCTGTTCTCGTTTTTGACAGTTTTTAATATTCACTTCTGCCCGTAGGATCAAGTCATCAAAACATTGAAAAAAACGGACAGAAATAACCAAATCCCAAATGACTATTCTCGAAATTTTGTAGTTGATCATAAAAAAGCATAAAAATGTTCGTCCTTCTCTTTATATATCGATACATTTCTCTATCATTGGTTTGGCGATTTTTCTCTCGTTTATAAATTTTCTTCTATTGTCAGTTCCTAAAAAACCGTTTCAGACGTGAACGCAGTGTTGCCAGATTCCGGGATATTTTCCCGTTTACGGGAATTTTTAAGTCAAACGGGAAAATCCATGTAAAATGTGGGATTTTTTGTACTTCCGATTTCAATAGTAAAAAACCAAAAAATTACATTCTTGATTCTTCACATTATGCTTAATATTATTTGCTGAATATAATTTTGAATCGCAAAAGTAAAGAAATGCTCATTGGGTAGTTTAATATTCGGTCAAATTCATCTTGTGTTTATTATATTCTTTTGTCAATCGCGCGTTATCAATCAAATAATAATTTTATAAATATTTTTAACTTATTAAATCGAACGAAACGGTTAAATATTATAGTAATGCGAGCAATAATGAGTAATAATAATCAATTAGAAGACAAATCCGTAATAGATGATGAGGATATCGATGTACACGAAACACCAAAGAAAAAGAATAAAAATAAATTACCTAGGAAAAGAACACACGAGAAAAAATATTTTCAGGAAACTTGGCTGCAAAATATCGAATACAAAGCATGGCTAATGCAAGTTAAAAATGATAAAACGAAAGCCTTTTGTAAAACTTGTAAAACAAATATAATTTGTGGGAGCACGGAAATTAAGCGGCATCACTCCGGTGAAAAGCACAATATTAATTTAAAAAATATGCTAGAAACGCCATCAACAAGTGCATTTTTTAATGTAAATAATCATGAAAAGAAAATCAAGTCAGCTGAATTAAAAGTTGCCGCTTTTATGGCTGTCAATAATATATCAATACAAATAGTTGATTCTATTTCTACTTTTAAAAAATGTATTCATTGACTAGAAAATCGCCAAAGATATTCATTTAGGGCGTATCAAGTGTACAAAACTTATCGAAAATGTGTCATGTAGAGTGGAAAACGACCAGTTAAATAACGTCTTAAGCAAAACCAATTTTTCAATTTTTGTGGATGAATCTACTGACTTAAGCAATAAAAAGAATTTGTGTGTTCTTGTTCGTTATGTGGAAAATAATAAAGTCAATACCCAATTGCTGCAGTTAATTAATATAAATGCCACTGATTGCACCGCTAAAACATTATATGATCATTTTAAAAACTGTTTGCAAAATCACAATATTGCATTGGAAAATATAGTGGGAATGACGTCTGACACTGCGGCAGTAATGATTGGTCGTAACAATTCATTTTACAAATTGCTTCAAGACGATGTTAACCATCCAGTAGTGTTACACTGAGAGAAATTATTGCTCACAGAGATATATTTTATATAGATTTTTAGGTATAAAATACATATATCTAGTTTCGGGACAAGAATATTTTATATCTGTAAAAACGAAAAATATATCTTAATTTTTATAACGTTTAGAGACATGAACATATCTCTCTTAGCTCGGTATATACTCCTCAAAGTTAAAAACAAATACTAAATTCATAATAAAATATATCGATATCAAATATATTCATTTTCCCAATTTTATATAATTATAACTGGGCAAGGAATTTTTTTATTAAACAGAGATTTATATTCATCTTATAATTCATTATTTATTTTAACCATTTAGCATGTCTTACATATTCAGTTTGGATATTTTCATAACTCAATTGAATATGACATTTTATCATTTTGTTTTAATTGATTTTAATATTTGCCATTAATTCATTGGTTCAATCCAAAAACCATTACAAAAATTTGTCTCAGATCAGATCAGTTATATCTGAATCTGATCCAGAAGAACTCTGATTAGAGTTCGTCTTAAAAAAATTTAAATTCGAGATATATATTTCTCATGTGCATCTGCTATTGAGCTAGTAAGTTTTATATTTATGACGAAAATTAACAAATTATATATAACTTTTAGAAATAGAAATTATTTCCCACATAACAATAAATATGCTTTACTGCGACTTATTTGGACTTGGGTTAAAATATTTATTTCTGTTACACATAAACTGTATAACTGAAATAGCTAAATATGCATATACAAAACAGATAAAAATATTGCTATTGTAAAAATTTGTATATCTCACTGTAATAAAATTTACGAGATACGCAATAAGGCTGTTTGAGATATATTTTAAATTGAACTTGGTTTGTTTTAATACATATGCTTCTATATTTTATTTCCAAATCGGTAAAATGTTGCAGATAAGTCATTATATCTATGTGGAAAATAGTTTTTTTTAGTGTATTTAAATGCAAATGCCATTCAGCATCATTAGTAGTGAAATCGGCGATGGAGCTACTACCATCAGATATAGAATTTTTTTTGAGATACATAGGAAGTTATGTATCGGAAAATCCAAAAAGCGCAGCAGTGTTATGCGAGTTTCAGGAGTATTTTGAGAACGTGCAATGCAAAATTATATCACCAGGCTCAACTAGATGGCTTTCTATGCAACCTTGCATCATAAATATTTTAACAAATTGGACAACATTACATCACTTTTTTATTTATGAATACACTTTTACAAAACGGAAGAAAGCGGCTCAGATTTTGCATCATTTTGAAAATATTGAAATGAAAGCATACTTATTGTTTTTAAAGAACATCTTAAACTATTTCAACAGATTCAATGCACTTTTCCAAAGTAGCAGTGTATTAGTGCATAAATTATATGAAGAATCCAAAAAATTTTTGCTTGTAGTTGCTAGAATGATTTTAAAACCGGAAGTTCTTCACGAAATAATGTCTGGCAATATTATAATTTTCGAAAACTTAGTCAATAACCAAACAAAACTAACATTGGATGAGTTTAATGGTGGCAGTGAACGTCAAGGCCGAAAACATTTCGTACGTTTCGTTACACGATACATGTGTGTCCCGTATTGTTATAAAATGTATTCTAAAATTCCGCAAAATTACTCTTCGCCTTTCCTTTATTCAACGAGTCTAAAGGTTATCAGAAACTGTAACAATCTCCAGGACCGCCTGTAAAATAATTTGGAAATATGTACGAATATATGAATATTGTAAAATTAGAGAATTATGGGGTAGTAGAAGCTGTCAAAATACCCGACATCACAAGGAAGGAGCATTCGGAGAAATGTTTGGAAACAAATTCCAATCCCACCCAAAACGATTCTAAAAATGATTCCCTTTGAACATCTACATAAATTGTAGTTATTAAAAATATTTGAATAAATAATAAATCGATTACGGCACATAAGGGCCTGATTAGGTACAGGTGTACCTTTTCCATTTTGAAATGTGTTTATTTATTAGTTATCATGAAGTTAGAGAAGTGAGCTTCAGTGACATTTTGAAGGCACTCAATGTGATGCTATATCATTCAAAAAATGTATCCATAACATGCCGAATTTTAAAAATATTACAGTTCAAATATTTTTCCTTCGGAAAGCCCTGAAAAGGTACATGTGTACCTCAGTTATTTTAAACACGAATTCTTCACTTATTTCAAATAATTTTTAAAAGAACAATTGTATAAAAAGTTATGGGGAACAATTAAAACACTTTGAGATTGTTGGAGTGTGCTCATCTCATCGCATATCGGTCGATAACAAACATCGATTTTTTTCTGATTTTTCTCTGTTTATGAACCATTGTTTGACATAAATAACAGAAACCAACGACTGTTTTGGTGTTTCCAACATTTTCTGCTTCATTGGTTATTGCTGATTGGGTTGGAGTTATTGAGTGACTGAGAACCAATTCTATTGCTAACTTTGTTATAAAGTGTTGTAATTTTGCGCTTTTTAGATCTTGTTTCTATTGATGGCATTGCTAAGGATCGTCCCAAATCTTGAAGAAATTTCCTAAACCTGTTTGATCGTTTAGCAAACGAAGGATTATTTATTTTATAAATAAGGTAGCTGGCTAAAGATGCCACGTTCAACATGTGGTAAAATATAGCCATTGGCCATCGCAATGTTTGCGGTTGGTAGAATAGCCCTTGAAAATGTATCCAGGGTATCAAGTCCTTCTTTGGTCTTATCATAGAAATGGATTATTTCAGGCTTAAATTTCTCAGTGTAACTATCGGAGTGTAAAGTTGGAAACATAATTACATTTCTGTTTTTTTGGGAACCTAGGAACAACTGGTAACTTTATTATCTTCCGAAAATCCAAACATGGAAGATAGAGGTTCTCGGTTTCTGGTCGCCAACATCTCCAACGGTGTATATGTTTTATTTTTTTGATGTACCCACTACTGACAAATCTCAAGACATCAACAAACATATGACTGGTGGCGTCATAAACAAATTATCCATCGTGATATTGCGGCCACCTTTTCGATACTGAAATGCTAAATCTTGAACAATTTGTTCTCTCTGGTTCTTTTCTCTTCCATTCGGTGGTTTACCGGTATATATTTGACCGGTAAGTGGATAAGCATTTGCTGCATAACAGATCGACCAAATTATGCTATATTTAGCTGGTGTGGAAGGCATATACTGTGTGAACCTAGTCTTTCCACGGTAAGGAAACAATTGCTTGTCTATAAGTAGATTTTCTAGCATTAGAAAAATATCTGAAATAGGCGGTGCTTTATCGGTAATTAACCTTTCCGATCTGGTATTATTATTATCGAACCTGAGAAAACGTGTTATCTCCCAAAATCTGTCGTGAGACATTGCTCTATACAGAGAATGTTTGTCGCATGTCCAGTGTTGTAAAGGATTATTTTATTTTCAGTTTATTTACAGTTATTTACATATAGTGTACAATAATTAAAAAATAATACATTTTTTGCCTTATTTTGTGCATATAACTTTCTAAAAATTCCAATTTATATAAAAATAACATGTAGGTACATATGCACCTCTTTAGGGTGTTACGCAGGAAAAATTGTCTAGAGACATAAAGGTTAAGCTAATTTGGAAATGCTATTTAAAATTAAAATTTGGCAAATTGCGCAATTCCTTTAGAATGAAATAATAGTTTTTTCACGGAGAATGTAGGAGAAGGTCAGTGAACATTATTTTTTGAGCACTACAAATCCAAACTTAAATGTTATTGCGTTGTGTGTTTTAATTGAGAATGTTGGTGAGAATATTTGGATATCTCTAGGATCAACAGTACCAAAAAATCAAATTTAGTTCATCAGAATTATGTATCGTTCACCTAATTTTAGGGCACTGTTCGAGCTGTTGGAAATCATAAAGCAGAACCTGTAATCTCCAGGCCCGACAGTTGAAAATTTTGGAAATAATCCCAATTTTTTTAAAGTTACAAAATGTCTAACACACAGCAAAAACAGAACTTTTTGAAACAGTTTGAGCTATCTAAAAATGTAAGTGGAAATCTTCGAGACCGGTATAAACAAATTTTTAGTTCGTCTAAATTTACGGAATCATTTTAGTAATTGTGTTTTAAAATATAAACGACTAAGTATAGCTTAAAGACTCCGTAATGATCATATTTTTGAAAGCAGTGATGTGTCTGATGTTGGCCGTAATTCAGAAATATATTTAGGTAAATATATTGAAATCCATCAGTACTATACCATTTGCTACAAACGTTAACGATTGGAAGATCGGTAAAAATTGGCAAACACAATGTTTCACAATCATCAAAACACTTAATTTTTAAATTCTGGTTAAAATAGAACCGGTGAAATATTTGGTTTAGCTTTCCAAAAATGTCAGTAATATTCTATAGATGTAAAATATAAATGTAAAAATAAGTAAATGTGTAATTTTTCAATAATTTTTGTTTAGATTTTTTTGAACAAATTTCATCCCCAAGATCATTTCAAATTCATCAACCGATCTAATTTTATATCGAAAGAAGCGCCAGAGTTGACTCCTATGGAGGATTCTGAAGAGAACCTCATAAACTTTTTGAATTTACCGAAAAAAAATCAAATGTGTTCGACTGCTTAGAATAAACGATAGCTGGTTTATATGGATTCACTGGCAAACCTGCGGTTTTACAATTTCCTTCAAAGGTCATGACAAGATGAATAAATTAATTAAACTTTTTCCTAAAAGTTTCATATCTTTCAATGAGTAGGAAATTTAAATGTCATTTCAATGAAATCGTATTTATGTACCAAGAATTTTTGAATATAATTTAACTTAAAAACTTTTCTTACGTAAATAGATACTGAGGTTGTTTTGCGTAGGCAGATATACACGAGACCAATTCAAACATTAACTTCAGTACCCTAATATAATTTTCAATTTACCAAATGATTGTTATTTTTACTTTACCCGGTATACACCAAAATATATCATATTGGAAAGTAAATATAAAGTGCGTACCATATTTCTTCATTTTTTGGTTAACAAATATCAGCCAGTTTCCCGTACCCGGCATGTACACATATCCGAAAATATAAAATACATAAAAATTTATGTTTATACGAACATTCATCACTTGAATGGTAAAATGTATTTTTGGAATCTCACTTTCAACATTTTTATAAGATTAAATGAATGACATGATGTGATGAGATCTCCGTCCAAAGCAAATAGCATATTCTGTAGCTAAATAACTTTGTTCAATCCTTTTTTAAATATTGGTTGGTGCTGCTGAATTTTTATACATACATACAAGTGTTGTTTAAACCTTATTTTGGTATAAATCCAAAAATGTATTGGATTCTATTTTATTTTTATGAAACTGGCGAAATAACATCTTCAAATATTTATTTCAAAATAAAAATCTAAAATAAATTAAACACAAATTTAAACAAGCGCTTAGATAGACACAATCCCAGTACCCGCCTATCTAGAACGGATACGACGCGTATAAAAATAATATTAAACTTGAGATGGAGGTACCTGCGAGCTTAGTGTTGAACTTTTATATTTGTTCAATCCCGTTTATTTTATGTTGAAAGTTTCGTTTTTGTCTGATTTAATTACAAAAATTAATTGATTTAGGTTTTTTTGTGTAATATTGGAAATACCTGAAATTTAATTTTATTCTCCTTTTCACATTTTTATCGTCAAAAACAAAATAATTTTTTCTAGTGAAAATAAAATAAAAATCAAAGTGAGTGAATTATTGAGGTGGCTTTATCGCATTTTTGTGTGTATTTACCGGGGAGGGTGGGCATACTCGTATATAAATACTACCCTGCTGCCTTATTCCTGAATACGATACGAAAACGAAAGTATAAGATTCTTATTCAATTTTAAATAAGAATCGTACGAATCTGATTCAATTCAAATATGAATCTTGTATTTTCGTTTTCGTATCGTATTCAGGAATAGGGCTGCTGGATTTGTGGTGTATGTATATACATATATTCGTATACTTAGAGTAGGGTGATCAAGTTTTATTAGATTTTTAATTAAAAAAATAAAATTTGGTCTACATTTTTTTATATTTATTGACAGCATAATTTTTGATCAAATTAGGGACCCCATTTCAATGTCTATCATGTACCATAATTCTTACGTTGTTTTCCGGTTCGCTTAATTCAAATTTATTCTATGAAGTTTAGCGAAAAAGAGCCAATTCGGATCCGCAACCCGAATCTTTTGGATTCAGATTTGTTGAAATTTAACCCAAATCTTCGGATTCGGTTTTGGTAAAAACAAATAAAACTCTGAAATTTAGATGAATCAGTGTTCTATATAAATACCGCATAGTTGCCGAGATTTACGAGTAGTTGCGGTATTTTTAAACTTCAGAGAAAAATTTTAGATACTTGGCCGACGGTTTCTTCGAATTTATTAATTTTCACGTAAATAGATGAAATTTTATCTAAATGTGTTTGTAGAAGATCGCAATATATCGGAACAATCAATATTTTGGAATATTTTGGCCAACAAAAAAATTACGAAACTCTTATCGCAATACTTTGATGTCGAGATCAAAATAATATAAATATTGTGTTGCTTGATATTTTCCTACAATTTGTTGGAAAATTGTATAAACTGATAAAATATAAGTAGATGATGTGGATGGTGAGTATATAAACTATAACACTAATATTTATACTGAAACAGTCTCTAGTTGTTCTACGAGGGCAAATCAAAAAGTCTTGCAATATCATATGAAAAAAAAGAGTGAGAGAGACAGCAATATTTTTATTTTTCGACATAATCTCCTTTAAGGTTTATACATTTGTCACATCGATCAATTAACTTACCTAAACCCTCTAAAAAAAAAGATTTCTTTTGCTCCATAAAATATTCATTTACAACAGACTGTACTTCATAGTCACTGGAAAATTTCCGGCCCCTTAGTGTTTTTTTCAAATTGGGAAAGAGAAGTAGTCACTGGGTGCCAAGTCTAGACTGTACGGTGGATGCGGAATTTCCACGAAGCCGCAGTCCTTTAATGCAGCTTGAGCAATATTAGCCTTGCGCACTGGTGTATTGTCGTGAAGAAGCAAGATTTTTTTCCTAACTTTCCTTGGCCGTTTTTCCCGGATCGCTTTTTTCAATTTTCGCAAAACCTCTGCGTAATATATGCCTGTGATTGTGGTTTTCGGTGGCATATAATCGATTATCAAAATTCCTTCAGCATCCCAAAAAATTGTTGCCAAAACCTTACCAGCAGACGGTTGAGTTTTGAATTTCTTTGGTGGTGGTTCACTACGTTTAATCCATTGCATCGATTCTTGTTTGGATTCCAGATCCCAGTGATGAAGCCATGTTTCATCGCCTGTTATTATGTTACCCAAGAAATTTTCTGGATCTGCTTTGTACATATCTAAAATCGCCTTTGAAGTTTAAACACGCATTTTTTTTTGTTCAGCATTCAACAAACGGGGAACCCATCGCGCACTTACTTTCGACATGTGAAGGTGGTCATGTAATATAGTATATGTGGTACCGTATGAAAGAGAAAGTCTCCACGCTAACCGCGGAACAGAAATACGCCGGTCCTCCAATACAATAGAATCAGCCAAAATTACGTTTTCATGGCTAATAGCATCTGCTGGCCGACCCGAGCGGTTATCGTCTTATAATGACTCCCAACCACTTTTGAATAATTTTACCCACTTTGTTACTGTGGCATATGATGGTGCAGATTCGCCGTAAACTTTTGATATATAGTTGAATATATAAATTGCATTTCGTCCATCTTTATAGAAAAATTTAGTAACGGCGCGATATTCAATTTCATTCATTTTAAGAAAAATTCAAAACACATGTTACTAAATTGACAAAAACAAACGAACCGTAAAATTTACATCGAAATGTTCTTCTAGAAGTTTCATCGTGACAAAAAATGGTTTTGAAAAATATATTGTTGTCTCACTCACTCGTTTTTTTCATATGATATTGCAAGACTTTTTGATATACCCTCGTACATTATAAAAAAAAATACGAAATTTTATTTTCCTTGTGAATTGAAAACAGCGGAGGCACCTATGTTCTTAGCTTTACGAGTTAATATGCTAAAATAGATTACTCTCTCATCGAAATTCGTCCAACTGGTAGGTACTGACACAGCATAACCTGCGAACCATGAAAGTTCGTTTTTGGTGTTGATGTTGAGGTCGATGGCGATGATTGACCGGGCAAAGCGTAGTATATTTTCCTCTTTGGATTATCGTAGAAGATCCACTTTTCGCCACCAGTCACTATCCGATGAAAAAAACCTTTTCTTGTTTGCCTTTGCAGCAGCTGTTCGTAGAAAAATATCGCCTTTCAACGTCTCTCCACCCCCAATGCACCGGCATGCCCCTCTTGAGTTTTAGTCGGATCTTCATCGAGTAATAACTTTAATTCATTGTCTATGAATTTTTATGGCTGTCCTAAGCGAGGCTTGTCTTCAACACTGAAATCATCATTTTTGAAGCATTGAAACCATTCTCTACATGATTTATAGATATAAGCATTGTCACCGTAAATTTTCACAAGCATTCGATGTCCTTCAGCGGCACTTTTTTTACAATTAAAACAAAAAATTAACACTTCCTGAAAATGCTGTTTAGTTATCACAAAATCCAACATGTTCAACAACGTGAAAAATGAAATGTATGAAACTCAAAGCAATACAAACTGAATGTTAACGGCAGATGTCTAATCTGTCTGAATAGCCAGAGCCACTTTTACGTATACATTAACGGATCCTAATATCTTGTTTTTTAAACAATAATAGTAGATGCATTAATCGAGTGAAATATAAGATTATTACTAGAGTGTAGAAAATACCACCCAAGGGTGAAGGCCAAGTATTGGCGGGATATTATTCCCGCGTTACATGCAAATTCTTTTCATCACTTCATTTTTCTTAAAAATTTAAGTTTTTGTCAAGTAGTTTATTTTTTCTAGCAAGTATAACGATGAGAAATTTTTATGTTGCTATCGAATTTTCATTGGGAATTCGTTTTGACATATAAGCGATTTTGTTTCAATAAGTTGAATTACTTACATGCATTTGTTTTTTATTTTGCTTTTATTGGATTTAGAAATGGAACGTGATAGTGATATAAAATGCAATTTTGATACCTCCCGTATTTTATTGAGTGTATATCAATTTTTCTTTACGGAATGGACAGGTAAATCTAATACAAAAAATTCTCTGTTAAACCTGAAAAGGTTTTATTGGAATTGAACTCAAATTTGTGTATGCTTATCCATTAATGTAAAAATTATTCGATTTTTATAATTTATATATAAACTATCTATGATGCCCATTTTTGAATTAATAAAATGCCGCTATTGGACAGTAGAGCAGAAGAACGTATTTTCAAATGAAATAGTTATTTAAGTTGTTCGAACAGAAAATGAAAATTCTATTACGAGTATAAAAAAAATTTCCATTTTCTAAACTGTTAGTTTTTAAGAAAGATTTTTTTTTGGTTAATTTTAATCCTTTCTAAATAGATTAAGAAATTTCTGCGGCCTTATTCTGGTAATTCCCTGGGAATAGGAAACTGGCGAACAAATTTACATTGCTTTTGTCGATATATCGTTTTTTTTTCTGGCGTACTAAGAAGAAAAGTTGGGAATAATATTTCCATAGCGAAATTGCTAGGAAAAACTTTACCCAATTTTAATTAATTTTCAAAAGAATTACCACTAACTTTTTACCTTAGCATGCCCGAAAAAAAAATTTATATTGAAATCATTTGTAAACTCTTTTCCCCATTTCTTATTTCCGGGGAACTACCAAAATAGGGCCACTGTGGAATTAGGAACTGGCGATAGAATTTATATCTAATTTCTTTATAAATATTTCTTTTCCGGCCTACTGAGCGGAAACGTTGGATGTAAATATTTATAAATTGGGAATAAGTTTTTATAGCTAATTGGCTAAAATATAAATATAGCTAAAAATTAACACTATTTATTTGCCTCAGTATGCCGCAGTACAACATGTTAAATAAAAATTACATAATTATTTCCCCAGTTCCCTATTCCCGGGGAATTACCAGAATAGTGCTACTAGTGTGGAAAACTTTTCCCAAATGTAGGTAAACAACATTTTTATATTCGCACAAGTATACCTGTGATCCTATCCTTATGAACATATTTTTCCCAATTCCAAATTCACAGGGAAAGCCAGAATAATGCTAGTTGCTAAGGCTAATTGGTTTCCTCGTGAAGTACGCTACGCTAAAAATAGGATTTTATTAAGCATTAAAGGGAATAGTAATATTAAAATAAATTTGTAGTGAGCCAGGATTTCTCTTTTCAAATTTTTCGAATACGTAATTGGTGAATAGTATATTTAAATGGTTGTGTGAATGATTGTAGAGTGTGAATGATTGCAATACGAGTATAAAAGATGCGCTTCTAAATGCTACAAGTGGTTCAGAATTAGTTTTTATATAAATCACATTTGGCGAGATTACTACGTGAGCTTCGTGAATCGCTAATTTTACTTGTTCATAGTATTTTGAGCTAGAAGGTTGATAGTTTATTCACCATGATTAGATTGGGAAAATACATTGGAAAAGTAACGTTTATAGTGCAAAATTGTATACACACTTATTTCGTGTTTACCAATGTACGGCATTTTCATCCCTCACAAGATATAATTTAGTACACATTCAGGTAAGCCGTAACTCTTACAATAACCAACATGGACCATCACGAATTCTTCAATAAAAACTGTATTGTACCCGTAATTCCAACTAGCATACATAACATACGAGACAATTAGTTGAAAGTGATGTTGCTTAAAATAATTTGGTACTCGCAAACTGTCACACGTTAACCAAGTCCGTTTTTTGTAAAACAAAGAACAAGATAAGTTCTAGTTTATGGTTGTTTAGGACCCAAAAATACCGAATAATGAGAAACGTTTAGAGAGCTTGAGTTGAGGTTCGACGATTATTTTATAATAGTCAGGGCCGTTTTATAGTAACTAGACTATTGAAGCAATAAGGTCTTGCCTACAATTGAATGCAATAACTAAATAGAAACAGTTTGTAAATCAGGTTGCAATTAATTCTGGGAAAACCTATGTATTGGGGAATCTTATTTTATTCTCAAAATACCAAATATACATCTGGTTTTCTCTTTATTCCCGATTAAGCAGCATATAACTCGGTAAGTCGATTACTAGACATCATCATACCCTATTAGAGGCTATTGCTTTTTCTACTCTTGTTTTATGAAATATAGTTTCGCTTCAGGAGACATCTATCTTTTCTAGGGCATTCATTGCCAGGCCCGTTCCTCATTGTGTGTGAGTGACCTTCCCATTTCAACTTTCGTTTCTTATACGTCGATTTTATATCTGTTTTTTTCCGTAGAGTTTTCCGTTTGATATCTTGTTAGGCCGTAAATATCTTAACTAAGCCATTTATTTACAAATACATTTAGTGTACTTAAAATCTTATGTGTTTTTTCCATGTTTCATTGCCACGCAGCAGTACCGACTTCATATACAGGTGTCAAACATTCAGCTTTGTGTTGCTTTTATGAAGCATATTTCAATTGAATTAGCGTTCGATGTCCACGCAGAGTAGATATAGTGGCGGGCTGCATTCGAAACCAGCTTATTGATACCCTAAATGCTGGTTCACTGTTGGTGATATTCGCTCAAAAATGCCTATACATAATTTTATTATACAGTTGAAGAGTGAGATTCTCTTCGTCAATTCTTGCATCGTCGTCTTTCTTCGGTATAATTATGGTAAAGCCCTTTTTCCATTTCTGTGGAATTCTATCAGTCTTAAATATTTCTGCTGTTAGTGGAACTATTCTGGAGTTAGAGTTTCTGCAGTTATAGATGTAAAGCCGTTTATTATTTTAACTGTTTTATGGCCGCTTTATGTACTTAATCTTTTGGATTGTAATTTTAACTTTCCGCCTTCTTGCAGGATGGATGTTGATTGTTTTGGTATAATTGCCAGCCAGAGGCTCATTCTTTTATTCGGTTTCTACCAGTTGTTTTCGAACAAATATGTCCGTTTAATTAGCTGTTGATTTTCTATGATTAAGATTTTACCAGAAGTATCATTTATTGGCTTTAAGTTTGTAGATAAACATTGGTTAAGTATGCGCAAGTCTATATTTTGCTACTGTTGCTTCTGTTGTCTCGGGAAAGTCTTGAGTCAGAGTTATAACTTTTGCTGACAGTGGTCTTCGATTTTCTTTCAGTTTCATTTCTAGTCTAGTCTTCATTTGTAGCCTAGCACGTTTGTAGCAGTCATGATATATGCTTCTACGGGCTTTTTTTTTCCCCCTCTCTGATTGATAGTGTTGGTTTCGCCATTTAAGAGATAGAGTTAGAGTGGCTCATTGATGGTGTTCCTTATGTCAGTGGTTTTCAATTGCTAGATATTTATTTCTTTCGATTACTGTCTCTGCGTTTCACTGTTCCTGGTTAACCAAGCATGTATAACATTAGCTAGTGAGATCGGTGTGCCTTGTAAGGAGGATATTAATTCTTGTTAACTAGTACAAATGGAGATTTGGTGCTTGGCTTTTCCATTAAAACGTATTTCTGTATATTTTTTTCTGGGAACTTTCTGCAACCGTATGAATAGCTGATTTGTGACGCAGCACGCGACGAGTCTCTCGCCATTGTTATATTCTTTGTACCAGGAGTTTTTAAAAAAAATAGTTTTATTTTTAAAGTTTACAGTTAAATTTTTACAGTTAACAGTATTTTTACAGAAAATCGGAAATTCATTAAAAATTATATTGTAATTTCATAGTTTTATCATTTGCAGGAGGATTCGTGTAAGCGAAATTTAAAAATGGCGGGTTGGACTAACGATACTAGTTGGCACAATAAATAACTCATGGTTTTATAGCTCTACTTTACCTGGTAAAATTAACAATTTATATCGGTAATAAAATATGATAGGATCTATCTTAACTTAAATCTGAAATGAAGTTAATCTAAGATATCGAAATGTGATGTATTTTTCTAGTAAGTTAGTTAGTTTTCTTATCTGCTCCTAGGAATAAAAACTATTTGAAGTCGTAAAACAACCTTACTTCATTTTCATGGATTTATTTAATCAAAGTTAAATTTTCACGTTTATTAAGGTTTTTTTGTGTTTTCCGCTTGCAAATTTATTTGACTTTGTAATAAATTGAAACTAAATGTATAAATGCATATATTATTTATTATATAGGCATAAACTGATTTAAGAAACACCCATTTTACTTTCTTTTTCGAAGTAAAATAAAGTACAATCATCATAATTAATTCGACCTCGAGATTTTTGCTGATTTTCCATTCGCTATATTGCCGACGCCATGAAAATATAATTGAAAACCTTTGTATGTTTGTATGTGTGTGTTAGGTGCAGACTTAAAGACAGAGCGGCTGATCGGGATGAAGCTTACGACTTAAGCTTTTTCTGTTTATTGGGAAGATGCCAGTAATTTTTGGTCGAAATCGGTGCTCCGGAAGTGGCAGCTTCCGGAGCAGTTTTTTTCCAAATATTTTGAAAAGTATAATTTAGGAAGAACCAACTGTGAACTGAAAGACTAAAAATTAAATTTACAACAATATCGATTCATATCAGTTTTCCAAAATTCAAGCAGAAATTAGAATTTTTTTCTAAAACAATATTTGAACAAAAATTCGAAGTTTGTACAGTCTAAAGAGATTCACTGATCTGGATGAAACTTTATACTAAAGCTTTTTTCATTAGGTCCCAGTATGTACGCCTGAACTCGGTTCACTGAATGAGGCAGCTGCCAAAAGAGCTTTTTCATTTTTTTGCAAATATTTTGAAAAGTATGTCATTATGGTAAAAACGACTCTCAACTAAAAGATTCTAAATTAAATTTGCAACAATATCGGTCTAAATAACTTTTTCAAAATTTAAGCTCGGTATCCAACTCATACTAAGATAAATTTTACATACAAATTTGACGTAAAATTTAGCTAGTGAAATAACAAAATATATTTAGCTCACTATTTCGCAGATGCGGCACGCAGCTGACTTGAAAAGTTTGTAGTTATCTCATTCATATATAGACTGTGCTAGCGAAAGCTCTACAAACGCTTTCGCAGCAATTTATCTGCCTAGAACAATAAATTTAGAAAAATTTTGACAGCAACACGTGAAATTTTTTTTTTAAATGGATTAACAAAATAATTTTCTAGACTATCAAAATAGTTTCGAACTATATTTTTGTTTGTTGTAGGACAAATAAAACAAACGTCGAAATTTATCCCTACATAAACTTTATAGCTTACTAATTTATCTGTAATTTAGTGGGGACTTGTGGAGACCGCGATAAAATGTATCTTAGCGCGAGCTGGATACTTAGTTTTAAGCGGAAAAGACGACTCAGCCTAAACTAATTGATTGATCAGGACAAATTTTCACACTTAAAACTTTTCCATAAAATCAATGATGCTATAGTGATATGTGGAGGAAATCTGTTTACCGGAAGTGGCAGCTACTAACGAAAGTTTTCACGTTTTTATAGTTTTTCCCTAATATTTTAAAAAGCGTTAAAATAAACATTTACAGCTCAAAAGTTAACCGGGCATGTCTTTCGAACGAAATGACTGATCTGTATTAATTTAGATTTATACGTCAGTTTTTTACAAGGTTTGGGAAGTTAGGTCGTAGTGAAATTTGGTGAATCAGTAAAAATTAGTATCGGATTTGGAAGCTTTTGTAAAAAGTTCTTTAATTTTTGCAATGTCTTTGAAAAGTAAAGCATTTACAAATACCGACCAAGAATTATAAATGGTGGTGAAATTAAAGCAGGAATAATATTTTTTGATTATACAAGACAGTTATACCGTAAATCTGGTTTTTTGAAGTGTATTATCTATGTATACATCCGTGGTAAAAGCAGTTCGGGCTACACTATATTCATCTTCCTTTTGTGCGATAATTTTGGTAAAATAGAAGTCCTGTTGCTACTTCTTAATTTATTAGTAAATTTGGTAAACTATTATGTCTATACTTGCTATTGGAAACTGACAATTTCTCTATTGAATATCTAGTAAACATTTCTTTTATTATGTGGTACATTACTTACTGCTAATTTTGTCAAAAATAAAGTGGCCCATAAGCTGAGAGAACTACAATTTCTTCAAGTATAAATTTGCAAAAAAAGATGATCTCTATTTACGAGGGAACATTTTTTTGCACTTCATAAACTACGGTTTCATCTGATATCTGTTGCCAATTAATGTATTAACGATTAAAACGATATGTTAGAATGATTGGGTTTCTAAAACAAAATCTGGCAGGAAATCTAGAATATTTCTGTAACAGTTGAAATCGTAAGGCGGACGAGAAAAAGATAATTATCCCGAAACACAGCAACCCTTGATTGAACCCTTCTTAATCTAATTAATTAATCGTTGCTAATGTACCCATCAATTTATTAAGGTTACTCAAACATTCCTCAAACAACTGGCTGATGATTTTTATTTTTCTTCTGAAAATCCGAATTGCTAGTTTAACTACCACTTGTATTGAAACGTGACTACAGAAGATAGAATAGGTAAAACGAAAAAATTCAAGTACCTAAGAGTAAATTATAGATACACTACTTTATAATCTATCTCTCATTTTGAATTTGTGTCGGGTCTCTCCAACAAAAAGGTTTGCTATGCTATTTGCTACCTTCAATTGTCAATAAAAGCAGCAACCTTTAGAAATAATCTCGCCTTGATGTGAATTATAAAGCATAAAGGAAATTATTGAAGCTTCTTACTGATTTATTCGATATGTCAAATAGTTTGGTAAAACTTCGAATGCCTTGAGGAATCAGAGCTTATTTCCAAACTATTAATCCAATTTTTATTTTTATACACAAATTAAGGCAAAGTCAGATTGAAATGATTACGATTCCAAAATATTTGAACCAGTGGCAAATTATATTCTTCAGTATGATTGGTACTGCGCCTTGTAATTCTATGGTTTATAAGACACACGAAATTTTTAAAACGGTACTCATTTTAAACAATTTACCCGAAATCAGCTAGTGTCTTTCATTTTTTTTTCAAAATCTTTTGAGCCGAGAAAAATTTAAAAAATTCGGAGCATATCGCAATTGACTTATGGCTTATTGAGGGGGTTACCAATTTTGATCAACATTTCCATTTTGATTTTTTGTGTTTGTTTGTCTCGTTGGTGGGCTATGTAAATGATTTTTTGTTGAAATTAGGAGTCAACACTTTCTTAATCCCACTTACATAAATCCCAGAAAATTCCCGAAATAGCATTAATTAGTCAAATTAATTTCACAAGTCCTTATTTAAAACCGAATAGCAATATTTTTTATAAAAATATTTATTAATTTACTTAACAGAATACACAATTACTTAAAAATTACAGATACAATTTCAATTTAATTATCAATAATAATTTTTTCACTATTAACTTTTGCTTCTAATACAAAAGAATACAGATCGCCGTCTCTATTATTTCCTTCTTATAGCGTTAACCAATTTAACTTATTTTCAGCGCTCGCCTCTTGATGCCATCTAACCTCGCAATTTCACGTGAAAATTCACTCTTTCGTTGTGATCACCGTGGCCGCAACAAGATTCACTGGCCAGCGTCTCAGGTTTTCCCCTCCACTTGGCTAGTTTGAATCTTAAATCATCGCTATCCTTGACTTTAAACCACAAGTCATCACAGATCGTCTGCTGCTTTCCATTCATTATTTAGATAGTCCTCCATGCTTATCCCAAGCAATCAATTTCTTGGAAACAGCAAAAAACTTAGGACGAGAAGAGCGAACCGCGAAAGAGTTGGGTGTGCCTAGATCCCAGAACAGATTAAAGACAAATAAAGGAAAATATCACAGCTTTCGATAGCCTAGAATTAAATAACAATACAAATAAAAAAAAATTATCACAATGCACAGTAGCCCACATATTGAAAATTGACATGACATAGCATAAAAGTTTCGAAGTGTCTGGCTATTAGCAGGTGCATAATATTATGTGCACTACGACAATTGCCGTGTTTCATGACACATATTGATCCGGATCGGTTCAAATTTCATATGGAAAAGCTGATTCAAATTTTGTATAAAATCACAAATTTTGATTGGAAACCTAGTAAGCGCTTTTGCGGTATTTTATAAACCATGAATTGAACCGGATCAGATCAAGCATCAAGAAACACAGCTAATAGTGACATTATCTGGTTTTCCTATGGATTCATTTTGTTTCTGTATTGTTAGTGTGTTGCTTGCGTAATTTTAAAATATGTAGAAACAAATCACCAATAATTTTGATTCGATATCCATTTAAAACTCGATCAGATACATAAACATCCGCAAGGTATAAGACCAAGATCGTTGGAAGAATTCTTCTAAACTTAATAGACGAATTTACAAGCCGATAATTTTTATATTATTGATAGGAAGAAATCAAGGGTAGAGCGTGTGTGTCGTAGTATTCTATCATATTTTAAATAAATTCTGCGGATAGCGTTTATCTTGAATACATAATCTTATTTTTGACGTTTGACGTATTTCTTACTACGCGTTATAAAGTCGCCGTGCATACGACTCGCCTATTTTCCAAGTAAATCGAATGCTTAAATAAAAATCGGCTGTATAACGTAAAAGAACTTTGCTGATTTCTTACAGTTAGACCAATTCTTTGGACCCTTGTTATTTAATTTAGTCACATGAGACAACGTTTTTTAAATCTTGGAAACCAGAATACATAAACAGGATTGTCAGACTACATAAAAATATAGTTTTGTTCTGTGGCTTCTGGTCTATAATGAATTAATCCATTCATAAAATCATTACCACATAATATCTCTAAAATACTGTTTTCATCATATACACGAGCGTTATTTATGTTAGATTGTCATCAAAACACCCACCAAACTATGTGAGGACCAAATATGTGTAAAGAAGCTAACGAAAAAGTTTAATCTTTGTTTACATAATTTCTTAATAGTATTAAAACGAAATAAATCAAGATATTCAGTTCAGATTCATGGACAACAAACCTACTGACACACGAGAAAGTTTTATTTTGGACAAAACGAGTTCAACCCCATTTATTATAATAAATTGAAATAATTATGTGGAAAACCATCCCAATATCCAGTGTTCGTTCCTCTTAATGTATATTATGTCGCCCCAAAAATATTTGGTCTCTCTTTAGAAAGTGTCAATAAATTATTGTTATTTTATTTAATAAAGAGTGTAAGTAAGGTATCTGTCTCTTCACAAATCCATATACATATACGTATATGGACGTTTTTAGTAGTTCTGTCTTGATTAATACTAAAGACAACAAATCGAGCTCAATTTTTCTGTTGATTCAACAATGTATTATGTATAGTTTTTATAACAAAATTCTTTAATACAAACACACAAAATCTGGAAACCTACAACGGTATAGAAACTTAAGACATTTAATATTATGTATTTATTAGAATACATAAAAATAATATAGAGACAAGAGAGGCACACACTATATATGTACTTAGTTATAATGGCTTTGAATTACACCAGAAAGGATGTGGGAGACTGGCAAAATGGTACACGCAAGCATTAATAGAATCTTAAAAAAATTAAACTAAATATTTGGATAAAAAATAAAGCCGGAACAAAACAGATTATCTCTGGTTTGTTCTGTTTTTCTTGTCCCTCCGTGCATCTCCCGCACTATCACTCCGTCTGAAACCTATTGCCGTGCACGTAACATTACATACAATCTTGTGCAAAAAGTGAATAAAAATTATAGTAAAAAATAAAAATTATGACATAATTTTCCATTATGATAATGAGAATATGGTCCAAGTGTAATTTTTTTTGTTGGGAAAAATTCTTTGCTACACTATAGTATCAACCGCACCACCGACACCATCTATAGTAAAAAACAAAAACTTGAACCTTAAATAATATAATAAGGAATATGAATGATAAAAAAAGGATATTACTACAATATAATATTATACACATAAAGGCAGTTTGTAGTGGGGTGAGAATCTCGCCTTCCAAAAAAAAAAAAAAAAACTTTTGTAATATTTGCTGGTACACACAGAATATATTATGACAATTATTACTATTGTTGTTCTTTGGGACAATCGATAAACGTTTCTGCAAAATGTGTATGTGTGTTGACCGATTTTGTCGTTTGTGGTCAGTAAATATAAGGGTACATTTGGGGTTGGGCGGGTGTCGAAACGAAAATGTGATTTTGAATTTTATATGATTTTTCTATAATTTGATTTAACGAAATATGATTTATTCATGAAGGGTAATTTATTTGAATATTAATGTTGTGTTAATCGAAACTGTTCCAAAACCTCATCACATAGCAAATTATTAAATAGGCATGTTCAGAATATTGTAACTGACAGTTAAAATTTTAATATTTACAATTTCGGATCTCATTAAAGAGGCTCTCATACAGAAATAAATGAAATAGATTTAGTTTTAGGTATTTGATAGGATTTGTATATTAATTTTGCTTGGAATTAATTTTAGCCAAAACCGACAGGATCATGTTTGCTCTAAAAACTATAAGATCCGAAATTTTACAATTCATTTATAGCATTACCAATATGTTTTTGAACTATTGTTTTTAAACTTTTTATATTGAAAATGTTTGACGGTTAGTAGACAGTCAATTGCTGCGTTTAGACCGGAGCTAAAATAACAATGCTACAGATGTCAATATTATTTAGCTTGCGTTCATACCGTATGTTGCTATAAATGTCAAAAAGAGACAATTTCTCCTTCTAAGACGTATCATTTTCAACCGGTCAAAACAATTGTTTTGATTTTATCTATTTTTCCTGCAATAATTAAATTAAATTGTTGATCAAAATCATAAATATGAGTATTAACGAAAGATATTTAAAGATTATTAGTGCATTTAAAATAAAAAGAAATGCAGCAATCCGAAAACAAAATATTTCGAATATGACGAAAAGGAGGTATACTTATTTAATTTTATTGTTGGTTTATTATATATTTATATTCTATAACAAACATAATTTTAGATTTGTTATAAAAAATTGGATTCAATCGTTAAGGATACTGACGGAATCATTTATTCGTGCGCTCGAAATATATGTACCGCCTCAAAAATTGTTAAAGGCTCATTATCGTGCCCCTGAAGTAGGAAATTACTTACTAAAT
Organism: Nephrotoma appendiculata; assembly: GCA_947310385.1. Taxonomy (NCBI): domain Eukaryota; kingdom Metazoa; phylum Arthropoda; class Insecta; order Diptera; family Tipulidae; genus Nephrotoma; species Nephrotoma appendiculata. Next base: position 239,580,958 of record OX371223.1, on the reverse strand, counting down.
TGAATAATCAACGTTTTATTGAAGAATTTCGAATTTCTCCAAGTAAGTTTAAGTACATATGCAACGCTCTTCGGGCAGGCAGATTTAAAGCCAAAACCAAATTCGATATCAGGCAAACAGAAGCAAGCTACTGTGGAGGAAAAAGTTGCTGTTTGTCTATGTAAATTAAAAAGTTGTAGCGAATACCAGGTAACTGGAAATGTTTTTGGATTTGGGAAAGCTACTGTACACAAATTCTTCCATGAAACAGTAAGAGCAATAATAAAGAATTTAACACATTTACATATTAAAATGCCCAAGTTACTAGAAGCTGAAAAATATAAAACGAGTTCTTAAAAATAACTGGTATTCATCAAATTATGGGAGCCATAGATTGTACCCATATTCCAATAACCGCCCCACTCGACTTCTATTGTATTACAAGCTGTAGTAGATCATGACTATCGGTAAAGTAGATCATGACTATCGGTAAAACCTAAAATTAAAGACAAACAATATTTTATCTATCCATATATAAATATGTACCTATATTAAAGATTTCTGGATATTTCGTGTAAATTTCCAGGAAACGTCCATGACGCAGAAGTTATAAATGGATCCCAACTATTCCAAAAACACGATTGCTTGCGATTCTACTTGGCGACCCGGCGTATCCACTTTTGCCTTGGATTATGAAAGACTTTCCCGGTACAAATTTAGAATCCAGAAAACAACTTTTTAATCTAAAATTGGACCGCGGAAGAATAAAAGTAGAACAAGCATTTGGGATTTTGAAAAAATGTTGGAGAATTTTATCACGGCGCTCCGACGTCGATGTAAATTTTATGCCACTGGTTGTCGCGGCGTCTTGCACCTTACACAACATTATAAGGGATGAATTTCCAACGCAATTACTATCTGATGATAATTCCAGCAACGAAAATTTCATGAATGATACCAGCGAAACCAGAGAATCTGTATTACCGGCAGCAGAAGCAATTAGAAATGCAAAAGCAAATAAATTATTTGAAGAAAATTTGCTGTAACATTAACTTTCAAAAACATAAATAAATAAAACACAAAACGATAATTCAAAATTCATATTTAAGTAATTTTTTAATTCATAATATTTTAATTCATAATATTTTAATTCGTAATATTTTAATTCGTAATATTTCAAATGATCACATTTCATTTCATATCACATTTCATTTTCATTAAATAAAGTAAATAAAATTAAAAAAAAAAAAAAAAACTTAGTGTTCACTAATATAATATACTTCTGGTCCTTCCTCTACGTGGGATGCACTAGAAAAAGTATTAAATAATTCGCGCAAAAAATCTTGATCTTTTTGCTGCATTTCCAACTGAAACTTTTTTGTCGCTTTCATGCAGCTTCTCCAACGCCTTAATGGTTTTTTTAGTTTCGTCTGCAAAACTCTTTTTTAAATCTGAGGTCAGCGAAGTTACCACAGAACGATAACTAGTGCGTGCTGTAAGAGAAAATTATATGTAGTATAAAATATTATAAATACATTGTAGTTTGAGCATAAAATTTCTTAACCTCTTTTTACTGCAGATGGTTGAATTTCCGAAGAGGAAGAGGAACAATTAGGCGTTGGAGAAACATGTCCACTAGTTCGTGCCACCAATTCATCATTGCTGGATGAAAATTCATTGTGGGATGTTGATGTACCCTGAACTGTAATGAAATAGAAAATGTATTTATGTAAGAACTAAAGTAAAAGTAAATAAATATGTATATACTTACTACTACTTGAATCAAATCCCACATTCCTAAATGCTACCGCTGGACGATTTTGTAATAGATGCGACATTTTTTCGTAAAATTCATTCGATTCACGTTTATGGCCGCTTTTGTTGTTGTTATTTTGTGCCCGCAAAAATTCCGTTTTAAGTTTAACAAATTTGTATTTTATTTGTTCTGCATCTCTATCGAAATCTAAAACCTTCATTTCATCACTTATCAGTTTGTAAATATCAGATGGTCTGTTTTTTTTGTCATCAAATAATTGAATAATTATTTTACGTCCACCATAATATCGAGAAGCGATACTACTTCATTATATGTCCAATTTGAGGCTTTTTGTCTTTTCTCCATTATTTTTTCGAAAAATATCAATAACACAAAAGCATTAAATATTAAAACAGATTTAGGTACAAGTAGCAGTAGGGTACATTCAGCCTTTTTTGTATACTAACAATAAACTGAAAATTTCCATTTTGACATTTATAGCAATGTTTCCTGTTTATACCGTAGCTACGTAGCACTGCTAGCTACGTAGCAATGCTAAAATAACATTGCTATTTTACACGGCTTCTCGACCTGCTATCTGAATGCTATTGCAATCTACTTTCTCTTTCTATCAAAATTTGCCAAGATGGAGTCTGGTGTGGTAAACTTGCTATAATTTGACGTTTAGAAATCATTCTTTTGTCGATAGTCTAGACTACTAGTCATTTGAATAAATACATGAAATGTCAGTAGACACCATATTGAAATAGAAGAAACGCCAAAATATTCCTGCTATATACATGCTATCAAGTTATGCCGACATAGCATGTATTCATAGCATACTGATAGCATATAAATATTATTGCGAGTCTCCACTTGCTATTTGATCGAAATTTTCCGGCATAACTAGATAGCAATAAGTACCTCAATTTTGTTGCCTTTTCGAGACTACGAGACTACGAGAACAAAAATTACCGGAAAATAATAATATTAGTGAATGCGAGTGTAGTAGGGCGCATGCGCTGTTCGTTTTGTTTATGTTTTTTTCTTTTGTGTTGATAATTTGACATATTGCCAATACGAAACTATTTTATTGGTTATTTCTTTTATATATAAAATTCAAATTAATAAAATAAATAAAATCATACAATTATGGTTCAATTAAATTATAATTTTTTTAATTTCAAATAATTTTAATGTCATTTGTGTTATGTGTTTAAATTTGAATTTCAATTCTCCATCAAATTACAACGAGACAAATGGATGTAAGCACCAACAATTTTACCGATTTAAACCGATTCGACAATTTTTCATGCTTATCGTCATACTCTCTACATTAATACACATAAAAAAATGAAACCACACAGTAACACAAATTAATACTATACACAGTGTACGTATACAAAATATTTCATAGTCCCGTAGTCTCGTAGTCTCGAAAAGGCAACAAAATTGAGGTACAGGTGGAGAGTCCATGTTAGCTAGCTGAGCTATGAGTATGTCGTGTTTATACCGTTGCTATAGCTGTCATTTGCGTTTAGCATTGCTATTTTAGCTCCGGTATAAACGCAGCAAATGATGGACAGCTAAAAATATTTGAAAGATTCTTGTTTTATTATTCTTGAGAAAAGTTATACTGTACAGTAAGCAAACCCTCAAAAATATTGATTCATTGATGAGAAAGTCATTTTATTTATCGTTTGTTGTTTAAACGGTTATATCGTACTTGACGTCAAGTCGATGGAAAGGTCTGGACACCTCAAAAATTCAAATTTTATTCACTGCTCTTATTTAAAATTCATTATACGCTTATTTATTATGAACAAAATAAAATTGTCCAAAACACGTAGGCTTCGTACCCAGTTTTGGTCAATATTTTAATTCTAAATGGTTCAGATTTTTCTATGAAAACCACCACCTAATCATTAAAAAAACTTACAAGTGAATGTGCTTAAATTACAAAGTTTGAGGGACGCGACTGTCTGGAACTTGTATATAAAATTTTATAAATGTTTAAATAATTACGTTCGAATGAAACCGCTGCCATATCAATGATCGCTGGACGATTCTATACTTTAGGCAATTTTATTTTTTTCATTTTAAAAACCGAATTGAATTTTGAAAATGTGTTGAATAAAATTTTATCTTTTAAAACTACTTCATATCCTTATATCTTCATACCTTTCCATCGAAACCAAATAATTTTAATAACGACAATTTATATAAATTAGGTATTTTGAGTGACGTCACAGCCCCAAAGCTTTATATAAAATACGGTATAAATGTTTAAATAATAACCGTCAAATGAAACTCCTGTCATATTTTCGATGGCTGGACGATTCAATATCGACAAAAAATTCAATTAAAAATTACGTGCTCTGGGAAATTTTATTTTCTTCATAATAATAACTAATAATTACTTTGTTTGCGGACTAAATGCGGTGACCCTTTCGAAGAAATGGATACGGATCAGTACAACCAACTAATAATAAGATAGTTAATTTAATTAAGTTTTCCTGACAGTCTCGACGGAAGATTTTGTCATTAAAATTGAAATGCGTGATGAAAGTTGATTAACAGGCTAATAACACGGCTAAATTCATTAACGATATTACAGCGATAAAATGTAAATTTAAATTTATGGTACGGGGTCCGTGTACTTTGCATACTATATTATCTTCATAATAAACAACCATGGGGAATTTTGAATAAGCCCGGTGAATAAAATGTAACCTTACAGAGAGCCTTCACATCCAAACTTTTACATCGATTCCACCATCTTAGACATTTAGAAATCGATTTATTTAAATCAGACGAGTTGAACCACGTCTTATACTAGAAGATTTATTTAAAGTAAGTTATAACTGTTTAAACAATTGCACCGTCAAAGAAAACTACTGTCCAGTCAATGATTAATGAACGATTCTACAATGACACAAAACAAGAAAAGCTTTGTACGGCAGCTACGTGTAACGGCCAATTTTATTTTCTTGTGACGTCGCAGCCTTGAACCTTTATATAAAAGACGGTATAACTATTAATAAATAATTAAAGTCAAATGGAACAACTTCCTCACTAATGATAGATAGTTGGATAATTCCTAAAAAACTAAAACAGATGAGTTGGTAAAAGGGCTGTGCTTGGGGTAATTTTATTTGCTTTATAATAAATAACCGTGGTGAATTGAAAATAAAAAATTTAGTACTGGGGGTACGTGCAATGGGTAATTTTCTTTCCTTCATAATGATTAATCGTGGTGAATTTTACGTAAGCGTTGTTAATAACGCTTGGGGGGCGAAGTCCGAGATTCATACTTCCTCGCGGTGCTCCCTGGGTAACGCTAAATGAATCAGGCGGTGTAGTGGAGACGAGCAGACTAAATCCTGTTTATAGTCATGGACACTACATGTCAGGGCGGGTTATTGGCGCCTTAAAACCAATACCAAATCAGCGTCTGTTCTCCAGGTTAGGTGCGGCTGAAGCGAGCGTCTGTCTTGTATCAAGCGGCTCGCTATATAAATGTGTTAAAGGTAGGACTGGATGCCTTAAGATTTTCACCAGTACGTGACCCACACACGTAACAAGCGGGTTGAGCGGCAGGCCAACAACCTTCCCTCATAAAAACCATTTAAGTTATGAACCCTAAACAAAGGCCTCGGATTACCATATCGGATTCATTACAAACTCGACCTCGGAAATTGTACACGGACAACGCTTTAAAAATGGGAACATGGAACGTGCTTAGCCTCTTAAGACCTGGAGATCTCCAGAACCTTTCGAACCAAGCAAAAAGTTACACATTAGACGTACTTGCACTACAAGAGCTTAAATGGTCTGGGAGTGGGATCCATGACACCACCAATGGTTACACTCTTCATTACAGCGGCCATCAGAACGGAGGAGAATTTGGAGTTGGCTTCCTCATCCATCGACGCGTGAAGCACCACATCATCGATTTCCGCCCTATCAACATGCGGATGTCTACGGTCAGACTTCGCACTAAGAAATTTAACATCACGATCGTTAATGTACATACACCCACCGAAGATAAATCAGATGACATCAAAGATCTCTTCTTTGTCGAGCTCGAGGAAGTCATCAATAACATACCGCACCACGACATTAAAATCATCGTGGGCGACTTTAATGCAAAAATCGGTAGGAGTGCAGAAAATACATCGCACATCGGTCCCAACAGCCTGCACCTAACCAGTAACAACAACGGCCAACGCGTCACCGACCTGGCAATAATGTACAACTTAGTTGTATCAAGTACGTTTTTCCCACATAAGAGAATCCACAAAGTAACGTGGAGATCGAATGATGGAAGAACGGAAAACCAAATTGATCACGTCATGGTGTCTAAGAGACACTCGACCAGTATATCTGACGTTAGATCCTACAGGGGTGCAGATATGGACAGCGATCAGGTGCTTGTCATATTTAAATATAAGTGCAAACTGTCATCAACCTTCAATAGACAAGCACAAAATACCGTTCGATGGAATGTCGATGCTCTAAAAGACCAAGCGTTACTGCAGAGTTACCAATCAGCTGTCACTAATTATTTAGACCGGCCCCATAACAATGAAGAAGCTCCTCCTAACATCCAGGAGCAGTGGCACGCTATACAGTCAGCCATAACAACCGCGGCGCAAAATACCATCGGAAGAAGACCTCCGAGGCCCCGCAACGATTGGTTCGATTATCAATGCCGAAGGGTCATCGAAAATAAACGAACGCTTCGTGAAAAATGGTTGGCTCGCAATACCAGAAGCACTCTAGCAGAATATCTCCGCGCTAGGAAAGCCACGTCTAAACTCCTTCGACAAAAGAAGCGCGAACATATGAGATTATGCATTGAAAACATCAGCTTCCAAGCGGAAGTAGGAAACTCAAAGGACTGTTTTGCTAACGCCAGGAATCTCACTAAAGATTTCCACCCAAGAAGTACAGCCATCAAAGACGGGAATGGAGAGCTGAGAACAAACGTGGCTGATGTTCTCTCAGTATGGCAAACCTATTTTCAAAATCTGCTAAATCGGAATGACGAAGTTACCCCCATTAGAGCAATAGCTCCGCCAGGTGAAGAGTTCTTTGTCGAATATCCCACAGTAGAGGAAGTAGACGCAGCTATTAGTCGATTGAAGAACGGCAAGGCACCCGGTCTCGATGGAATCCCCGCAGAACTAATTAAACTCGGAGGCGCTACTCTTACAGCAAGTTTATACGATCTCGTCGTTTGTATTTGGGACCAAGAAGAGTTACCGGATAATTGGAAGACCACGCTCATATGTCCGTTGCATAAAAAAGGCGACCGTCTTAAATGTGAAAACTTTCGTGGCATAGCTTTATTGAACACTGCTTACAAAGTGTTGGCTAATGTTGTACTTGCCAGACTCATCCCTTTCGCCGAAAACATCATTGGCGACTATCAGTGTGGCTTTCGTCCCAACCGATCGACCACTGACCAGTGTTTCACCATGAGGATGATCTTGGAAAAATGTTGGGAGTACAACATAACCATTCATCAACTATATATAGACTTCAGACAGGCGTATGACAGTATAAACCGCGACAACCTATGGGCCGCGCTCATATGCCTAGGAATTTCAGAGAAACTCGTTTTTCTGTGCAAATTAACAACGTCTGGGTCTCTATGTAGAATTGTAATCGAAGGAACTGTGTCAGACCCCTTTGAAATAACATCTGGTGTTCGACAGGGTGATGCACTCGCGCCTTTGCTGTTCAATCTGGCGCTTGAGTACGTAGTGAGGAAAAGCAACATCGAAACTTCGCGCTGTATATTTAATAAATCAGGCCAAATTCTTGGATATGCAGATGATATCGTGCTTCTTGGCCGAAGACCTAGCGACATCAAGGACAGTTTCATACCGCTCAATCGCTACGCAAGAAAACTTGGTTTGGAGGTGAACAGTACCAAAACGAAATTCTTAACAACACCCAGGAACATCTCAATGGCAAATCTCGAAATTGGCGACCATAACTTTGATAGCGTCGCAAATTTTAAATACCTCGGGTCACTTATAACATCCTTAAATGATATGCAGGCAGAAATAAAAGCCCGAATCGCTGCCGGACAACGAGTTTTCTACGCCCAATCAAAATTATTGCGATCTAAACACCTATCGCAGTCGTGCAAGCTCGCACTTTATAAAGCACTGATAAGACCTGTGCTGACTTTCGGAAGCGAGAGCTGGACCATGACCTCTAATGACTGTAGATTATTATCTACCTTCGAAAGAAAGGTCATCCGTTCAATTTTTGGTCCTATTAAAGTTGCGAACAATGAATACCGGATTCGCATGAACCACGAAATAAAGCAACTTCTCGGAGGTAGCGGTATTATCGGCTTCATTAAATCTAATCGAGTGAGATGGCTCGGCCACGTTGCAAGGTCTCCACAACAACGAATATTTTACAAAGTGTTCCATCAACAACCAGCCGGAGTACGTCGTAGAGGAAGACCCCGACTGCGCTGGCGTAACGACGTCGAACAAGACCTACTCGTATTAGGATGTCGAAATTGGAGGACGACAGCGATGGACCGAGAAGGATGGAGGACCATAGTGCGGGCGGCAAAATCCCTTCATGGGATGTAAATGCTAGAGAGAGAGAGAGAGAGAGTTGTTAATAAAATTTGAGCTTTTTGAGGAGTTTTTCCATTTGTAAAAACCTTTATATTGACACCAACATCGAGTCGCTAATCCTTACACTAATAGGAGTAATCATATTTTTGTAACCGTCCTTCATTAGCTGTTAAACATAGAAACAAAAAATTAATTTTTGTAGGGAAAGATTTAATTTTTATACGGAACGGTGTTCCCTAAAGGATGCTTACGTATTTCTCATAGTAGAGGACGCTGTGGTGAGCTTATCTAAATCAACAAATCTGAAGAGCTTTTTTTTATTTTTATTTATTTATCCAACCATCTCTGACCCAAAAAGCATTTGTAAAATGGTACACTATAAAACATGTTTTACAATAAATGATACAATATAATAAAATTGAAATGTTTTTAAAACAAGAAGGATAGAGTTAGGAGATCTCTGAGATTTATTAATCAGTTTTGAGATCAACTGCCTTATTTAATATAACAAAAAAAGAAAAAGACAACTATTTTTATTTCTTGTTTCCTTTTTCTTTTGTTATTTCAGTAATAAGGTACAGGAATATAAAATCAAAATAATTAAAATTAAAATAATATATGATATATACATATATATGAATGTACATATAATTAAAACAGTCTCCTTATTTGTACGTGAAAGTAATCTAATATTCAAAATAAAGACAAAAGTTAATTTGAAAAATAAATAATATATAAAATGATAGTGACACATATGTATGTAGAAAACTTACAAAATATGACTAAAAGAGCATCAATAAAATGTTCAATAAAATTAAATTTAAATTGTTTAAACAACGAACAGTGATTCAATGTTATCAAAGTTAAGTATCCATATCTTTAATTGGATTAAGAATTCCCCCACACGACAAATATTTTAATGTTAACCGGCATCTTATTATAAAGAACTGGTGTAATAAATAAGAAGATTTTTTTAAAATGTTCCTTTCTCGGTGTAGAATAAATACACCTATTTAAATTTCTCAAGTTATATTTGATAGTTTTAAAATTTAAATTTCCGTTCCTTAAAAAAACATTTTGAGAACTTTAAAAATAAACAAATATCTCTATGGAAGAACTTTTATCAATCGAAACAATGGTAATGCAGACGTTAATCTCTTATGCTTTAATAAGTTTCGAATTGACGTGTTTAGTGCAACAATCCAAGATTGTAGTGAGCTTAAGTATACTCGTCCTCAGACAGTTAACCCATACTGTAGCTTAGACTGAACTAACCCATAATAAAGCTGTAATAAAACTTTTTTTGGACATAAAAGTCTTAACAGATAAAGTTTTCTGTTATAAGCATAAATATAATGTTGGATCACTTCAATATGAGATTTGAAATTTAGTCTGCAGTCCAAGACTACACCCAGATATTTGAAATTGTCAACTACATCAAGAAGTTTGCATTTGTCTGAACAGCTGGCGATCACTGCTGTTACGTTATTAAATTCATAATTCTGACAAGTAATGAAATGATAAATAATGTCAGAATCTATAGTTATAGAACCATTTAATTTGAAGAACATTACTTTAGACCTATTGCTCAGAACCATAAAATGAACATCCAACCACCCGCGTAAGATCAGCAAATCATAGTTTGTTTGATTAGCAATGGCCTCATTAGTTAGGCTCGTATAAGTAATTGCGATGTCGTCTGCAAAACCAATAACATTACCTTTCAATTTTAACTGAAAAATTGAGTTAATGTAAATAATAAATAATATGGGACCTAAGACTGACCCCTGCGGAATCCCACACCGAATAACTCCAGCACTGCTATATTTGTTGCCAACTTTAACCAGCTGTGACCTATTCTTAAGATATAGTATTTTGTGGTCAATCGTATCAAAAGCTTTAGTGAGATCAATAAAGTTAGTCGCAACATTTTCACACATCTGAAAATTTTACAATATGGCCAACAAAATCGTTCAGCGCAAGTTCCATACTTTTCCCATCCTTAAACCCACATTGCTGATCAGAAAAGAACGAAAATATCTTTCAAAAATAGAAGCAATCTGGCTTTCACACATTTTTCGAAAAGCTTCGAAAATACTGAGAGCAATGATATCGGACTATAATTAGATGGATCATTTTTATCACCCTTTTTGAATATGGGAATAACACTTGCAATTTTAAGGCAATCTGGAAAATTCCTTGCTCCAAACTGAGATTAAAGACATAAGCTAATATATAAACAATGGAATGAGAAAATTGTTTTATGAAATGGTTGCTGATATTGTCACATCCAGAAGAATTTGAATTATCTAAACTATTAATGTAGATAAGAATTTCATGCGGCGTGATATCCGAAAAGAAAAGAGAATTAGATTCTATCTTGCGTCGTAACATCTCTGAAATCCCATCCGAATCATGGCTACTGCGCAAAATGGACCATTTCAGTAGTTGAGGTGCATTAATAAAATACGAATTAAATATTTCTGAGATGCATAATGGATCCGATACGAATTTACCTTCTCCATCTAAAATAGACACAATATCAAAATAAGATTTTGCTTACCAACAATTTCGTTAATAATTCGCCATTGACTTTTTAGATTGTTCCAACATTCACGAACTTGTTATTATAATACTGTTCTTTTGTAGCCATAATTTTACTATTAATTTTATGCTGAAGTGATTTAACTTTTTTTCTTATAGATTAGCATTATTGGTTGCTTCAGTAAAAGTTTCAGAAATTTATGTTTAAGTTTAATTAATTTCATTAAATCAATACTCATCCAGGGTTTAATTTTCCTAAAACTGTGGCGGGTTCAAATCCGAATGAAGATTGCTCTATTTTTGAAGTAAGCATCTCAGTAAATTTATTATTAAAGTATTTGGATCAGTTTCTTGAAGTAAAGTCCACTGATCAAGCATTAAAAGAGAATTTAACTTCGGAAAATCTATTTTTGTAATCGGACGTCCTTCAGCTGTCTGCTTGACATATTTTGGCATATGCTTAATTTGAAGTGACATCAAATGATAATCAGAAAGCTTGTAATCAAGCCCATAATTTGAATGAGGAGCCCCTAGGAGCTCATAATTTGAATGAGGTTTCATACGAACAAAAATATGGTCAATACATGATGAGGTAGAGGAAGTTACTCGAGTGGGAATATTAATTAGACTTTTAAAACCGAAATTAGACATCATTGTGAGATAATTTTTTACCTGGTCATTAACAGAGAATTTTAAGATGTCTATATTGAAATCGCCAAGTATAGATACATTTTTGGTTTGAATTCCATTTAAGTAGGAAGAAAATTCTTCAATAAAATCAACAATAGAACAAAAGTTAAACCGATAAACGCATATTATGCAAAACACGTCATTTCGAAAACTTAGATTTAATTGCACAATATCAACGGTATATAGATCTTTAGTCACATAACTAAAATTGAGACCCGTTTTCACATAGCCAACTACGCCACCGGCTGAATACTTGTTGTTATAGCCATCGATCAAAGAATATCCATTGAGTTGGTAAGAAGACACTTCGTCAATGTTTATCCAAATTTCAGAAAAAAAAATATATCTGGCAATGAATTGTATGCACTAAAGTGAGCAAACAAAGAATCACTATTTTTACGTAAGCTACGCGCATTTTGATGGACAATCGAAAAATTATTATTAACCGGCTAGAACCCAACGTATGTTTAATCATACGTCGAACGCAATTTTTGTTTAATCGTTTTCTTTAATAGATAGAAAGTTTTATATGTGTTGGTGACTTATTACGCATTGTAAAAACCATTAACTAACCTATAAAACAACCACTGTCAAAAATTAAATTAGTTCAGTGTATTAATTGAGATACTAAACACGTTGAAAAATGTATCCGCGAAGGTAAGTTACAAATTTAATTATTATTAATTATATAAAGATGATTTTTGTAAATGTTTGGTGATTTAGTTTAATGATAAATGTGTATTCTTTCAATTAATGTAAACATTAGTTTATTGTGTATTTTAGTATAATAATTAATAAGCTTATTATATCAGTGTATGATAAATCATACATTGGGCTGTTGTAATATTGCACAAATAAGTGAAACTTTATTATAAATGTGCCCAGCGTATGTTATAAAATACAGTTTTGTGATCGTTTTTTTAGATTTAATTGCGAGCGCGATACCGAACAACTTCTGAAATATTTTGAAGAGTCAACCGACATTGATTTAGAATCTGTAAATCTATAAAATGTTGAAAACTTCGAAGTTGTATTAGTACCACCCAATGATGTTGATGACAGCGATAAAGATGATGCCAACAGTGACGATGAATTTAGCGAGAAGTTTGAATCTTTAGGGAAAAAAATTCTGGCGGGTAAGGGCGAGCTTCATGTGACAGTCGAAAGCGAAAATTACGAATTGCCAGATATTTTGCCTTTATGCTTTAACGAAAATGTGCAAGACTAAATGACTGAACTTGAACCAGTAGCATTTCTTGTAAGTGAAACGGAACCACAGCTTGAAAACCGTACCAAAATATCTAAACGAAGAAAAATTAGGAACTGGACGGAGGAAACGACTTTCGCTGTGATTTTCGCCCAGCAATTGTCGAACAGTTTATAAACCAAGATCTACAGCCCGTGCAGTTATTTAAAATGATTTTTACCGAACAATTTTTTAATCAAATTTGTGCACAAACCATAAAATATGCTAATTTAAAAGGCGGAATGAATTGTACTGTCTCGACAGATGATATGTACAAATTCATTGCAATATTGTTAATCTCAGGATATTCCAAACTGCCATCAAAGCGAATGTACTGGGAGCAACAAGAAGACGCATTTAACTTCCTAGTTACAAACGCAATGTCTCGAAATAAATTTGAAAGGATTTTACGATTTATTCATTTTAATGATAATTCAAATATTGATCCAAAGGACAAGTTATATAAAATTAAACCATTAATCAGCCATTTTAATGAAAAATTTTTGGAGCTTGGCCAACCTTTATGTGCAAACTATTCAATTGATGAAGCCATGGAACCATATTTTAGCAGAATCACTATGAAACAGTTTATCAGAGGCAAGCCAATTCGCTTTGGATTCAAGTTGTGGTGCATTACATCGAGCAATGGATATATCTTAAAATTCATACCATACACCGGTAAAGATAAAATAAATTTATGAAATTATATTTCAATTTCTTACTTTCTTTTATTATAAGGTAAAACCGAGCGAGCCGACGGGATACCATTGGGGCAACATGTTGTGCAGGAATTGGCTAATGGAATTGTTCAGCCAAATTCCACAATTTTATGGACAACTTTTTCACCTCTTTTAATTTACTATGCGTGTGAAGTTAGACCTAACTAGAGTAGAACTAATAATAGGAATAGTTTAGCACAAACTTCACACGCCTGTACACGCTTTTGAAGTTAAAACTAAATTGGTCCTAAACTATAAAAAAAAATGAGAATGCATTGGTAAAATAAAAATTAAAATGGCATTTGGCGAATTTTAAAAATATTTGAATAACTTTTTTTTAGTGGTGAACTATTTTGGGATAAGTTTTGTAACACATCACTAACATAAACCGGAAGACTAACATTATAATAAATTTAATATCTCGAGAATTATTCTCGTAATTAATTAATTATTAATTAATTATTCTTGTTCTGTATGATTTTCTGAAAGGTTCAGATTACAACTTTCAAACTAGTAAACCACTTAAAAAGCTAATGGGACTCACGTGGTCCAACAAATAACTAAGAAGAACTAAGAAGAACTTAGTGCCGAACTAAGTGCCGAACTAAGTGCCGGGCACTTGCCGAACTAAGTGCCGCAATGAGTACCGAACTAAGTGCCATAATTAATGCCGAAGTAAGTGCCGAACTATGTGAGGAACTAAGTGCCGAACTAAGTTCCAAACTAAGTGCTGACCTAGGTGCCGAACTAAGTTCCGAACTAAGTTCCGAACTAAGTGCCGAACTAAGTGCCCTACTATGTTCCGAACTAAGTGCGGGAGTAAGTGCCGATCTAAGTTCCGAACTAAGTGCCGTACTATGTGCAGGACTAAGTGCCGAACTAAGTTCCGAACTAAGTGCCGAACTGCCGAAGAAAACTGCACATTTGTCGTGAGCTAGGTGCCGAACTAAGTGTCAGAAAACTTACATACGTTTGTTGTCAGAAAACTTACATACGAAAACTGCACATTTGTCGTGAGCTAAGTGCCGAACTAAGTGTCAGAAAACTTACATACGTTTGTTGTCAGAAAACTTGCATACAAAAACTGCACATTTGTCGTGAGCTAAGTGCCGAACTAAGTGCCGCAATGAGTACCGAACTAAGTGCCGAACTAAATTCCGAACTAAGTACCAAAACTAGTGCCGAAGTAAGTGCTGAACTATGTGAGGAACTAAGTGCCGAACTAAGTGCCGAACTGAGTGCCGAACTAAGTGCCTAAGTAAGTACGGAACTAAGTGCCGAACTAAGTTCCGAACTAAGTGCCGAACTAAGTGCCGTACTATGTGCGGAACTAAGTGCCGAACTAAGTTCCGAACTAAGTGCCGAAGTAAGTGCCGAACTAAGTGCCGAACTAAGTTCCCAACTAAGTTCCGAACTAAGTTCCGAACTTAGTGCCGACAATGAGAACGGTATTACAATAATCCGATGGAAAGATAACAACCAAGTTTTAATTGCATCAAATTCCGCTGACGATGCATTGAATTACTTCCCTTTATTCGATCGATCATAATTGCTTTGTTGTCAGAAAACTTACATACGAAAAATGCACATTTGTCAAATAAAAAACCTCGCCCAAGATCTCAAAACAAACAAAGTAGATATCATAAGTGACACTCAAAAGCGGTGTGGTGAATGTGGTAAGTGTACCAAATACATATGCGAGAAATGCAACATCGGTCTACATCCAACAGTTTGTTTCAAGCAGTACCATACTACTTAAGTTATAATTAATTTTATTTTTATTATTATTATTACATTTTTATTTTTTTATCAAAATGAATTATATTTTATGTTCCTAAATTAGTACTTGAAGTACAATGTTAATTATGTACATGAATTGTATCACAATTTTATTTATAAAAATAATAATTAAATTAGTTAATTACTTGAATTACTCAATGGGTTTTATTTTATCGACGTCTGCCCAATGTATGATATAAGATACGTGCTCCAGACCTTTCCCCAGTCATCTAAATTAATCCTTACCGAAACTGTGTGGTCTAATTGCCTAAATATTTTCGAGAACCAAATTTCTTCGGAATCGGTTCACTCGATCATAGTTTGGGTTCTGGCCGGTTAACATGCATAAAGGAACCTGAAGGAGGGGTGCTATTAACAAATGAATTATAGTGGTCTAGATCTGTGCTAGAATTATTAATCATTATATCAAATCATAATTATGAAATAAAAAAAACTTTTCAAATTAGTTTGTCAAGATCACTCACATCATTCATCAATCACACCTTTCCACTATCATCCTTCCTCATCAAAATTTTGCCATCCTGGAACCATAAATGCTTATAATTTTTGGCAATTTTAGTGTTCTTAGCATTAAAATATAATTGTCTTACTACGATGTTCATACTTTCATTAATAAAAATTTTGCTGTTATTACTAAAGCCGCAATTCGCTCCAGTGACTTTAATACTCTTCTTGGCTTGAAGAATGGCATTTCTCATTTGCCGGCTGCAGAATTTCACTTGTATAATGTTTGATGGTTTGCCATCTTTGTTTTTTTACGGAAAACATAATCAATACAAGATGTATTGACATCCAAATTTAAAGCTGTGTTGGTTATGTTCGTCACTATAGTGCTAAGATCTTCACTATCAGTTACTTCAACTCCCACAATGTCTAATAAATTAGAATACTGTTGCTACTCAAAGAAAACTATTTTTTCTGCGTTTTAGATAGTTCCAAACGAAGACACTTAATTTCAGATGAAAGCTGATCAATTTTTTGTAACGTCTTTTCCAAAATCGTAATACAATTTTTTTATTATTAATCATTGACAACTTTTGACTGTGTTTGATTTCATTAAACAGTGTTTCCAAGGTTATATTTTGATTTTCTGCATTATTAGGTTTATTAGTGTGCGGAGGAGAAACTGGACAGTTATCATTGTTACGATTTACTTTATATTTTGATGTACAACTCTGACATTGCCACTGTTTTTTCTCGACGCGCATAAACTCCAAGTCCCGTTCATTCAGCTTTGCACATACGGGATGGAAAATATTATTACACTGGCAGCAGGTAATTTTAGCTGCTTCCCGGTTAATTTTAATTTGGCAGGTTATACAAGCCATGACAATGAAGATATTAAAATTTACCACTGTATTCGATGCAAATACACTAATACAACAGGGTTTTATATATTTTTTATTGTTGATAACTACAGATATTCACTATATGATTACGATATCACAGAATGTAGAAATTATGAACTTAAGACTGAAATACATTATTTTAATTATTTAATCTATTATGATTATTTAGGAACTTAGTTCAATAAACTACAACAAATTTTTATTTCTTTATATGAGCACTAAACTGGTATTGGAAACAATATTTTTTATATTATTTTGTTAGATTTTAATTTACGTTGTGTACTCTACAACGATTTGACCATGAATAAATCCTAAGTTAGTAGAAGTTTTGTATTTTTGAACGAATTTTTTTTGTCACGGGGAATTTGGGTCAGTGAAATTTCTTACTTGAATTTCTCACTGCAATTAGTCGGCTCTGTTGAGATTCTAACAATACAATTTCTGTTTACTTGGATGAGTTTTTTGTGGTATTTTAAAAAAATCGTGGGATGAAAGTATGGGTATAATTTCCAGGCGGTTCGATTTTTTAAAACAAAATGTGTTTCAAAGTGTATCTCTAGTGTTAGAATTCTCGTCCTTTTCGAGATATGTTGTTTTCCCATTGAACCTTTAACAGTTGAATAGGCTCGATCATAAGTGTTTTGATAATTGTTGGCTCATTTTTGTTTTTTTTTAGAAAAACATTATGATGATTGGTTATCATCAACAAACGGAAGTGTTAGACATAATGAACCGACTTATACTTAAAGAGTCGGACATTTTTTGTAATATATTAAAATTATGTGGAAAAACGGATAGGTAAACGGAACATATTTATTCTCTTTCTATAGCTTTAAGGTGCTATGAATAGCTTTTGCATTTTTTGAATCAAATCACCTTCCAACTATCAATAAATGGCTGACCAACCTAAATATGTATTCAGAAAAAGTGCAATTATTGAGATTCCTCAAGTACATTAGCATGCTAAATATCATAATACGTACCATTCACGTTCTGTTGGCTTTTCTGGTAAAAACAGAGCGGTAATTTTAACGAACGCCACCTTTTGGAACTATTGTCAAACAATCTCAGTAGTAAACGTTACCCCAAAAACCATTTCTGATTCGGAGAAGCAAGCTGCTGTTGATGCCTCCAACACAACAAACATCACATATTTCAAAGTTTTCAGCTGAATTGAATCAAAAGAGTGTGCGAGTTCTAAGACCTGATACTTGATGCGTGAAGAAACAGGTCTTTGATCATCTATCGGTGCTTCATGACCAAAAAATTAATTGCCTGGAAACGGAAGTTGATTACCTGAAGAAGAAAGACAACCTATATAAGACAGCCTACGATTAATCCTTTCACTTATCTGAAAACATTTTTCAAACAATCACTGCAAACGTATCCAGAGATTGTATAACCAGCGTACTAATATATCGAGAGAGTCATCTTGTTACCATTCACCAGCACAGAACCTAAAATGCCTCAAAAACTTTCATCTGGTCAAAAATAATCTAGTACTCAAACAAGAACTTATAAAAACTATAAACCGTTAAAGTTTATTGTTGATTTTAATAGATAAGAATAAACAGACAATCGATTGAGAGAGATTTTATTTTGAAATACCCTTTTAGCAAAATTACATTTGCTTTTAACTAACTATCTCATGTCTAATAAGTTTAATGTGAAAGATAATAATTATCGTTATGGTAATTTACGCTTAAGTCGTTGATTGAGCAGCTTAGAAAAGTTATTTTAATTTTAAATTGCAGTTAGGATTGCAGATAGAATTCCCAAATGAGTTTAGTCCAAAAATGCTCTCCAAATCAATTATAGATGCATACAGTTTTATATCATTGGCCCTCTACCTATAGTTGATTAATTTACCCCTGCGGCTAGCTCGTTCAGCTGAACACGAATTTAAGAAAATAAAGTGATTGAACTCCAACCACTGAATGATCTGCCCTACCACTAATGGTAGGGTTTCTGACGATTTTCTGCCCATTTAATGATTCTCTGCCCATAACATTCACCTGACGTATTCATTTTCCGCTATCCTTGGAAATCATTAGGTAGAAAGTTTTGAAAAGAACACCCTGTATCATAATAACATCCAATCAATTTTCCAACATATTTGCTACGTAGATTTACCATCGGAAGTCGCAATTCAATGTTTACCTTATATTATATTCAATCGAATAGCATATCATCGTGCAATGACACCGGAAAATATAAGAGCACATCATTACGATATTCCAAAATTCACGTACATTAAGCAAACGAAATAAATATCTCATTATTATTTCTAGTATTCGACTATAAACCAACAAAAAATTAATTATACTGCAAAATCAAGTACAATAATGATTTTCGTCCCAAACTCGATTTAGATATAGCGACATATATTTAACGATCACAATTTTAAGCAACTAACCATCTCTGTATTGAACATGCACAAAAATTCAAAAATCATCGAAAAGGAAATTTCCCATAAATTTTCATTTCATTTAAATTCTCGTTGGAATAAAATTTATCATAATCATAATTGTCATCGTTAAACTCGTAATTAGATTTTTCTTATCATTTTGAGTATCTTCTTGGTCGGACAAAATGCTTTAGAGGTATTGGTGTTATTGAAAATAATACTTCGTTTAAAGAATAGAATAGAAAACAACAACAATAAAACCTCCCTCGACAACAAAAAGATAAAAACTGAGACGAAATGAAAATTATTAACATGAAAAATTATTCATGAGGAAAATTGGAATTTTCTTTTTTTTATTTTGTTAATTTTTTTTTATTAATTTTATGGTTTTTCTTGTTTCATTTATTTAATTTAATTTTATTTTTTACTGTTTAATTTTTTATTTTCGTCTGTTTAAATTTCGATAATTTTTCATTTTTCATTGTTTAGATTTCGTTTTGGTTTGTTTTATTTTCATTTTTGTGTGTCATGCTTTTGCCATTTAACGAGATTTTTTGTGTGCGGTACACATAAATTTCGAATATTTTTCTTTTATTTTTGGTTAAAAGGGAAATAAAATGGATTGATATTGATTGTACAGACTCAAATGGTATATTTGTATATAAACCGGGGTTTTAATATTTTCTGCAAACGAATGATTTTTCTTTTAAATTATGGAAATTAATTCCGCGGAAATTAATTTTCCGCCGGCTAAAGGAAAAATATTAAGAAATTTGATTTGTACGTTTCTAAAAAACGATCAACTTCACACCTAATCATAGCCAAACAACATTTTATTTTGATGATCATGTATTACCTCAATTATACATTTAATTTCGTCCCAAACAAAGGATTAAGTCAATTAATAATATTTGATGATCAAAAAATGATTTTTAGTAAACATGGTTTTTGACAAGCTTAGTACCAACACATGTTAATGTTTTTAATTCAAAATGAACACAATTAAGATTTGATTTAAAAAAAAAATATATTAAGAGTTAACAAAAAGAGACAAACATAAACAATAAACATTAAATTCGAATTGTCTGGTGTCACGTTGTCTCACGTTTTGGTGCTTTATCATTTAAAACAAAAATACATATGTTCCAAGAGTTTACAGGGACAACTATTTATTTGAAAAAAAAAAAAAAAAAAACTAATTTGACAATATTGAAAATAGAGTATCTACTAAACAAGCTACGTTAATCAATAAGTGTTTCATCAGGATAGTGGTAAAAAAAAAAATATAAATGTCAAAAATAAATTTGTCCCATATTGGCATTTGTCATGGACAGTCATTCACAATTATTATCGAAGCCTGGGTGTTGAAAAAATGCATAACGCGCATTACCTGATTTTTTGGTCTTAATAATCTACCACTATCATCTACAATGTTGAATATCATGCACAAATTTCATGAAACTGCTTTCGCTCGGCCAGAACGTTCAGCAAAAAACCTGAAAATGTAACCGAGAGTCAAACCATATCTTGACGTTATCGTGTGTAGCAATAAATCTCTCAAGAACGACATTATGTTGAATTTTAATAAAGGTTTGAGTGGACCGAAGAACAGAGCGCTCTATAATTACTCTGCTAATGAAAACGAATAATACTTTTTTCTGTTTATACTATAATTTGGCTTAAATCAAAGAGATCCACAAACGAGAATAACAATTAATGTTTTAACTGTAAAGGCCAATTCTTTGAAATAAGAATTGTTATTATCATACTGGTGTAGGAAATGTGCGTATCCAAAGTTGGTCCAACGAAAATTGACCACTACTTTATTTAAAGCCAAATTATATTAAATTTGGTTCCTTTGTATGTCCTGATAACAACTTTATAAAAATAAGATTGTTAGGCTAAATATTATTTAAATATGCATGATTAAATATATTTAATAATAATTTCTTGTAGCTACATGCACAGAAGAGAGCGGTCTCGGAATTACTAAAAACTTTTCCAATGTTAAAATTTTTGTAATGCCTGTAGAAAGAAAGTTAGTGCGTTCCATAAGCCATTTACTCTAACCACAAGAAACTCACTTTTATATTTAATGTGAAATTACAAAGTAGTGGTGCAGTGGTTATATCACCGGGCCAAAAAATGGCCTAAGTGTCAACCACTGAAACCTAACCTATACAAAGTAGTTGAAATTCAAGTTAATCGATAAAATCTACAGTTACGTTAAGTTGCAATTGAAGTTTTTCGGAAATTAATATGGCCACAAATTCATCCATATCTACTTTTGCATTTTCCTGAAATCAGGCATACACTGGTACATATGGTCATTGTGCACCTAATTTGGAGGTAATGCTCATAGAACTATTATTCGGAGCAGCTAATGTGTTGTAGGTTGTTGCATATAAACCGCCAAATAAACGTTTCCTTGAAAATTTTGGGACCTTCTTGCAAAATTATAGTGTTAACTATAATGATATTGTACTGTGCGGTGACTTCAATTGTGACCTCAAAGAAACGAAATCGACAACGAAGAAATTTAAAAGGTTGCTAACTGAATTTTCTCTCACTCCTGTGAATACCGAGCCAACATATTTCACGTCACACTCTAGTTCATTATTAGACTGTATTATTTCTAATACAGATAAAATTGTATTTCATAACCAAATCTCGGTTGGATTTAGTGATCACGATCTTCTTTA
Organism: Nephrotoma appendiculata; assembly: GCA_947310385.1. Taxonomy (NCBI): domain Eukaryota; kingdom Metazoa; phylum Arthropoda; class Insecta; order Diptera; family Tipulidae; genus Nephrotoma; species Nephrotoma appendiculata. The sequence continues at coordinate 239,559,155 of OX371223.1, read as the reverse complement.
TTTTTCCTATGATATTAAACATGAGAGATCTATTCCTAAAATTTCATTTCGTGACTACAACAGCATCAGACTTGCTTGATAAATGTAATAATTTAAATTGGAGCATGGTTTACAATTTTAACAACCCTGTTGATAAAGTAGAATACTTTACAGAACTAGTTGTACACTCAAAAAAAACATATGCGAGTTTTACTTATCCAGCTAAGTAAAGCAAAAAATGTAAATCAAACCTAGTTTATTATCAAATTTACCTACGCTAAGTAAAAATTTTCAAAGTAAATTTTACTAAGGCGACGTTAAATCAACAACTTTTGAAACGTGAAGAAATGCTTACGAAATAAATTACATGACTAGTTAAATAGATGGTCAAGTCAACTTGTTTTAATAAAATTTTAACTTCTTGGTAAGTAAATTCTACATATGAAGTGGAAGCTACAAAATTTATAATTGAGTATAATATTTGAATTTATGTTTATATAAAAATCAAGTTAATTTAATGTAAATTTTACTTAGTGATTTAAGTAAAACCTATTAAAATTTTTTGCTTTAGAAATTCGCTGCCCGAAATTAACATTGCCAAATTGCTGGACAGCAGTATAAGTTTATGAATGCTTTAAACTATATACATATTCTCAATATCCACTGAAAATTGTCGTAAACATACATTTTCTTGTAAAATTTCATTAAGAGCTTGAGTTATTAATTTTCTTCGTTTTATAATTTTTAAATTTTTGCAAACAAATCAGAAACCCTCCTGAAAGTTAACAAGGTCACGTCGTCTGCTGGTGCTAAAATCATTAGCTATAAACTTCTGTTCTACAATGAATACGTACTGGATATACACATACTGCTACTGGTATGACACTCTCAGTAGGCGCTCATTATGATTAATATGATAAAAGTAAAAATGCTCATATGAGATACGACGTATCAAACTACTAGCAGTTTAATGATGTAAATCTTCAATTTATTTTATCGCTTGAACCGCTACTTCTACATAAACTGAGCTACGCCATCGGCAAATATTACCCATCTCAAAACTTTGACTACTCGACTAGCCTCACCTGAAATTGGACGGCTGTTACATATAAACATTTTAACATAATATCGTCATAAGGCAAATAATAGTTAATTATATGTTTTAAATTTCCCAAACTAAGTATTTAAAAATAGAAATGTGCTCTTGGGAAACAAATTTAATGTAAGTACCTAGTATAATTAAAATGTTGAAAAGGCATTGACCTTAATAACTGCGTGCTGTAGCTGAGATTGATACCAAATTTACCAGTAGTTAAAAAGCATGCTAAATTTACTTTCCCACATATAAAAAATACTTTAGGAATATCCAACATTTATTTTATTTGCGAATAGGAAACACAAAAATCGTATGCCTGTTGAAAATTAATATAAAATGTACTTTACGATAAGTAAAATTCACATAAAATTTCGCAATATAAAGTTAAATTAACTTATTTTACTTTACTATAACTACATTAAAATCAGCTTAAGTCTAGTAAAACGAATATTGTACATTGAAAATTTCATTTAAAAAAATTGTTTAGAAAAAGGTTAGATGTACTTTACCAAAGGTAAAAATTACTTAACATTTTAAATCACATTTAGTAGAATGAACATAATTTAAAGAAAATTTTACTTATTAGTAGGACAACGTACTTAATCTTTGTAAAATCATCATCTTTGCAAAATCATCTGAAATAAATTTATGGAAAGTAAAAATTCTATACGAAAACCGCATGTATTCCAACGCGGTATTAAATTTATTACGTACCTATCAGGCAAAGGTTAAACATCTGTCGTGTGTTGAATAGAGAATCTTATTTAGTGCCAATTTTGATATTAATGGTATTGCGATTGCCACCAATTTAGTTTTATAATTGTAATATTGTGTGAAGCAGAAATTGGATGGAGCCACAGGATGGAAAAACATTAAATTTAAATCAATAAAATCGTAAGTAAAGTGTATTTTGTATCTAAACAGTGTTTTTGCAATTTTCAAAATTACATATTTATTATACAGGAATAAGAAAAGTATATCAGTTTCTTTTAGTTTGTTGGTTTACGTAAAATTTAAATTCAAACTCATTTTGATTTATAACTTATATAAAATATTTCAATGTTTAATTTGCAAAGTTCAAGAAACTTCTGTAGTTTAATTAATTCAACATTTGAAATATTATCATAGATGTAAAACAACTGGGCTATTCTTATGTAAACAGAATAAATGTTGCCAAAATTTTGAAAATTTAAACTCGTTTAAAAGGCACTTAAATCGCCAACATTCTTTAATAAATGAATCTACCATTCATGATTCTTCGAACGTTGATAAAGCGGTTTGCAACGCCGATATTCCTTCTAAAAGTTCAATTTTTGTATTTGGAAATAATAAAGGAAATTTTCCTAATTGTTAGATTGAAATGTGTGATTTATTTTATTTTACATGAATATCGAGTAAAGCAAAAACGGGCATAAGTCGACTTACGCCCTTTTAATTATAGAGTCTAGATATACAGTCGATATGTAATTCTACAATTAGTTCTATCACTTCTGATAAATTTACGAACTCTTACTCATTCGACTCAACTACTACCTTAGAACTAAACAATGATACTTCTGTAATTCAACCGTTACCACAATAGGTCTATTGTCACTTCATAAAATCTCTCACATAACAAGAAAAGATGTTCAAACTATTCAAAATAATGTGTCTGAATCTTTAATACAGCCTATTAAAATTCATTTAAACACAATAATTGAAAATTTAAATGAGAACTGTATCATTTCGAAACATTGCTTAGATCAATTCAATTCCATATTTTACCTTTTTAATCAATTTGAACTACTAGACACTGAGTACAAATTCCTTAAATATTTAAAAGAAAAGGATTTGATTCAAAATCTTATCCAGTTTTCATTAGACAATCGTGTAACTGAAGTCTACAAAAATGGAATCCCAATTTTAGAAGAAAGCGATTATAAAGGAATACTTTTTCCTTTAAAATTTCAATTTAGAAAAATTTTTGAGTTGGAAGGTGTTCTAGCGCAATAAAAACTATTGGAAAACTAGAAAAAGATCGGAGTTGTATGACTCATTTCATCCATGGAAAACTTTGGAGAGAAAAACGTCTTCACAATCCAAATAAAATTTTGATACCATTTTTTTTATTTGGAGATGATTTTGAAGTAAACAACCCACTTGGTTCGCAAACTGTAACACATTCACACAGGTCTATATTACAATTTTCCTATAATAAAGTTAAACTCCAAACTAAAAGACATTTATGTCGCCGGTTTGATTCGAAGTTGCTTAATACAAAGAATTTGGAAATGATTCATCGCTTTACAAACTCGTAGACGAAATAAATATGTTAGAGGTAAATGGATTAACCATATGCACCAACGAAGGCACATTTCAAGTTTATTTTATCCTTGGATTGATATTAGGAGATAACTTAGGCCTTAACTCTTTGTTAGGATTTTCAAAATCTTTTTCTGCCCATTTTTATTGCAGATTTTGTAAATTAAATAAGGCCCAAGCTTCAAATCAACTTGTAGAAAATAGTGAAGCCATTCGTACCATTGAAAATTATAACCAAGACGTTTATTTGAATAACTATATGGAAACTGGCATTCACAGTGATTCTATATTCAATTCAATTCCGTCTTTTCATGTCATTAATAATATGGCCGCAGATATAATGCATGACATTTTTGAAGGGGTTTGCCATTACAATCTCTCTCATATCTTGTCTAATTTAATGTCTAAAAAATACTTCGATTTAGATTTACTTAATAAATTGAAGGCCACTTTCCCGTACGGAGAGTACGAAATTGGAAATATATCAAAAAATATAAAACTAAATCATATTAAGATTAAAAAATTTCAATTTTCTGCGAGAGAAATGTGGTCTTTCATACATTTCATTCCGATAATACTAGGTGATTTGATTCCAATTGAAGATAAAACTTGGGGTTTTCTTTGTGAATTTGTAGAACTTATAGATATTTTGCTTTATGCAAATTTACATAATGAAACAATAAATGAATTAGAAAATAGAATTTCTAAACACAACGAGGATTACATTACACTTTTTAACGATACCTTAAAGCCCAAGTTTCATTTTCTAACGCATTATGCTAGAATAATTAGACATTCAGGGCCTTTGAAAAATTTATATTGATTTAGATACGAAGGTAAGCATTTTGAATTAAAGTCTTACGCTAAAACGATTTCAAGCCGTAAAAATATTAGTTTGAGTATAGCTATTAAAGCTCAATTAAAATTTGCGGCTTTACTCTTATCATCAACAGAAAAAAAAAAATTAATCTAAGTGAATCCAATCTTGTTCCTAATACATTTCCGCCTGAACTTTTCGACGTTTACGAAATAAATTCTCAGAATCTTAAATTATACTCTAAAGTTTTATATAAGGGCACGATTATTAAAGTAGATTATTTTATAACTAAGTTGCAACGACTTAATTCAATCGTTTATTTAATCAAAGGTGTATTTATGGAAGATCAAGACGGGCTTTATTTAATAGTAAAAAAAATTTCAACAATTTATATTAAACATTATGTTTCCAATAAACTTCTTACAGAAAGTGAATCCTATTTTATACATCCTATTACATATTTTAACAGTCCACCAGTTAGCAAATATAAAACAAAAGACGGATTTGTTATTCGCAATAAAAATTTTTTTTAGTTACTTCTATTTACCTAATATTTTACCATACAAACAAATTTTCTTACATAATTCCGAGATAAAATTTGTCCAATGCGACTCATCTGTAATATTTGTTTTGTACATTTCTTTTTCATGCAAACAATCAATTCAACTGGTTTTCCTAGTTGCACCTCAATTAAGTACATATGTATATTGTTGCCATCAAATAGACTTGTTTGAGGAATTTGTGTCACTAAGGACTATGTCACCCAAACCTAAACAGCCGCCTTGGTTCAATGATGAGATCAGGGATACCATAATTTCAGGGATTTTATTTTACGTCGGTGGAAGCGTACAAGAAGAGTTGAACTGTACCATGAATATAAAGCTGTACGAAATAGGAGTAATAATATTATAAAACGCGCAAAGGCCAAATATTTTTCATCTATATTGCACCCATCCCTTCCTTCAAAAGTTTTTTGGAAAAATTTAAAATCTGTTGGTCCCTTTCTATCATCCAACGAAAAACCATCTACACAATTTTCACCAAATGAACTGAATAATTATTTTTCTCTTAACAGTGCGCGTTCAGCGGAGTTACTAACTTTGATGTATTAATGAACTCTAGTTCGATGGAAGGTAACTTTAGTTTTAATAACATCGATATCACTGACCTTATGGATGCTTCAGATTCCGTTAAATCATACGCTGTTGGAGTTGACGAAATACCAATTAAGTTTGTTAAACTTATTTTACCAACGGTTGATTGCTACTTACTACATATTTTCAATAGCTTAATAACGTTTTCTATTTTTCCAGAGAGTTGGAAGCAATCAATTATTATTCCCATTCCCAAGAATAAAAATTCCAAATGCTTATCTGATTTTCGCCCTATTAGTCTGCTTCCTGCTTTGTCTAAAGTTTTTGAAAAAATACTACAATCACAAATATTAACTTAAGTTGAATCGGAAAATTTACTATCAATGTACCCGTCTGCTTACAGACGTCATTTCAGCACTAATAGTGCTTTACTACATATCAATGACGACATCCGCAGGGCCATAGATAACAGTTATCTTTGTACGCTGGTTCTTCTAGACTTTAGTAAAGCTTTCGATAAAATTGATCATTCAATTTTGGTTAGCAAACTTCGTAACAGTTTTAAATTCTCAATGTCGGCTTATCGTTTTGTTTTGTCATATCTATCAAATCGATCACAATTGGTTAGAACTAATTCAGGAATCTCAAGCTCTTGTTATACTAATTGCGGTGTTCCCCAGGGATCGGTATTAGGTCCTTTTCTATTCATGATGTATATAAACGACCTACCTGCAGTAATCACTCAGTGCAAATATCACCTTTTCGCAGACGACCTGCAAATTTATAGATTTTGTAGGCCCAACGAGATAACAAATTCTATCGGAACTGTTATTTTCGATATTCAATTGATTACAAAATGGTCTATAGAAAATAATCTTGAACTTAATGCTGGAAAAACCAAATCTATTATTATATCTTCTACAATTCGTGATACGCACAACTTACCTAAAATCAGCGTACTAAGAGAGGAGGTTGATTTCTCTGTTTTGTGAATAATTTAGGCTTAACTTTTGACAAGTGCTTACGCTGGAGTTACCACATCGATACAGTTTGTAATCGAATAATTTTTTTATTACGAATGTTATGGACTACCACGAAGTGTTTTAATACCAATCTTAGACTCCGATTGATGAAACTTACATTCTTCCACATTTTTTGTACGGATATATTGTCTTCTTTGAATTAAAGAAGAAGTACTTTAATGAACTTCGATTGATATTTAATTCGAGTGTGAGATACGTATACGGGCTAAGAAAGTACGACCACATCTCGAATTTTACTAATGCATTACTTGGTTGTTCTCTTGCTGAATTCTATGAGTTTCGAGTTTGTTTATACATTTTCAAGTTCGTAAAGTATAAACAACCCACCTATATTGTAGGGAAATTGGTTTCGTCTTCCAATCGTCGCATTCATCTTTTGACTCCGGCTATAAACAATTCATTATTCAGAATTCAATCAAACTAAAAAACTTAGTGAATCAGTTTGTCTGCAATTTGATATATATTGTGTGGCTTCATCGATTGCCATTTTCCCCTTCTTAACAATTCTTTAACGAAGCGTTTAGCGAATGTATAATGTTTTGGTCTTCAGAGTTAATTTCTGTACATGTCGCAATAAGCTTGAAGATTTAAGGCATGCAGTAAGTTCATAAGCTTCTGTCGAGTTTGGCGCAATTCACCAGATAATAAAATGAGTGCGGTACCGAAGAGCTGTTCATTTCCTCTTAATTTTTTTAGTGTATGTACCAATGCATTTTTGTGTGCCATAGTATACACTCGTTCCGTATAATGGTTGATTTGGTAGGGTACTTTACCCATTTAAGAATTTTTGTTGATATTGTAAGTTGGTGTCTCAGTGATTTGCATATTCAACGGTAATTTTAGCGCTGAATGCGCTATTTGGCCATCATGTGGGCTTGTAATTGCATGCATAATCTTACCATTCGCTCTGCGTTGCTTTGGAACCAATTTCGGACGATTCATTTGAACAAATGTATTCAATTCATGTACATCATGGACATTCAAATTCATGGACGTATATTTATCGCGACAAATCACAATGATAAAAGTCGTTTGCAGATCGATTTGGGAAGTCGTTTCTAATTTTATTAGTGCTTCGTTAGCGATGGCCAAACATATGTCCTCAGTCGAAACCAATGTCTCATTATACAAGTTTGGTGTGAATTGAATGTCCGAATTTTGGTTAATTGCACGCTAATGACTTAGGTTGTCTTCACTCATGGTGTCGCAGTATTTTTCCCAAAGATGTTTGGGATTGGGTGGGAGGCACGCTATCAAAATGAGTGCAAACAACTGAGTGTACATTTGCAGTGGTTGAGGATTATTCTTTGTCCCAATGTTCATCGTTCCCCGATAAGTGGCACATACTTGACTTTTTACTGTTCTCAATTCTAGGAAGGATGTCGATCTACGTACCTCGATTAACAGTAATCGCAAATCAAAGCATTCTGCATTGTTTTGGTAAACAGTGTATTCATGGCCTAAGATGTCGGTTTGATGTAAATTGGGATGGCCTTGCATTTTCGATGCATTTCATGTGTAGTATGTTGGCACAAAGTAGCGTAGCACAATGATAAAATGTAGTTAATTTGGTTTAACATGAAATAAATTTGTAATCTGCGTTCGGCAGTGGTAGTAGTGATTCAGCAAGATGATGAATTTGTCCTTGCACTTTGATTGTTGTCACGTAATTCTCGCACACGTTATGTATTTGTTGTACTAAACGATCCCAATTTCAAACATGAACTGTACCTGCGTATGTTTGCTAAGGCATGTGAATGTGATTCTGGCAATTTTGCTTTTCCACCTGTGCAGCACATTCTTGTGTTCCATTCTTAAATGTGAGAGCACTAATTTACTGGTTTGAAATACTGTAAAGCCACGAAGAAACCCTGGCTCTCCGAAAAAACAAGAAGGCTAGGTATAAATGGGCCTTAAAATACCAAAGTTTCATCGAAGAAGATTGGTCAAATATCGTGTGGTTAGACGAATCAAACTTTGAAGTAAGTTGACAATTCTATGCCCTAATAATATTAAATAATATGATTTAAAAATAAAATTCACCGATCCAAATATTTTAGTTTTCCGAAGTTTCTACAATTTTTATATTTCAGATTTTTGGTACACCTGGTGTGCCTTTTGTCGCCGGGTAGGCGAAGCATTAAGTCCAGAGTTTGTGGTCAACTGTAAAACATGGCGGAGGCAGCATAATGGTCTGGGGCTGCATGACTAATTCTAGAGTTGGTGAAATGTTCATGTGTGCGGCCCGCATGAGCTCTTCAAAATACATAAACGTCCTAGAATCTGGGTTGCTTCCCTCATTTTTAACACTTTTTGGTGATACAAGCATGGATAGCGTTAAATTCCAGCAGGATAACGCGCCATGTCATAAATCTGCCCGCACAATGGTTTCGAGAAAATGGCATCGAGGTTCTGGGGTGGCCTGCCTAGTCCCTGAACCTGAAATTTATGGAGTTTATTAAAACGCAGTCAGGCGCCACACAATAAATAACAAAGAAGACCTAAAACGCTGCCTCCACCAAGAATTGTGCGCCATACGTCCTGCAGAATGCAAAAAACTTGTAAGCTCGCTCTACTCAAAAGAATTTCTGCCGTAATTAAGGCAAAGGATGGACCCACAAAATATTTATTTTTGTATAAATAAATAGTAATGTTAACATATAAAAATTGTTTCACTTTATTTAAAATTGATAATCCCAAAAAATTGTAAGATATTATGGGTGCTCAATACTTTTGGCCAAGACTGTATATAACAAATTTAAAAAAAATTTAAATATCATATTTCAATACACGCAAAACTAAGGGAACATTAATTTCATTTCATTTTATTACGCAACGTTAATAGTTAATAGCATTTATATGATTTTAGTAGGTCTGTTGGGCATAGAACAAATAAGTTTGTCAATCGTTTCCTGAGGGATTTCATACCAAGCCTTTTGAAGACTGTTCCACAACTGATCTGCATTTTTTAGCTGACCTAGGGTTCTAACTTTGTTATCTACAATCTTCCAAAAGTTCTCGATTCATAACAAAACAAAAGAATTTCAATTTTTTTTATCTTTAATCCATTGCTTAAGATGCTTCGGGGTGTGTTTCGGGTTATAGTCTTGCTGGAATCTCCACCAAAGAGGCATATTATCTTCCGCAAATGGTACATCTCTTCTGAAAATATGTTTTTATACACAAAATATGTTTTATACACACATAATGGCATTTCTTCTACGACTCCTTTTCCACCACCATGCTTTACCGTTCCTATTGTATACTTTCGGTTCATCCTCGTACTTACTGGTCTGCGCACTCTCTTCTGTCCATCCGAACCCCTTAAATTAAATTTAGATTCGTCGAACCATAGACCTTCTGAATGGAATACTTTAACTGTTCCAGTTTGTTTGTATTTAGTTATAATTCGTGAGAGCACTGATTTTGTGAGAGAATATTTAATGCCTGTAACACTTTGATTCATACCACACTCTCGAGAGTGCTGAAATAAACCAATATACGGAACAATCATAATAACACCATTACAATTGAAAAAAACCAAAGTTAAAACCTTAAATGTTAGGTAGCTAAGTTAAATTAAATTAAAACAAAATCTAATTAAATTAAAGTAATTACCTTGGTAAGGAATTTAATAAAAGATGAGTATTACCGACGAATTTTCGAATTATACTGATATTTTGTGTTGATTTTTCACGCGTAGAAATTTTGTTCCCTTTATTTTGCTTTTCGTAATAAATGCGTAATCCTCCCAATTGTCTAGAATTTTTAGTTGATTGTAGCAAAAGTAAATCTTGATAGTACCCAATGTTTTTATGATATTTGAGGGTATTAAATTTATAAAAAAAATAAATTCAAAAAAATAATTTTACAAGGAATTTTCAAGAAATCATTTTTTCTAAAATTAGTTCCCTTAATTTTGCACGACAGTGTAGTTGTTTTGTAATATTTTGATACTTCGATTTATAACTGGTCAATGTTTTGGAAAAGTATTGTATTTAGTAAAGTAAATAATCACTGAACAGTCGGTGATTCATTTACATTAAACTATAGTCTTAACTATAGACCACCAAATTTTGTCGCGGTTATAGTACCAGTTAAACCAAATATTTTTTGGTCTAGATTTGTTTTTCTATGACATTTAGTATTAATGGTAATAGTACTTTTAAATTTCGTATTCATAAAAATCAATTAAATTTTCTCTCAATTCCCACAAATGTTTCAATTGCATTTTTCATTGCTTACAAAGATACTCGGTGTTATATAAAAAAAATCTTATCTTGTCGTCGAACGAAAAATTTTATAATAAAACTTAAGATTGAATTAATTGAAAATTTAGAAGCTTGTACTCGTTTTGTAATATGATAGTCTGTATCATTGTTTTTCTTAATGGTTGCGGTGTGCAGCATAAGTATTACATTTTATTTTTGAGTCTCTCTAAAGTCGTTTGTAGTTTTTTTCACTCTGAAGTGTATATCTAGCAACATTTATATTTTATTTACTCAATCGCGAACTATGTTACGTATATCCGGCACGCTATTCATCACATTCGAGTCTGGTAACCATCAGAACGATATTGGGTGGTTGTTTACCGTCATACATATTTAAGGTACTACAAAAACTTTCATATTGATTGCAAACTGCTTAACAAAAGAAATACTTAAGAACTCAAGTTTCTCGAAACTTAACACATCACCATCATCAAATTAAAATTTGACTATAGACCATATATCTCATATTAAGTAAGAAAGAAATTAGTCACCAAAACTGTGCGTAATTCTAATCGGACTAAATAAAAACTGCTTAGTTTTTTTTTATCTACAATTAAACTAGTGAAAATAGAAAATTTAGAATTTAAATATAGAGATAGATTATAATATGTAATTTCAACTGTTTACAATTTTTTTTATGAACAAAAGTAAATTTAAATTGGATACTTAGGGCAAACCATAAATTTTATATAATACAAAAAAAAACGATAGACTGCCGTAGAGTATTTTCGAGTGGTATATCCCTTTTCCAGGCAGAAAAAAAATTGTTTTGCCTCAATTTAAGTCCATCATATAACATATTAATTATTTGTTTTTGATAAATTTTGACGAAACCGATTTAAGTGGAATGAACAAATGTGTATGTTGGTCCAAAATACATACAAAAATAAATTTTTGACATGATTCTGTTTCTTCACCCACACAAATCTGATGGGAGGCCGGAAAAGGGATATATGTTTGCAGCTGAAAGAACTCTGACGTGTTAGTTATATTGATTTCGGCACGCATAAAATTGATAACCCTTAAATTAACTTATAAATTAATTTAAAAAATTAAATTAAAAAGACTGCAAATTGCAAAAATATTGAACATACTAAATATTTTCGAAAACTATTAGGTTTCGGATTATGTTTCGGTATGCAATTGCTAACCAAAGCCTCGTGCTCGTAACCTCAAATTTTTATTGTATAGAACGCATACATGCGATTTCGATATGAAATCACCCATAATAACTGAATAACTTGGTTTCTTGATACAAATTATTCACTACTAGCAGTGACTAATCATTTGTCATTGTCACTACTAACATTTCAGCTTAATTTTTTGAAATCGTATTTAGTATTATTTTCTAAAATATTTTGACTATTTTGCGTGCGATTTACACTAACCCTTTGCAGTCCTGTGCCCTAATTCTCTAAAACCCAGGATAAATTATAATGTGTAAAAGTGATAACACAAGAAAAAAATTATCGATGAAATCTAGATTTATATTGTTTTATGAAATTCGTTTATAGAAATTCGTATTCACTAAATTTTTTTCAAGATAAAATGTAAAGTGACAAGATAAATATATTATGTCAAAAAATATCACCAACAATTTATCGTTGAATAATTTTACTTGAACGTGTAAAAGCCTTTCGTTTGGATATTATTAATAATTAATTAAAATTTTTAGTTTTATTTTAGAGTTAAATAAGCTCAAGCTCTGACAATTTAATTAACTGCGATACCTACCTCACATAAGAAGTTATAAAAATAATTCAAATTAGAATGTAAATTTGTGAACTTTGGACATTCGAAAGTAAAGTCAAACATTCGAATATTTTTCTCGATCACAAAAACAACAAAACAAATTAATTTTACATCAAGGTGAGGTTAACAAGATGATGGAAGTTTGGTTTCCAACTAATCAAACATTGAATTTTTTTGTATTAAAAAATTTGGTCGTCTCATCAGACTGCAGTGACCAAACTACAAAAATATTGAAAATACTCTGAACTTTCATACAAAGTATAATCACAATGCTTTAGCGAATTTTAATGATTCGCTACGCAATTTCCAACCCCTTGGTAACCTCGAATTTTATTGTATTTAACGCATACATGCGATTTCTATATGAAATTTTGGGTTATTCTGGATTGATAGCCAGATGGTATTTTTATTCGCTAAAGCATTGTGATTATACTTTGTATGAAAGTTCAGAGTATTTTCAATATTTTTGTAGTTTGGTCACTGCAGTCTGATGAGACGACCGAATTTTTTAATACAAAAAAATTCAATGTTTCATTAGTTCGAAACCAAACTTCCATCATCTTGTTAACCTCACCTTGATGTAAAAATACCATCTGGCTATCAATCCAGAATAACCCAAAATTTCACAAATTAATTTATTATCTATAATTTTATGTTTAAAGTAGGGAATAAATAATGTGCTTGTTTATATTAGAAGAAAAAGACTTAAGGAGTCGAAATTCTATGGTCTGTAGATTATACTGCAAAAGCCATTTTAATTGCTCAGCCCTCTAATATTATAAAGTGTTTCAAGTGTCTGATTTAACAACATCTAATGGATCAGTTCTCCACATGACAAGCAAAGCTTTCAACTTGGTGTGCACTCGTACTATTTTACTTGATCATTACACTTGTACAGTTAAGCAAACCGACGAGTGCAATAAATATGACGGCCTATAGAAAATTTAAATTAGTTAACAAATATCAGGTTGTTGTGGTTTAATACATACTTAATATGCACATATTTATTAACCACTTGTTTTTTATATCGCAAAATTATTGCGAAATAAAAAACAAGTGGTTAATAAAAATGTGTTTATTAAGTATAAGTGTGTTTCGCCAAGTGCCTACGGCAAATAGCGTAAAAAGGTTTAATATTTCATTTAGAGACACTATTAACTCTAAACAATCTTAAAGATCCTACAATGCTTTAATCCTAGACTATTAATTAATCTTGTGCTTAAGAGATTGATACTTAAGACAAATTTAGAACAATAATGAACGAGTACAAAATTTAATTATGTTATGCATTAAAACTAACTTTTAACTAACACTAAGGTCAAACAATATGTATATTTCATAAAATCGATTTAAAAAAAAACGGTTAATTGATCCAAGTCCCACTTCCTTTTCGTTACCGATCCTTAAGATTAACCAATATTAACAAAGATTAAAAATTAACTCAGGTAAAAAACAAATGGTAAAACTAAAACGTCCCTCCATAACTAATCAAATACTAAACAGGGTTTTGATAAATAAATCGTCGGTGCTATTGAGGATAGCCTCAACCAGCGAAAACTTAAGAGCTTAAGTTGTGCTCCGTTTGGACCACTTAGGGGAGCGGTACAACCACCAAAATTTTAGAGGTCATTTGTTTATTTGTGACGAGAAGCCTGTGCATTTTTGGTGATTGTAGCACTATAACCGAAATGGTACAGACAGCGTGCAACTTAAGCTCTTAAGTATTCGCTGGTTGAGGCATAGTCTCAGGCACATAAAAATTTATTAGATGAGGAACTCGTGCAGTTCGGAAAACTCACAGTAACTAACTAAATTTGATCGTTAAACGAGCTTCGTTGCATAAAACCATGGACGAATTATTTAATGACATACAAAGCCGAATACATTTCTCCATCATGTTGTTTGTTGCTGTAAAAAACCATTAAAACCATTATTGGTTAAATTAGATTTATTGGTTATTGTAAAAAACCATTAAAATTGGATGTGTAGTGGTACAAATTAAAAATAAACGTATAAAAAATAAAATATTGTTTATTCTATCAGTGCACCTAGAATACTACAGGCCACACTGCTTTAAAAATTTTGCTATATGACGTCAATTTATGTCGACAGTTCTCTCTTTGGCTATTATAGACAGCACTAAAATTAAAAAGATTGTTTTGATTTTTTTTGTGTTTGCTGTCATATTGATTAGAAAAAAATTGTAAACAAACAACAAGAAAAATATTTTAATAATATGTTTTAATCTATGATCGCTGATTCTATAAATAGTGACATATACATCCATACACATTTTGTTTTTATTATTTTGCTTTCATACATTTTGTTTTTGAGTGTATTTATATTTTTGTCGTTTACTTTTTCCCCTGATATAATCGTGAGGGAATACAAAATTGAAATGCCGTATGATGATCTACACCAGTAGTACAAATCAGCGCACAATGAGCGCATAAACAGCATATAATTAGAGCGCTCAATTTTTACTTCAAATTGATGCACCTAATTCCATGCTTTTCGTATTTTTGCCGACTGAAAAATCGGTTTTGTTTCCCCTACATTAACTTAACGGTTTAACTAGAAACAATATTTTTTATTTTTATGTTTTGTTGTATGTATATACCAAGTGTTCACACTCGCAGATACAACTACATATTTTTAATTTTGTATACTCATTTAGTATGTTGTCCATGTATTCTCCATCTGAAAACACTTGTAAAATAAACATCATACCATGTACAATGAATATTTTACACATCAACCAGAATCTACTTAAATATATATGTAATTAGGTAGATTCTGCATCATCTTACACCTCAAATGAAATCTCCAGACTCAAATAGAAATTTTTCTAAATGAAATTGATAAACAAGAAATTAAGTGGGGGTAAATATGCAGTGTATCTGTATGTATTATAAAAGAAACCGAAGTAAATTTATTTGCTTTCTCACTTCGACGAGTGCAAATGGTTCAATCTGTTTCATACTGCCATCAACGTTTGTTTGCTGGGACATAATATTTTCTATTTCGTAATTTACACGAGCTGTGTTTTGTAGGAATAGAATAAATGTACACACACATACCAAAGATCGCGCGTTGCAAAATTTTTTTTATTTCGTTTTCCAAAATTGTGTTTATTTATAAAGCGCTATGTCAATCAAATTATTGAGTGCTTAAAGCTGCACCGACCAAATTGCCCGCCTCAATGAAATCTGTACGATAATTTGTTAGACATTAATTACAATTTATTACAACAAATCCCGATTGTATTACAGTTGCCATTTTACAGGAACGAGTGGTCGGTTTAGCTTACAAATAAACTTGCATCGCCAAAACTGTAACTTTTTATGTAGCTATGATATCGGGATGGTTCTTGGAGCAGAATTTATTACAAATTAATTACATTGAATAAGTTAGTTCAAGACCACCCCTTTAACATGCCTAATCGTAAATTTCATCCCAAAACGATTGTGTATTTCATAAACGCCAATTTCGCCAAATTTAATAACGTTTTTACACCAGACTGCCACCAGATTTTGGACCAAATGTTGCTCCAAAGCATTTTCGGTAGGTAGGTCGACCTTATCCACGTGTGTAATAAATTATTTTTGTATAATATTAGACGGAACATGCATAAGAAGATATAGGATTCAAATTACGATATATAAGTTGGTTTTGCCACATTTAAGAATTTACTACACCAGTGTCACTATTCTGGCTTTCGCTGGGAATAGGGAATTCGGAAAAATATTTTCGTAGCATTTTTGTGTAAAACTTTATTTTTATAGCCTATACTGAAGGAACAAGTTTAGTGCAACATTTTTTAAAACAAACTTAATTGGGAAACTTGTTCCACAAAATTTTTATAGGGAATAATAATTTCCCATTTAACTTTGTTTCTAAAATATTTACACCAAACTTATTCCCTCAGTAGGCCAGAAAACTACAATTTAGACAAAAATGTTATGAAAATATTTTCGCCAATTCCCTATTCCTGTAGGGAAAGCTCGAATAGGCACACAGTGGTACTATTCTGGTGATTCCCCGGAAACAGGGGAGGAAGAATTTATATGTAATTTTTATTTAAACATTTTTTTCTGGCATACTGAGATAAAAAGTATGTATTAATTTTTTGAAAATAAAATTAAATAGGTAATAATTTTCCCTGCCAATTTAGGTATGGAACTATTATTCCCATTTTATAAATGTATACATCAAGCTTTACTCCTCAGTAGGCCGGAAAAATGTTTCAACAAAAATTACATATAAATTCTTTCCTCAGCTCCCTATTCCCGGGAAATGACCACAATAGTGCCAAACCACCACCAGATATTGGATCAAATGATACTTCGTTAACCTTGTGCAGGGAAATCAACATGGTTCAGGGGTAACAAATTATCTTTGCATCAGTTTAGACGGCTTTAAAGGTAAAGGCTACATATATGTAATTTAAAGGACGACTTTACCATATTTAATAATTTATTACATCAGACAGCCACCAGATATTAGTTCTGTTGAAACTTGGTGGTAGTTGTGAAGGGCAGGTCAACTTTATCGAGGTGTGTAATAAATTATTTTTGGGTCAGTTTACACGGAATTTGATTCAAAAGCTAAAGGCTACAAATTTGTAATTTGAAGGTCGATTTTACCACCATTAATAAATTATTACACCAGACCCACTACCAGATATTGAGTCTTACGTTAATCCATGCCTTGTGAATGGTAGGTCAACCTTATCCAAGTGTGTAATAAATTATTGTTGTGTCAGGTTACACGGAATTGGTTCTAAACTGTAAAGGCTTCAAATATGTAATTTAAAGTTTGGTTTACCACATTTAATAAATTATTACATCAGACCGCCACCAGATATTTCGTCAAATGTTACTCCGTGGTCGTTGTGAAGGGCAGATCAACATTATCCAGGTGTGTAATAAATTGTATTTGTGTCAGGATACGCGGAATTGGCTCCAAAGTGCAAAGGCCTGAAATAGGTAATCTAAAGGTCGATTTTATACCACATTTAATAATTTATTACACCAAACCACAACCAGATATTCACAAGGTCCATGCGGAGTAATCATTTTACTTAATATCTTTTACTTAATATCTTAATATCTGGTGGTGTACTCAATTATTAAATGTGGTAAAATCGTCCTTAAAATTACATATTTGAAGCTTTTAACTTTTAAAGCCAACTCCGTACAACCTGAACCAAAATTAATTTATTACACACCTGTATAAGGTGGACCTGCCCTCCACAAGGCAAATAGAGAAGGATTTTATGCAATTTCTGGTGGCGGTCTGGCGTAAAAAAATATTAAATGTGGTAAAATCGACATTTGATCATATTTGAAGCCTTTACACTCTGAAGCCAATGCCGTTTAACACGCTAACCTGGTACAAAGATAATGTATTACCTGCCTGTGGCACTATTCTGGTAATTCCCTGGGAATAGTGAGCGAAAGAATTTATATTTAAAAAAAAAATTCTGGCATAGGTACGGAGGTAAAAAACTAGGTTAATTTTTTTTGAAAACAAAATTAATTTGGGAGTAATTTTCCTTGAAAATTTAGACATGAAAAAATTATTCCCAATTTATAAATATTTACACAAAACTTTTTTCCTCAGTAGGCTGGAAAAATGATATTTGAACAAAAGTTACATATAAATTCTTTCTCCAATTCCCTATTCCCGAGGAATTACTAGAATAGTACCTCTGAATAAGGTTAATGTTCCCTTTACTAGAACGAGGTAACATTTAACCCAATATCTGGTGGCAGTGTGGTGTAATAAATACTTAAATGTGGCTTTGCCAACCTTTATATTGCAATTTGAAACCTACATCTTCTTATGTCTAGTCCGTCTAATATTATACAAAAATAATTTATTACACACGTGGATAAGGTCGACCTACCTACCGAAAATGCTTTGGAGCAACATTTGGTCCAAAATCTGGTGGCAGTCTGGTGTAAAACCTAATTAAAGTTGGTGAAATTGGCGTTTATGAAATAAACAATCGTTTTGGGATGAAATTTATGATTAGGCATGTTAAAGGGGTGGTCTTGAACTAACTTATTCAATGTAATTAATTTGTAATAAATTCTGCTCCAAGAACCACCCCAATATCATAGCTACATATAAAGTTACAGCTTTGGCGATGCAAGTTTATTTGTAAACTAGATCGACCCCTCGTTCCTGTAAAATGGCAACTGTTATACAATCGGGATTTGTTGTAATAAATTGTAATTAGTGTCTAACAAATTATCGTACAGATTTCATTGAGGCGGGCTAATTTGGTCGGTGCAGGTTTAAAACAATGAATTATTGAGTAATTTACGTAAAGCGGTTGGTTAGAAAATAATCATATCTCTACTTATATTCAATTACTTCGAATTTGCGAGCTGCAGAAGAAACGGTTGTACTAAACCGTTAAAATTTTCTTGAATCAATATTTTTTGGGAAAGATGTTTTCAACAAAACATGTTCTGTTGTTCTTCGACACGTGCCTACTCCTATAGTTCACCTATTTTTTTGTTTCAGTATTTATAATTTTCTAAGACTCTTTAAATAATCAGTTTTTAAACGACAAATGTGGGTAGCGACAATTTACCACAGCAAACGAAAAATTTATAGTAGAAAATAAATTGATTAGTTTTAAGATAGGTTAAAAGCTGTTCGTAATCAGCGTCCTTACAAGCTACATTTTTTTATTTTCAAACTTAAAAACTTATATTTTTCGTTTTAAAACAATACATTTTCAAATTTTTTAACGGAATAGTTAAAAAGTCAAAAAAATTATTATATGTATAAACGTTAATATTTAAGCTGCTAACACAGATGTTTTCATCTAATTTGCGGCGTCTATAACCGGTTACAACATACTTATGGTGTCTGTAAAATCAAAAATTAAGAACATAAGTTAATGAAAAAATTAATTGTTTGATTAATAATCATAATCGCAAATTTAGATAATTTTATGGGTATATAAATTAATAAATATAGTGTTCACTGTCATCTTAATCAGCCTTATTTAGTATATTAACAAAGTTAGTTTCGAAACCTATTCAATTTTAATTGCTTCAAAATATCTAAATATGTAATATAAAGAAAATTAATAAATTTGTATTTTATTGGTCTGATCGTGGAACGCATAATCGTATATTTTCGTGAGCATATAAAATTTTGTATTTTCCTGCAAATACGAATTTCTATTTATCGGTAAACAATATAAATAAAGAATCAATAGAGAACTACATGTGCAAGATAATGCATAAAAATAAAAGGTGTTTGTATGTATATGTAACCATTTATAGAATAAACAACGTTTTATTTTGTATACGTTTATTAGAAATTTGCACCACTACATATCCAGGGTTGTAATGATTTTTTACAGCAACAAACAACATAATGAAGAGATGTATTCGGCTCTATAAATCTTTTAAATAATTCATCTATGATAAAACGCATAGTTTTTGGTAGTTTACTTAAAATTCTAAAATTGTAGTACGACAATCCCGGGATTACAGAAAGTATTCCAGATTCCAAGATCGCACTATTATACTTAGATACAAATGTAAAAATGATAACCCAATATCGTTAACTTGCAACTTCAGAAAGTGTTAAATAGGGCATTTCGTCTTCAACAATAAAATTCACTGAAATTAGGATCGTTAAGCAGATCGAAAACTGATATTGTACACTTTACCATGCGAAGTAAAGAAATCTTTGTCTGTTGTAATGTTCTTTTCAAACATTTGGTATGTTTTATATCTTTATACCGTATCTTGATTTGCATATCAAATAACTCCCGGCTCCGACTATTTTTCAATATGATTATTGGGGCTATGTGTGATTCTAGATAACTGTAAAATATTTGCAAGAATTTACGTTTCTAGAGATTGTGTTTTTTGAGTTATTAAGGATATTAAATACTTAAAAGTTCGTTTCGACGTTTAATATTATCTTGTTTACTTGACGTCAATATTTTATCGAGGGTAAAATTTTTTTTTAAAGAATACGATTTAAAAATGCTAAGATAATTTATTGTATTAAATTCACCTGTAAAATTAGCCATACCACAACACATATAACAACTTGAACAATTGGTTGTAATTAGGTGCTGTTTAGAATAACTTGTATCCATAAAAATATGGTTCAAATTTAAATGAGAACGGTAGTTATGGGCCCTCAAAGTTTAAATATGAATCTACATAAATCATAAGAGTGTTAAATTTTGACATTTATTTATCGTATAACCGATTTAAATTTTATATTGGAGTGGAATTAGAGAATGCGAATATTGTAAACAGGCAAGATAAATTATCGTTTACACGTTTACGTAAGACTAGACCACGCAATTGTGATAATAAATATATACCTAAGCAACCAGCGGTAGATAATTTTTTGTATAAATGTATGGCAAACCGCCCAACTATCAAAAACGTGACACTCAATTTTATGCTTACCTGAAGTCACCGATAAATAGACCAATGTATTAATTTGTGAAATTTTGGTGAGTTGACCTTTAAAGCGCCATGTATCAGATTCCTCAGATTTATCCTGAAAAACATTTGGATTTTCCGAGAAAAACCACCCTCACATTTGTGTGGTGCGGGCTTTCTCGTATACTTTAATTCATTCATCCTTGTTGTTCTTTGCTGCATAAATTCTTATTATTTAATCATATTTGAATGCTTTCTCATGTGAGCCCAGATGAACCGATAAACTGAGTACGACGATAGATAAGAAATGATAACGACAACATTTTTTAGTTAGCTGTATTTTAATTAATCAAAATCACTTTTATTCCCCCCCCCCCCCCCCCCGTGAGTACGATATAAAAATAAAATATATACTATAAATAATAATATTTGATAATATAATAAAAATTCTTTCTTCTTAAAAATTAAAAAATTTTATTCAGTCAGTCTTTCACGGTATGGAATTTTTCAAAACAGCTTTTATCAGCCGAACTACATAAGTACACATCCCACTTCTTGCATCTATTTCTAGTTCCACTGCTTCAGGATTTCAACCTGCACATTTTTGGTGCTTTTAATCGGTCTCAAGATTTCCAATGGCAATAACAATAGACGGTAGAGTTGTTGTTTTAGTACGTTTGATCAATGGCTCGGGTTCATCGACTTCATCTTCACAGCTTGAGTCACTATTTGGGTGTGGATGTGTCAGAGGTGTTGAAATTAGTGACCTATTTCGAGTCGGAATACTAACAAATCTCTCACATTTTATCTTTTTTTGAATTTCTTTAGAATCGCAATCCAGTTGGTATTTATTCTTGCCACGCGTTAACCACTGCCAAATCTATAAAATGTTGGGATATTTTGACTAACCACTTTACGGTTCTAATAAAATTTCGATAATATTCCATCATCTGGTCACACAAATCCACCCCACTCATGTAACTATATTATACTGGGATATTATTGAGGGACAGGTAACTTGCCTGGATTTGATTTTTGGTCATGGCTGATGAAATTTTATCAAGGATGTATCCCGCTTTCCAATTTAAAGTTATCCGAGTTAACGGAATACACCCCATTATAAGAAACATACCATATAGCTTCTTAATTTCACTTGAACTAGATATTAGCAATATACCTTTTTTGTTAAAGTAGTACATGTTAGTGTACATAACCGCATCTTCGAAATGTTTGTCGTCAAAGTATCTACAAACATACTCTATAGATAACTTTAAGTCAATATTTGAAGAACGAGGCTCAACAACTTTTAGTATTCGCCTTTCAAAATCTGATACAATCCAACAACCTGATGTACTCTGACCTCGGAAGTTTCTGTAGTTGTGTTATTTGGCAAAAAATATGCATTAAGAATTTACAAATAATCGTACTAACGAATTAAATACCAAAAACTAACCGGAACTATCCCAACGACCCCCTCCTCATCGTCGTCATCATCATCTTCATGCTGTTGATCAAAATCAATTTGTTCAACAATTACTTCTTGTATAGCGAAATCAGGACCATTTATTTCATCGTCTATGTCCTCCTGATTGGAATCAGCAAACAGTCTCTGCACCTCATTTTAGATGGTAAATTTTTACTCTGAATATTTAAGTACTAAACAAATATAA
This sequence comes from Nephrotoma appendiculata, assembly GCA_947310385.1. Classification (NCBI taxonomy): domain Eukaryota; kingdom Metazoa; phylum Arthropoda; class Insecta; order Diptera; family Tipulidae; genus Nephrotoma; species Nephrotoma appendiculata. Next base: position 239,536,694 of record OX371223.1, on the reverse strand, counting down.
AACACAATTTTTGTATCATAAATTATGCGTTAACATTTTATCAATGAATATACATAAAAACTGGAGTTTCATTCAAATTTTTTATAACTAAAACCAATTAGCTAATTACGGTCCCTCGATTTTTCTCCTTTTGACACGATGAAACTTGTCACATAACCAAACTTTTTTACAAAGATATTATTACACGAACTTTAGTTTTTTTAGAAGTAAAAGGAGTGACTTATAGATGGAACCCAAATCGAGTAGAAGAATATTTTCAGAAAATTCTGTAAATGGCATGTCAAAATGACCAAATTTTAAACCTCACGATTGTAACATCTGGACTTTAAGTCATACTAAAGAGAGTTTAGAAAAATAATTTATGGCGGGAATGTTACATACGTGACATACAGGCTTTAAGCCTTACAAATACAAATCATTTTACCGTCATTTATTGTAACCCTCACATTTATGACATCTGGCCTACAATTAGTTCAAAAAAATAAATTTAGTTGGTGTCTCAAATTTCATCTTGAACAGTAAAACAAAATTAGTTGCCAATGAATGATCTATGTTTTCGTATCTGTGCCTGGTAGTTGGTAGTTTTTAAGAAAACACTACTAAATAAAATTTCAAATACGAAAATAAAACCGCTTTTGTTGTCCACCAGTATCATTTTCAATAATTAGATTCAAATGTCAACATCTTTGTTTAAAATATCAAGATTTAAAAAATAATTAGTTGTTGTGGATAAAGTATAGTATTCTACATGCATATAATGATTGTCATTCACTTGGGTGATTTACGAAACTCGCCGAACGGCTCGTGTCGTAAACTTCATTCTTGTGAATAACAGCCATCATTATATGCTCGTTGAATAATATAAATATACTATTACACAAACCGATAATTTAAAGTAAGAAACCTTCAATAGAAAAGAAAAACAGAAACGAGCTGTGATATTTTAATATGCTGCGTAGAAAGAGGTAAACATTTACAGCAGATGGTTAGGCTTTTAGAAAGATCAACTATACGATCTCTAAAAAAACAATGAAATTGCAATAAACAGATCGTCAGTTCTGAAGATTTGGCCTATTAAATAACCAGCTAAATAGAGGATACTGAAAAGGCGCTTGTAATTTGTGTAGAAGACTAACCAAACTGCACGCAATCTACAATCTAATGATTAAAGAACAAATTGCATTTGCTGATAAAATATTTAGTCGAGCCTATTCCGATATTTACATAAAAGTTTTAAAATTTGGACGACATTGGTCTTTTGTTCTAGAAAAACTGGCAAGTCGTATAAATCTCGAAGCCCGAAAATCCAGTAATTGACTTTAAGGCAGCCAAAGAGAGTATTCTTATGTTGTAGCAATCTACGAGTGATAATTTTAAAATCCCTGTTAGTAAATTGGTGTTTACTACAAAAGCTACTTGTTCATTGGATGACTTATATGCCTGTCTTAAGAGCTTGCGTAACACTTTCTGTTCTTACAAATTAAGTTTGTGAATAAACGTTTTGTAGCGCACAACTTGATTGAAATAGTCAATAAAACTTCAGACCATCCGCAATTAACAAATCCAAATGTTAAATTAATTTTTCCTCACCAAACACAAGAAACCTATTTCGGTGGTTAGATCAGGTTATTGTATCAATTTTTATAATATTACGCTAGCATTTGAGTTAATCTTAGTTTCGAAAATGATAGAAAAGCGGATGAAGAACCTTTAGCGACAGGATTCCGAACAAGCTTCAAATTCCAATGTGATCTGAAACCTCATATCTCATGTTATCGGCAGCTTTATAGAAAACACTACACGAGACGAGCATTTTTCTACTTGCGCATTACATCACATTATTAGTTACATTGCAATTAAAAATGCTGAATATTTCTAGTAATGAATGTGTAACGAATTTCGCATTTCGTTCCACCGCGTTGCAATAATTATGAATTGTGAGTATGATGAGGTGCTTATCCCTGAATTAGTTGTTACTATTGTATTGTATGTATTAAACATCTTGACTGCCACTATTGTAATCAACTAACCATATACCCCCAACCAAAATAATTTGGTTACTGTTAAGTTGGAATACATTTGTATTGATTTTTTTTTCCTCTTATATTATACAATATTGTGTTTGGATTGTGTATCGAACAACGGTATGGCCCGATCGTACGATGGATGGATGAGGTGATGAGGGAGGATGACAAATTTTTTGGGTGATCAGTCGAGTTTGGGAATTTTAACCAAGTACTTCTTACATAAAAAAATTGTAATAATAAACTTAAAATTGTGATTTTCAAAAAAAAAATTAAATAAATTGTAGAAAAAAAAAGTCGAGCGAAACTCGCATATTTTGGGACTTAGTGAAAATATATAGTATATACCAATTATAAAATATCTGTTGATATATTGATAAATTGGTAATGTGTGTTAATAATTGTCCAAACTTAAATTAATAAATATACAGTGTGGATCGCATAAACTATAAGCAAGCGATTAAACCAACGAAAAAAAAGTAATAATTAACCCAAGAAGTGCTCGTGTTTTAATGGAGAACTTTTTTTTTTCTTGCTCTTATAAGACAAGTTTAGTGTCTACAAATATGAACTAGTATTAATTGTGGATAACATAACCACGAAAAGTAAAATAATTTGGGCAAAGTGATTAAAATCATAAAAAATCATAAAAATATGGTGGACAATTTTAAGTTTCTAACATAACATAAAATGGTGGAAAAGAAAAATTGTACGGACTATGTTTTTTTTTCAAGTGTTGTGCTAATCTAAATTCTGCTTAAATAATAATTTTGAATAATAAAAGAGTTCAAGTAAAATTATGTAATCAAACGGAAATAAAACTTACACTAAATCTTAAAGTCTAATAGTGTAACTAATACAATAATTCAATAATATTAAGTAATTCGGGACAAGAATAAAATCGAACCTATACTTATAAAAATATTTATGAAAGTTTTCGCGTAAAAGTTTTTAATAATAAAATTATAATAATTCAAATTAATAATTACATCTATAATCGAAATTAATACGTCATGTACTGGTAACCGTGTTCTACGTCATCCGCCCATCATCGATATACTCAACATTATGGCGCCCAACGCTTCGATTAACGATTATAATATAGTTTCATTGTAAGTCATTTATTATTATATCATATCAGTCATTATATCAGTCATTTATTATTATATCTGCTAACTTGGATGGAAATTATAAATTAATTTTAGATCCAGTAATAGTTTCATATTAGTGCATAATTTCGTGCGATTAGTAGTTTTGATCAATTACTGATTAAAGTTTATAATTAAAAACCATGTAATTTCAATTTATGTAAATATTTACGATTTTTTTAATAGTCATATAAATTTTGGTTTAATGCGAACTATGTTTTGATTCGCCATATATATCTTTTTCTATAATAACGTTTTGAAGTTATTAATCTTAGATAGTATAATAATTAATACTTATGTATTAGGAAAATGAATTTGTTGGTTTTTTCAATAATTATGGTCATTTTAGAATTAATCATTTAATTATTTATTGAATAAAAATAAAATGAGATAGACGGTCGCGAAAATGTAACGAAGGTGAGTATTGGGGCGAGGCATGTGGCATCTGGCATTCACCATTTTCTTTTTCATTGTTGAGTGTTTACTTATTTCACCATCCTTTACTTTGCTTGCTTTATTTTTCTTATCCCTCCATTATTATTATTATTATTATGATTATTATTATTATTATTTTATACGGTCATAACTGATCGTCACATGTTTCGGAAATCCCACCCCTACAGCTCCTGAGCCTTAGCCGGCAAACTGACCGTTACCCAAAACCTCTGTGATGATACAAAATTTTCTGTTAACATTCCACTCACCAAGTGGAGTGTTACAAATGTCTTATAGTAAGCGAAAACATCAGATACTACTTACAGTGGTAATTGTCCGAAACAATTTTCCCGTTAGCAAAGTACTGCTCAATCAAAAATTTTGTTTTCTTATGTTTTACTTTTAACTAACAAATTTGCATTCCATCGAACATCTAATTACAAATACTTTGCTAACGCCAATATAACCCGTCTATTGACATAACACAGGCTACGTTTTTTCCTGTGAGAACTAATAAATAGACTTTTATTGACATTAAGCTTAAATTGATTGAGACGACATCATTCAAAATAGAGAACAATCACTTGTACTATCCACTTTAAAGTAAATTTTCAGGAATGCCATAAGTAGTTTCGCATTCTCCCGAATAGCAACCGCCAAGTTTCACCGATTGTTTCTGACCACAAACGTAAGATCTTATCCACGAAAACAGATTTGAGGGATCGCCGATTTTTTTAACTTAGATAAAACAATCTCCGTAGCACAGGTTATTGTAGACCATGTATTCGAAAACTTCAAAATAGTTGACACATGAAGATTGGACGGTAATTATTAATAGAACTGCAAAACCTACCATAGAACAGAACAATGACCTACTTCGACCGACCTGTTAAAAGACACTTAACGGGAAAACTAAAGACCGAGTGAATTTCCGAAAACTTGTAGCAAGTTCGCGGTAGGGATCAGTACTACTATTTGGCTTTAATTTATTAATATATAGTAGTAAATAGTGTATAGTGTTACAAAATGATTTCAAATACCAATGCTAAATCTAGAGTAATTACATAAAGTATATGCTTATGTCGACGATATGAGATCGTCGATGCACAGTATGAAGAAAACATGTCACAAATTTTGCTAGAGTTATCCGATTCAAGGTTTTCTAATTTCATACTGCGTGGGTAACCCATAATTCCTCTTCGTGAATTTATGGATATAGGAATAAAAGCATACTCCAAGAAAAGTCGATTATGCTTGTATTTCTTACGCAGGCGATTCATCAATCATCACATAATATACTTCTAGTTCGTTAGTTTTAGTGTTAAAGTTTGAATTATATACGAACAGGGTTTTAAAGATAAAAGTTTTTTTTACATATTTGGATTCAACCTTGGTTTGGCCAACTATTAGCAGAAAAATAGTATTTTTGCATTTAATGATTTTAGTAATCGATTTTAATAACGTTAACGATTTTAGGAGTTACCAATATTTCGATGTTTTCAATAATTGGCACTTATTTTACTCTTTAATTTAGAAAATTACCAAGATTACTGTTCATGAAATTTGATACGAGAAGCTTGTGTTCCTCTTCATCGGTTATTCAATGGACGTACTTTGAACATATGTAACATACTCGTCGACTTTATGTCTTTGAATTTTTTACAAATGTAGTTAGAACAAACCATACTCATCACATGAAAGATGGATCGATCGGGATCGATCTTAAGTGCCACTACACCATTCCATATGGAAAAGATAGTTAAAAGTTGGATTCGAGGCAAAAATAATGCTGTATAAGATAAAAATATAAGAAAATAAGAGATTACGCTACTCGCCGCAAGCGGCAGCACTATCACTAAAGAAAATTTATTTGGTTATGTAATTACCAGCGGAAATTTTTTATTCATTATGTATCACTTTTTTCCACTAAATAAAACATCTCAGCGGAATAAAATATTAAAAGTGATCCTTAAAATGGCAAATCGATTGATCTCTGCAGTAAAGGAACTCGGTAAATTAAATCTTGAAATTTATCATTATTCCGTCCTTTAAAGTAAGTTTTGGACCAAATTCTAGGATCTGTTCGTGCTGGATTAAACTGGCCATTTCATAACCAGTCCTTATGAAAAATGGTGTCTGTACATTTTACACGATATAAATAAATTTTAAACGGGAGGGAACTCGGCTATCTCTTAATTAAATTTTGTAAAATTTGCATCGCATACAGAGACAATTCGGGAAAAAATTATGAATTAGAATTTTCACTATAATTTTTTGATTTTCTGCGTTCATATAAGTTATTTTCAGTTTTTGGCCAATATCTCTAAAACTTCCACTAGTAACCAATACTTTCGGTTGTTTTTATAATAGCCTAGATCATACTGAACGTACGTCAGTGGGCCCGAAAACCATCACGAGCAACGTCTTTTAAATACAGGTGTGTTTCTCCGCTAAATCCATTAAAAGCTTCAGCCCAAAAAATAAAAAAATATGGAGAAAATCAAATTCCATCCCGAGAAAATAAAAACAATCTCACATACAAATAACAAATTTTACGTTTAAAATTTATTACAAGAAAAGATTTACCACACTATAAATTAAAAAAATTCAAAACAATTCCCTCAAATAACATTGAATGAAAATATTTTACCACCTTAATATTCCAGTTCACAGAGGTTGGCAGATTTCACTGTATATGTTGAATTAATGTACTGACCATCAGCATTATGCACACAAAAGCCCATTACCTTACAATGGAGATAAGGAGTCTCCACAGCTGATTTTATATTCGCTTCTGCTAGATTGATATATGAACATAATTCCGGCACCTAATCTATCAGAAGCGAATATTAAATCAGCTGGGGAGGCCCCTTATCCCCATTGTAAGGTAATGGGCATTTATGTGCTTAATGCTGATGGTCATTAACTGAAAAACTGGCCAATAACTGAAAATAAATTATCTGGCCGCAGAAAATCACAAAACTATACTGAAAATTCTAATCAATAAATTTTCCCCAAATTTTCCATGTAGTCTCAGTTAGATAAACAACCGAAACTGTTGGTTACTTGTGGAAGTTTTAGAGATATTGGCCAAAAATGAAAATAACTTATGGCCGCAGAAAATCTAAAAATTCTAGTCCATAAATTTTCCCCAAATTTTTCATGTAGTCTCAGTAGGACTTAGGCTATTATAAAAACAACCGAAAGTATTGGATAGAAATTTTTGAGATTTTGGCCAAAAACTGAAAATAACTTACATGGCCGCAGAAAATCAAAACATTATAGTTAAAATTCTAATCCATAATTTTTCCCGAATTGTCTCTGTATGCGATGCAAATTTTACAAAATTTAATTAAGAGATAGCCGAGTTCCCTCCAGTTTATAATTTATTTATATCATGTAAAATGTACAGATACTATTTTTCATAAGGACTGGTTATGAAATGGCCAGTTTACCCCAGGACGAACAGTTCCTAGAATTTTGTCCAGAACTTAAATAAAATCCCTGATAAATCCAAATTTCATGGTAATTCGTTATGAAATGGCGGAAAGGCGGAATATTGTTAAATTTCAAGCTTTTCTATACCGCGTTTGTTTACTTTGGAAATCAGTCGAGTTGCCATTTTAAGGATCACTTTTAATGTTTGTTTTATTCCGCTGAGATATTTTACCTAGTGACAAAAATGATACATAATAAATAAAAAAATTCCACTGGTAATTACATAACAAAATAAATTCTGTTTACTGACAGTGCTGTCACTTGCGACGAGTAGCGCAACCTCTTATTTTCCGCTCTCAAATTTCCGCTATCTTATACAGCATGCTAAATAATTGAAAATGTTAATAGTAGAAAGAAATTTGATTGTGAAAAAGCCTCGGTAGCATCCGCTTGAAATCAAATTGTGTTTGATTTCCTCAAATATCTATATATATCCATGCCACAGAGAGAACATTAGTGAAAAAATAAATCTATAATGTCTTTACAAGTTAGATGAGCTGATTTAAGTGAAATTAACATTCCATTCTATTAGATTTAAATTACCAACCCATCAATTGTGTGGACGGCTCTTGTTCATTAAACCAGATTTTTTTATTAGGCCTTTTATGACCAAATCGAGAAAAAAGACATTTCTACCAATTCCCATCTGAATTGCACAGCCTAACTAAATTCTAGATTGTTATATAAAAATTATAATATATAACATTAATCATAACGTTCTTGAAGATCATATAAATTTGAAATAACCACTTAAATTGTAATGAATATAACAATCCGTTCAAAAAATTTAATTGAAAAGGTATGAATAAACTTAGTTTTTTATGGTGCTACCCCTCCCCTATCATTTCCAAACCGAGTACAATCAAACTCTGTTTGTATAATGGAATCAAGTTTCTTCTTATTCTTTGGAAATTTTCTGAAATCTGCGGCGATGCTAATAGGGACTTGGCGATGTTAAACAGAACTCGATGATTTGAACCAAATCTACTTAGTTAACAAATTAGTTGGTCAAAATCGCAGATTTAAAAATGGTTGTACTAGAAATTGATAAAACTTCGTTTATTTTAGTAGTCTACTACTGTAGAAGAATTTTTAAAACAACTTATCAAGTTTTAAAGCTCATTGGAATTGGTCTTCTTGGCACTACTGTACGATGGTAACCTAAATAATATTATAAAATTCTATAATGATTTGCATTTTGCTTATCTTTAACTTAATTTAAAAAAGAAAGTTTTTTTCTCTGCTTATAAAGAATTTTTTGTCCATATTTAGTTCGTTTTCTTGTTGGACAAAAGCTTTCTTACAAAACGAATAACTAATCCAACAAATAACATGAAACGAATTACAATACTTTCAACACTTTAATTCAAAAACTTTTTCGGAATTTCTCAGTATTTTTTGTCCTGTATGTTTCAGAATTTTTATGTCATGTTTTTTTTTTGTTCTACATATCCTTCACATAAAACATACGTAAAGATGTGTCTCTTGATGTTAAAGTGAGACAAAAGAAATCTATAGGGATAAAAACTAAAAGTTAAACTAATACAAGAAAAAAAGTCTGTAATTTTTTGCTTGATTTTGTATAGATTTAATATAAAATTGTGCAGTTTCTGGACCAATAGTTTAACTATATTTTTGGGGAACATCAAAACTTATCCACAAATTTAATTACGTATATAATATATCGTAATATAGTCAATACCAATTTGTATATCCCTCCACTCGAAATAATTAAATTAGCACAACAATAAAGTTTTTTTTTTTTTGTCCAAGCAATAGAAAAATTATAATTTTCCAATAAAATTAAATCAAAATGGTTTTATCTAATTATTTAATTAAAATAAAAAATCAATTTTCGAAAAAATATGTATTTTATCGCTAGATGCGTCCCTCATCTCATCGCGTTCAAGATAGACAATATTTTCCATTACCATCATCATCATCATCATCCACATCAACAAATATTTTCATGTTTCGGTATAAATCGAATTAAAATCTGCAAAAATTTTCATCGTAAATCATAAAAATTTAATCAAAAGCATAAAAAGCTGTTCACTGTGCTTTTGTGTTTGTATGTGTGTGAGTTGTTTTCCTTTATAATTTTGTTTATTGTAAGTTTGAACTATACAACATGAAAATAAGATTATTACATTTATGTATAAGTATATAATGTATAGTGCTACTACTGAATTAATCATTAATCAAATTTATTGATTTTGATTCATTCGGGGTTATGATGATGGCCTATGTATGGCTACAAGCACTTATACCAAGGGAGTATACTATAAACTTTTGACATAGAGGTAAAATTTTATTATATTATCCTCATATCAAATATCAAAAATATAAAAAATAACATTAAATGTCAGATGAGGTGATGTGGAAAAATATTTTATAAATATCTTCTCCCGGTCCACATCCAATTAAAATTAGTAGAAATTTAACACAAAATCTATATAGACGGCCCCGATCATATCTCTGTATGTTATGGGCTATAACCAACAACTTCCACTGCCATATCTAAGCTATTAATACCCTCTGAAATGTTTTAAGTTCGAATAAATCACTTTTAGCAAACCAACTAGAACCATCGAACCGAAAAAACAAAACTTCACCACAACCACACACTACATTTTGAAGAACATTCATATCTTGATCATTAATCTGAATTTTTTTCCTAATATTTTATTTCGTTATACTTTCCCAAATGTTTGCCCTCTCACTCCCCGAAAAAAATAGAATATCGGAAAAATCGAACTATTATTTTCATATCATTTTCCTTTTTATCAGAATGTACACAAAAAATACAAAGTCGAGCTTTTTTCCTGTACGCTAGAGATACATACAAAATATAATGATAGTTTATGTACAGGAATAGGGTGTAACCAAATTATACTAACCAGCTTTATATACGTTTTCTTCGGGCAGATAATGATAATAATAATAATAATAAACGTTAGCAGAAACAAAGAAGTAGCAACAAAAAAAGTTAAATTAAACATTCGACCAACACAAATCAGATTGAGGAAGTATTGTAAGACAATATTAATGGTTTGATAATAGAAGAGTAATTTGCGCTATTAAACAAGAATAAAAAACATAAAAACTGGGAATTATCATGGAACAGAGACTTAGAATAAACAGAATTTTATGAGAAGAAAATGGTAAATTGGAAAAAATTGTTTTTCCCATATATGCTAAGGTGGGTATGATAGTCTATTTTGGATAATTTCTTTTGTGGGTTAGTTCAAATTGATGATGCTAAAGTTCATACCATATATAGATTTAAGCTGGGGGATGCACATTATGAAATTTTGTATTATGTAGCTTAAAACTTTTTGTATATATACGGTAGATAATGACTGTGTTATTTATTTCGACAAATAAAAGTTTCGTAAGCAAAATAGTTTGAAATAACAAAGAGTAATTTCTCGTTTGAAAGATGCAGAGATTTTCTGAGTAGGTTTGGGAGAAAAATACCATCTACAACTCTACAACTTTTTGTTTGTGCTAATATGATGTTTAATTATTGATTTAGGAAATTGCGCGGTTTTTGGTTGGTTTAAATTCATATATGTTAATTTTTGTTCTAGATGGCGCAATAAATCTGCTTAACCAAAAATAAAACCCGGTCGCAGACACCTAGCGATCGTACGGCACAAGACCACACAATTCTAATTTACTGTAAAAGAAGAATAAATCTTTAATAAGTTTTATGGTTGCTTAATAAATGCTCAATAATTGCTTCTAAAAAACAGAACCGATCACCGAAGAAAAAAATATTATTATTTCACATGCATCTAGAGATTTCGTGAAATTAATTCTATATTAATATTTTTCGTCTCCTGCTAAAACTCATACTTATGGTACTAAAAATTACAAAATTTTAGATTATTTTTAATATTTGGACCTATTACCCAAAAAAATTATTATATATAATTATTAAAAAAAAATATCAAAGTTGGATTACTGTTCAGTGGTTAGTTCAGTATTCTGGTGTTTCGAATTTTTTGTTTTATTTATTGCCTTTCTTCTGAACACGAGACAAAACCAGCACGAAATTTCCACTTAATTTAATTTAGAATTATATGAATTTGAATCAAATCAAACATGAAATCAGCACTTGCGCCTCACATTGTTCTCTAAATGCCATCAATCTAGTATTTAAGCAACTAAAAATAATAAATGCTCATATATAGATGTTGCTTTTTTCACAGTCTTAAACTATATCAATTTAGTGCTTTAAACATTAGATAGTCTATTACTCATATTTCGAATTATTTATCCCAATGATCATTTGCAAATAAGAAGCCAAGTTTATTAGTGAAATATTATTTACATAATTAGGACGTGAAAATACAAATAAACTTAAAAATAGTGCAAATAAAATAATATAAAATATAATGCAAATTTAAATAAAGTTAATTAACTATTTTTTAACAGTTATAATAAAACGTCACCACACTTGTAAGTAACATACAAATTAATATGCATTTATTACTAAACCTTAAGTTTGTCCTCACAAAACCCATGGCTGTTTTAATTTTTTTTTTAATATTCATCAGCTATACAACTAAAAGAAATCCAACATATAACTGTTGAACGAAATAAAAAATAAAACACTACTGGTTGAGAAATAAATTTTAACTTTATTAATACCACTATGGATTATTCAATAACTGCCCGGATGGCCATCGAAAGTAGGAACAACGGATCAGCTGATATTCCAGTTTCATCATATACCTAAAATAAAGAGAACATATTCGGATTAACAACATACACTTACCATTCTTCTTACCATTCTCTTGTAACTTTTGTAATATCTATTATTTATTAATTACTTTAATACTTATCTTTGTTTGTATCCATTTCAAATTTCAATACGTAATATGTAAAACTTTCTGACATTTCTTGTCAATGTCAATCAAAACAAAAATGTCGATCAATTTGTACTAGATTAATAATTGAGAATGAGTGCCATTTATGTAAATTAGTACTAAGCCGACAATCGCGCAAATTTTTGAATTCGCTGCACTTTAGTACTTTTGCTCTATATTTCTCGGTTTGACAAAAAAAAAATCAATTTACTTCAATTTCACAGTCTCTTACTTTTAGGCGATCAACGAGGAAACATCGAGGAACATGACTAGTAGTCAAAAATCAATATTATTTATAATAAATTAAATTTATACCGATATAATAAATCTTTATTGGTAATTTTTAATCGCACTTGATGGAATGAATACAATTGCTGGATAAATTTCTACTTTTGCGGATACAGCTGTGCAGCCTCCTAGTCCACACCATATCTGCATATATATTTTTGGTGCCGAAACCCGGGAATTATCCACATTAAATTCAGTTAAGTAGAATTTATCTGTTATATAGACTAGAAATTATATGGATCTATGAATATGTACCGTGATTAAGAGCAATAAAATGATAGTGGACAGTTATCGACTGAGAATATTAAGAACAGTTATATAGTGCTAGTGTACGAAGTTAGAACAAGTGTTTCAGTGCAATTTCTTTGAGTGAAACAATATAATGTCTGAACGATTACTACGGTTTAGAGAAAAACTAACCGACGCTACCCTAGTCGAGGATATCAAGGGTTGGGTCGAAATTCTAGAACAGAGATACCAAACGTTCGATGAGATTGAGTTACAATTATTCAAAGACCAAGCGTATGAATCAATTACGGACACGGTTGATGAAATTTATTACAAGGCTCGCGCTATACTTCGTAAGGCATGTGGTTCCAATCACGGTCCAACTAACGGCACCCAAGACCTCAATACTACAATGGAGCAGTGTATGGCCAACAGAAAACGTTTTACGAAGGAGCCAATATGTCGCAACACGTGCGTCTGCCAAAGATAGATACTGAAACATAGCAATTATGGGCAACCGAATCCGTAAGAAAGATTTTTCTTCATTTGATGATATGCTGCAATTCCTGAAAAAAGATGTGATGCGTTGGAGAACCGTATCTCAAAACTTTTATATCCACCGACACCAGCACCACAGTTGAGTGCCACGCCTGTAAACAAAACACCCACTATTTAGATGTCCGGTGTTTAAAAATAAACCTGTGGAAGCTAGGACGCAACTAGTAACGGAGATGAATTTATGCCGGAATTGTTTAAAACGACGACATGTGAGTGCTAACTGTTTCTCAAAATCATCATGTCTTTTGCAGTAACCGACATCACACTTTGCTCCAGGCGGGCCACCTGGGAGCACAACCAAGGTCGTGTCAAACGTATACTTCATTTAAAGAAACCTCAGCCGAAGACACTACCAAATCAAATAGCGCATCAACACCGATTCAGCCGACTACTAATACGAGCGTCCTTCAATCATGCCTTTCATCGCCAACTACGGTACTACCTAAATCCGTTATTTACGCGGAAACACGTACCAGAGAATTCCAGCCATTCCGAGCGTTATTGGATTCCGGCTTACAATCATGTTTCGTGACCGAATACTGCGCTAAACGCCTAAACCTAATGCGAAGTCAAGCTTCCATAATAATTTACGGTTTAGGATCAACTACAGCTGGAAAATCAACAGAGAAGATCAATGTGACAATCCATTCCCGTATAGACAAGCACTATACAATACACAATACAGCTCATATTATAAGCAAAATAACCTACGCACATCAGTTATAATACACATAACTGCTGACAGGTTTTAAACTAACAAATCCACGCTTTTTTAACCCCAATAAAATTGATATACTTTTAGGAGCAGATATTTTCTTCCAAATTCTCACTCCAGAACAGCATTTGATCAATGGGTTGCCAATACTTCAAGCATCAAAATTAGGCTGGCTAATCGCAGGCACATGGAGTAAACAGTCAACCAGTTCATCAAACTTCCATTCGATAAACGGACCAGATATACTAAAAGATGACAATGGTAATCGTCGATTGCTCTATAAATTTCGGAAGGTTGATGAAACAGCGGAGCCGATGAGTCAGTATGGGTCTGACCACCCTTATGACGTATATTATTATCAGATAACTACAAGAAATCCAGATGGTCGCTTTGTCGTTAAATTACCATTTAAGGGATCACGTCCAATATTAGGAAGTAGATATGAAGCATCACATCAAAGGCTTCCCGCAATGCATAGAAAAGGTTTGAAGATGCCGGCTCTTCAAAAAATTCAAATTCACAAATGTTTGGCAATACGTAGAAACCTAAACGATATACAGCTACAAGCAGTTTTTCACGCATCTGAAGCTACGTATGGTTGTGTGAATTATTAACGATCAGTGAACGATATTGAGAAAATTACTGTCAACATTAGTGTATAGAAAAACTTACGAAGACGTCAACGTATACGAATACGAGAAAATCAAACTCCATTCATCCTGCCTGTTATGTAGATGGCGAAGATGGTGAAGTAGATGGCGACATATAGCATCCAAAGGAAACCCCGCTGATATCATTTCGAGAGAAGCAAAACCACCAGATTTACCAAATTCGTATCTATTGTGGAATGGACCAAATAAGCTGTGTAAACCAGAAGACAACTGGCCAAAACCAAACTCAACTGCAGTATCAAATGAGGAGATGGTGTTAGAGGAACGGCCCAAATATGTTATCGTCATGACAGATACAATTCGTGAAGATGATGTTGCTTCAAATCTTCTAACAAAATGTTCATCTCGAATCACAATATGTAAAGTAATGGTGTATGTATTACGATTTGGGCGAGCAAACCGAATTCGAAGAATTCTCCAGTTACTCTAATCGAGCTGAATGCTTCTGAAAGTTTAATTATGTGCAATATTCAGAAAACAGTATTCCATACCGAACTGTCTCTTCGCAATAATTCCATACGATACCATCCCTTGTTGTCGTTGGATCCTTTCATAGATGCAGCTGAATTTTTACGAATTGGAGGGCGTTTAAAAAACATCTTTAGGTTACTCGGCCAGACATCCATCTTACCTAAAAGGCATAAAATTTGTGAATTGATAATTCGTGGCATCCAAACAACCAATATACATGCAGGCAACTCCTTAACATCGAGCATATTACGGACAAAATGTTGTATGACAGGCGCATGAAGAGTAATTAAAAAATCCATGAGATCATTTACAGTGTGTACTAGATTCCGTTTAAGCAAAATACGACAAAAAAGGGTGCCCATTGGTGTCACCAGCGAACTGAAGCAGCTGAAATCACAAATTACTAATCAAACAATAGCAATCGTTTAATTTCTGATTTTCTTTTGCAGAAAATTATCCTTTTTCATTTCAATTGGGAAGCAACAAAAAAACCATTTAAGTTCCAAATGACCATCCTAATTGTTCAAATTGAGGGTCTACTAAATTCGACACCGATATGTAAATTACATTATAATGTAAAGGAATTGGAAATATTACCATCGGCACATTTCCCGGTCGGCGAATCATTAGCCGCTATTCCAGAACCAACGCTAAATGATGTGCCATTAAGCAAACTCTCAACATGGCAACCTATACAACAACAAACATTCAACAGGGGTTTTGTAAAAGATGGCATCGCGACTAGTTCTCATCATTACGGCATAGATAATACTGGAGATTAGGAAATCATAAATTCGGGGTCGATTACGTTGTTATTATACAAGAAGACGGGTCTCATACGAAACGACACATTTCACAACAGGATGTGCTAAAACAGGATGTTACAAAACAGGATATCACAAAACAGTACATGGTACGCTACAGTACATGGTACGAAACAGGACCGATTAAAACAGTACATCACAAAACAGTACATGGTACACTAAAGTACATGGTACGGAAGAGTACATCGCAAAACAGTACGTATTAAAAGAGAACACCACAAAATAGTTAATAGTCAATTTTGCAGGTTTTAATTCCAAAAAAGTGTTTAAGTTTTACTTATTGTTGCAAAATAGATCAAAAATTTAATTAAATATTTAAATAAAATAAATATATTATTTATATATTTATTTAAATTTTTGATCTATTTTGCAACGATCAAGTATTAGCGATTTAAATTAAAATAATGTTATATATTGTTAGGTGAAGGGATATTTTATTATAACTTAAATCAATTATAATTCTATATAGTATACTGTCTAATTACTCTTGGTGAAGGCAAATATCCACTTGATAATATACTAATTACTAAACGTATTCAATAAAAAAAATATTTAACAAATCAAGCTGAAAAAATCCTCTAGCTTAACGTTCAGTAACATGTACTTTAGTGTACCATGTACTGTTTTGTGATGTACTGTTTTTATCGGTCCTGTTTCGTACCATGTACTTTTGTGTACCATGTACTGTTTTGTGATGTACTGTTTTAATCGGTCCTGTTTCGTACCACGTACTTTAGTGTACCATGTACTGTTTTGTGTTGTACTGTTTTAAATGGTCCTGTTGTGTACCATGTACTTTAATGTACCATGTACTGTTTTGTGATGTACTGTTTTAATCGGTCCTGTTCCGTACCATGTACTGTTTTGTGATGTCCTGTTTTATTACATCCTGTTTTGAAATGTGCCATAGTGAGCGGCTTCGCAAGAAGACAATTTATATCCTAGTCAATGGATATTGGGCAGCATCAAAAATGTTCATCCTGGTAGTGATGATGTCACAACAGTGGTAAACTTAACAACAGTGAAAGGAGAATTAAAACATCCGTACACAAACGAGTAGCATTACCAGTTAAGGAATAAAATCCCTTAAGGCTAGATAGAATGAATACAATTTCCGGATAAATTTCTACTTTTGCGGATACAGCTGTGCAGCCTCCTAGTCCACGCCATATCTGCATATACAATAACCACCACTGTTTATGAACTACGCTCTACCAGAACTAAGTACATCAAGAATAAGCTAGACGATTATATTCCAACCTTGTTGGATTTTTAACTAATTTATAAGAATATCGTTTATGGGGTAGTGCCGAATGCTTATCTGTAATTTCTAATCTAAAAACATAAAAATTAATGTATATTACTCTAATTCACAACATGAGGTAAATTTTATTCCTGAGCCTCTAGAACACTCATTTGAGGTTAATCTATTGTACACCAGAAATCGTTGCGATAGTTTAATTCCATAGCCAATTTCCATCGTCATTGCTGATTTCGTCTACTCAACATTCACATCGATAATAAAAGCGATCGTTTACCCGTTATTTTCAAATACAAGTTGAAATTATCATGGACATTTAATAAACAAGCAACCTTGCGCTGGCATATCGACGCTCTAAAAAATTTGGACTCCTTGAAAAACTACCAGTCAGCTGTCATTGAAAATGTTGTCCGGCGCAATGAAAACTACGAGCCCCAATCAAATATTCATGCGCAAGATATCCAATCAGCTATAACAGCAGCTGCGGGAAATACATTTGGAAAAAGACCACCAAGAACACGTATGATTGATGCGATGACCAGTACACAGAGGTGACACTCAGGGAAAATAAATGAATTCCTCCAACAAAAAAAGCGCGGACTTATAAGGAAATACATTCAAATTCACTTGCAAGTAGAAAACGATAACTCGAGAGACTATTTTGCAAACGCCAAAGATCTTATTAAAGACTTCCATCCAAGATCCACAGCCACCAAAAGCATGAATTGAGAACTGCGAACCAACATGGCTGATGTTCTCTCAGTATTGTGAACTTACTTTCAAAATCTTCTAAATCGTACTGACGAATTGACCTCTACTCTATTCGAGCTGCTCCGGAATCTCCGTAGAATTATTAAAACACGGGGAAGATGTTCTTGTATCTTATCCGGGTGTACGAATGGCACGAGATTGTTGTTTATATTTCTTTTTCTAGCTCACTTGAATTTTAAATTTTTTTATTCTGTTTTACTACAAAATCCCGTTCCACTAACAATTTCACGCCACCGAAATCCACCTACAGGGCGTGTATTCTTGAGAATTCTCAATCGGTGAGAATTTCCGCAGCGGAATATAATTTGCTTTTAAATTCTTTTATTCGAATTTTTCGCCGGCTACTTTAATTGTTTTTTAAATTTGTTTGCAAGATTTCTAATATTTATTCCCCTACTTAGGGAATAAATCCGCATCGATTTACCTAG
Source organism: Nephrotoma appendiculata (assembly GCA_947310385.1). Taxonomy (NCBI): domain Eukaryota; kingdom Metazoa; phylum Arthropoda; class Insecta; order Diptera; family Tipulidae; genus Nephrotoma; species Nephrotoma appendiculata. Next base: position 239,518,497 of record OX371223.1, on the reverse strand, counting down.
TCGGAAATTTCCGCCGATTTTTTTAGTAGAGAAATAAATGATAATACTTGCAAACAAATTTGAAAAAATGATTAAAGTAAATCGTCTTTTATTGTAAATGCTAAACTTTTCCACATCATTGTAAAAATTGAAAAGGTGGCAGCACTTCCATAACATAAACTTTGATCATATTTCGCAAATATTTCCAAATTAAAAAAAAAAAAATAATAATAATAATGGAAAAAGTTTAAGTATGAAGTTCAGAAGAGTCAATGCGCTTGAAATGTAGAGATGCCAAATTTTCGTCAATTAATTTTGTTTGATATTTGATTTACAATCTTTTTATTTTTAATCGTTTTTCTCCTAAATACTATATACTTTTACTTTTCAAAATATTTTCAAAAATCGAAAAAGCTCGTTGCTTCCGATGGACCGATGTCGGCCGAAAATCACTTAGAGATCGAAAAACCTTAGGTATATCCGATAAATCAATTCATATGGGATTGTACAGGCACCGAATTTTAGCTGAAAAATAGTTTTTTTTGTCAACAATCGTCATTTCCGCTAAAATTTTGGGAAAAATAATCTGGACTGCCAGTATCATAATTGATATATTTTGCAAATTATTTGCAAAACATGAAGAAGCTTCTATAGAAGCCGTCACTTCCTGTGGACCGATTGCGCCAAACATCACTGAGACCTTCTAATTTATGTTAAATTTTTAAGTATTTTTTTTTTGCCGATGGATCAGTCCGTCTAGGCTGTCGTTATTTCCGCTTAAGTTTTGGAAAACTGCGCTGGGTCAATATTGTTACAAAATTAATTTAGAATCATTTAGTTCTTAATCGCTTGTCCTGTAAGTTATATTCTTTTTAAAACATTTGCGAATATCTAAAAAGCTCTAACGGCTGTCACTTCGCCATAATTCATTGGGATTTAATTAATATTTCCGGTTCACAGGAAGTGGGAGCATCCATCGGAGCTTTTTCGTTTTTTGTAAATATTTTGAAAAGTATATCAATTATGATAATGGTCCAGACTATTTTTTCCAAAATTTAAGCAGAAATGACGATTCTTGACAAAAACAATTTTTTCAGCGATAATTCGCTCTCTGCTCAGCATACCTGTTGATGGATTTTAGGGGCAGTTTCATTTTGTGCAAATATTTTGAAAATTACATAATATTCACGAAAAACAATTAAAATCAAAAAGATTGTAAATTAAATTAGTTCAGATACAGTGCAACAAGAGCGTGTACGGCAAAACATTATGTAAAAATGAAACTACGCTTTTTTTTAATTTTTTTTATTATGAAAGTTTATTGCATTTTCTTGAACTATATCAACTAAAATATAATAAAGTTACCATTACTATTAATAATTGCCTCGCTCCTTTTGTCCTTACTATCATCCAAATTTTCTGCATACTGTGGTGATAAATTTGTCGATATCTTCCGGACAAGTCGCGCTAGACCGCTCAAATTTTTATGTTGTATATTTTCAGCTTAATCTTCATAAAAGTCCATAAATTTCGATCGGATTGGAATCAGGTGACTGAGATGGCCAATCAAATGTAGTGATGCCGCATTTTAGTTTAAATTCCGAACAGGGTACTTATGCTACGGTGTTTTGGTTTGTTGTCTTCTTGAAAGATCCAAATAGAGCTCTCCGTTTCAAATCATTTAAATACAGATGGTATTAAACCTCGTGAATAAATTTTATTAATGTAAAGTTCGTTTAGGTTCCGTGCAGAAACGAATAATTTACATAAATCTTGATTGGTGAAGAATCCCACGGAGCTTAGGCGAGTACTTCACAATTCGGTCAATCCATTTTTTTTGCTTAGTTCACAAAACACGCATATTAACATTAAAACCCCAAAAGGGTGACTTATCGGTAAACACAATATACATAAAATATTTGTTTTTATGTTCATTCGCTCACTGTACTCGCTTTTCAATATGTTTTTGTGTTAGCAGTGGTCTGACTAAAATATTTCGATAAGCGTGTACCTATATTCCATAATTTTATTTCGTATGGTTGTTTTTGGTATATAATATTCTGTTCCGCCTATTGTTCCTCAGCTGCATCCAGCATAAGCGAAGAATTTTTATCAAATAACTGTATGATTGCGTCATCCTCTTTTTTGCAGTGATTCTAATTTTGCCTCTATCCTTTCAGATGTACACTTAAAAGCACCGCTTCAAATCATTTTTTATAAATCGCACTCATTTCTTTCATCATATATGTTGTAAAACTTCATACTTTAACGTTCTTCACTAATTGGAAGAAACTTGTGAAATTTGGTGTAAATCTGTTTATTAGTATTGGCAGTTTCCATAGTAACTTTTTCAATTTTTGCAGTGATGTTGAAAAGTTTAGCATTCACAATAAACTACAAAGAATTAGAAGAATTAAATAAAATTAAAGATTAAATTGTCAACCAATAGGGATTGCTGTTGTTGGTTTTCTGAAATTTAAGCAGGGATGTCGTTTTTTTATTACACAAGACAGTTTCACTAGAAACACGTGTACGTTTAGTAGTTTAAATGTGTTTTACGTTTTCTTATTCGAAAACATAGATAACTTCTCGTACAAGGCCAATACAACATTGCAGATGTATCGAAACTGCAAAAATGTTATTTTAGTTTAAAAGAAATTTTAATTATAAGTTTTCTTGTTAAAAATAAAAGCAATTCCATTACGTTGAACTTACAGATTAAATGTCCAATTTCTAATTACATTTTTAAGGTACCACGTGTGCCTTTATCGATTGCTTAAAGTAAATAAGTGTCTATTACCGTTCTCTGCTAAGAAAATGTACCATTTTTGATTTGTTATTTATTGCTTTATTACAATTTGCATACGGTAGGAATTAGTCCTGTTTAAAAGGTCTGCAATATATACCATACCTAATCCAGGCTGTATTTACTGAGTCACGTAAAATAAACAAAATCGTTGAAATCTAACGTAATTTACATTACAAAACCATGTATTTTTATAATGTAAAAGCACCTGGTATTCGTTAAGCCGGCAGATAATTACAATAAAATGCGAATTCATCGTTTATCCATTTTGATGGGATTTATACATCTCTGATACACAAATAATAATAATACGAAATTTCGATTAAGATTATTAACGAAAGACAGCATATAGAAATTTGGTACATATTGGTATTGGCATATATATGTATGTACATATCGCCCATTTGCTGCAAGAGTGACATAATCCAAAAATTTTAATTTTTCAGTAGAGCAATTTGAAAGTATCACTCAAAATAAAATTGTTAAGTTTATAAAAATGGGGTTTTTCAAAAGTAAATAAAATATATTCTGATTAGTAAAATAACATTTTTTTCTATTCCTACATCCTCAATCGGATCTTAATTTTTATAATTCTTTAATATTTTGCAAATTTTCCAATATCTTAAAATGTTAATTCCTTTCGCGAATTGAGTGATTTTTATATGGAATTTTAGCTAATTTGCTAGAAATAACTACATAAGAGAGTATGTTTTGAGACAAAATAGTCAAAATATGAATTATTGGGAATCATTTGATTGAGAAATGAGTGAATTTTTAGTTGTGTCACTGTTGCACCAAATGAGCGATATATATATATTGCAAAAAATATCAAAATTTATTCTATATTGACAAGTCGATTAATAAAATATTCATAAGCAAAAATGTTATATCTTTTTCAACAAAATATTGGACATAAAAAAATCAACATAAAAACATATACGACGGGATATGACACAATGGTCAAGTCTTCTCCCAAAAGGTCAATATTTAAAAATAATATATTCGTATATTTTTATATGTATTATTCTAAACAATCATAATGAAACATTAAACATAACCATCCCCAACAGAAATACAAAATCCAATTTTCCAACAACAACAAATTTTGTTTTTCGTTTGAAAATATTTCAATATTTTTTTTTTTTGTGGATATATGGATAACAAACGGAACCGGTCCATTGTACCAAAGATATATACGAATATTTTGTAGTTTTCCATTTTCATTTCCTTTCAATTCCTTATGGAAAAATGGACATGAAAAAAAAATGTCTATTCTTTTTTTTTCGTCATGTTTGTATGTGTGTGTGTGTGTTATTATAATACTATTGACGTTATTATTATTATTATTATTATTACTATTACTACTACTACTGTTACTATTTATATTGAGGTCAATTGAAACATAAAATAATATTTTTTTTATATACATTTTCCATTTTCATTTTTGCTTTTGATACTATAAAGAAAATGAGTTTCACAAATTTTTCATTTATTTTCTTATTATTGAAGCTTTTTCTTCATTTTAAGTTTGGTTTTTTATTTTTTTATTCCTTGATGAGATGAGGAGCAAAATCTTATATATTTTTATAATACTATTAACTATGTATCTATAGTGTAAGCACTGTAATGACCATTCAACCACAAGAGTATTCAAGCAATATAATATATTGAAGGAGTTTGAGGTTTCTGAAGCGGAATCAGAAACTTGGATAGATAAGAATTTTTTTTTTTGTTTTAGGAATTTGAAATATTGTTAATGATGACTAGCCTGCCTTGAATATTACGTTTGATATATTTAATCGAATACGAAATGATTGGCTATGAATGTATAATGTAAAGTTGATATGGATTAGATTGAAAGATTCTTTGAACCTGCATAGATTGACTCAGACATGAGAAACTGAATAAATGTGTTGCTTTAAAAATAATCACTGAAAATAAAGTTGAACGTTTAACTTAACCATCAGCTTATGTGAAAAATCATATAAAATTAATCACTAACTTATAAAACAACATTCAGAAAGATCATTTTCAATGAAATGAAAAAACGGTCCACTTTGTAAAGATTTATTGAAATTTTTTAATTGTTTTTAAATGGTTTACATTATGAAAAATCTTGACTTACCCAATATCACACAAAATTCAATTCACGTTTAACAACTGAATGCTAAATGCAAATAATAAAAATGAGAGAGAAATGATGAATAGAAAATGTGAATCCCCTAATTATTTTTTGTGTAAAAATAATCAATTGTGTAAAAACGGGACTGTTTTATTTTTGTTGACCGTGCTATTTCAAAATCGTGCAAAAACACCGAGAAACAGGTTTGAGTGTATATATGTATGTGTAAATATTCAAGAGTTTATTGTAGACTGATTTAAAGGGATGAGCCGTCATATGTGTTACGGTATGTGAAAGGGAAAATGGTTTTAAATTTTTTATTATCATTTGTAACGACAATTAAATTTTTGATGTTATATCCTTCGGCCTTTTAATGTTGACTGTTACTTACTGCTGGCACTATTTTCTCCAAAATAATTTATCTGGCTCAACATTATTTCTCGAAATAGGTTCGCAATTGCATGGGAACGTCAGGACTTGCTCAGCCACCAATTATGTAAAAAGCCTTCCGCGTGGTCCTATTTTCCGTTCGTGCCGTCACCTCACGTAAATCATGATCTGTTTGTTTGACTGAGCTGTGTGGAATTCTCGAGTAACCTATTTCTAGACAATATACTGCGGAAGATAATTTTTAGGCTGAATTGGAATTCTAGCAAATTTTAGTTTTGGTTGCGGATGAATTGGGCTGGATCATCTCTCAACGGGTTGTCTTGACGGATAAGTGGAACCCAGAACTTCATCCGGGATTTATGTTGGAATCGGTTCAGCTCAACATATCAGATCTGAACATAATTAGTTAAGAATGTGTTTAGCACGGCCGAATTCCAGAACTTCTCCAAAGTCCATTTTTAAATTCACATCCAATTCTGCTTACCTGATTTGACAGTATGGCCAAGTTCCATTCATAATGGTCGAATTTTAGAACTTCATCAAGAAGAGACGATACAATCCCAATACACAAGTTGACCCAGGTTTATTAGAATCCTGGCTCAGCTCTAGAAATTAAAATGGATAGTTATCGGTTATTAAACGGCCTAATTTCATTCATTATATCCGAAAAAAAATTCTCAAATATAGCTTCGCGCACCGAATTTGACCATCATTTGTTGAGAGATGGCACAGTTCCATTGAGCATAATGTTAGGTTGCCAATCCAATTCTGCATACCATATTTGACAGTAACTAATTAGTAAGCTTCATGGAGCATGGCATAATATGTCCTGTGCGCAGTATAATTGTACTTGGTAATTAGACGAATATTTTTTGGTAGCCAAAATTAATAAAATATTTGAAATTTTTGCGAAATTAGCTATATTTATTTGAAATATTAAATCCGGTAGTTAATCTGGCATTGAATAACATTGATATTTTTTCGGAAACCATTACCTTTGGAATGCCTCACATATTTTTTGCAATTTTTTTTTTTTTGTTATCTCGTAGTTACCAATTCAAGAGTTAAATACTAATTGATTTCAGAGTAATTTTTAATATAATTTAAATAATTATGGTTTGAGGAAATTCTATTGTAATTTGTGGAATTGCAAGAGAATTAAATTAATAAATGTTTACATATTTAGGAAGCCGGAAAATATTAATTCAGAATTAAATTTCAGGATATTTCCAGATGTACGTGAAATAATAATATTTTTTTCTCAGGTTGCTGATTGTTGACGACCAGTGCCATCATTATCAATTAAACGTATTAAGCCTTAATCCTTCCTCTAGTAGATTAGAAGTAGATTAGAATTGTGTCAATCAATCAATCAGTCATCTAACCAACGAACTTTTATTTAAACTGTACCTATATGTGATCGAATTTAACTAGTCAGGCAACAGTTCATCAGAAAAAAAGACATACCATTTTTTGGAACATTCAAAAATTCACATCTATACCCTCATTAAACTCATCCAAAGTGCTTAAATCTTTGGCCAAAGTGCTCAAACCTTGGCGATGTTCCATCGAATTGACATATATCAGTGACTTAAATCCATCTGGTAAAATTTCGAAAAACAAGGGATAATCTAAATTTAATCAGACCTGCTGCAAACTTAATTCAAATTTACCTTAAAATGATGGTCCATCTTTATGGCTTAATCTATAAACATCGAAAAATGACATTTCAATCCCATATTCTCATCAAACATACCATTAAATCTTTTTAACTGGCATAGTCAGATTTGCATCTGGCCATATCCCTTATATACTCGTACAACCTTTCTTATCAGTTAAGCATGACTATTGCCTGTCTAATGTAATAGACGCATATTATCTGCATTTTTCGGTTGGTAAAATTATGTTATTAATAAGTTTTCAACCAAATTTTCATTACCGACACTTACTGCTGTATTTTCGACATTTGAGACTCAATGGTATTACTAATAAAATATGGAATACCCTCATCTTCCGTATACAATTTTAACGGTATGCCCTGAATTTCGATCACAATATCTTCCAAACTTAATGGCGATGCTTTGACCACTGAGTCATTTATTCGAGCTTGTAATATTGTAAACGTTTTTGTAAAAATTTATTGCATGATTAAATGAATAAAAACTGTTGCTGATAATTATATTTTCTGGTATAAGGCAGGTTCACGTATGTGATCAAAAAATGATTCGCGAATCAAGCCAATCAATGAGCGCCATTACTGCTCAAAATTGTGTCTTTTTATTTAGTTGGATGCTTGCGATAAAAGTTTGCCCAAAGTTAAAATATTTTATCTTGGGCGATGAAATTTGTATATGTTTCAAATGATTTGATTGACTTTTGATTTCCTGGGTATTGTAATGAAGGTTCTTAAACGAGTCTTAAAATCAATATCATAAAAAAACAATTAAGATATCAGTGAAACCGCAATGGGTAATGAACATACATAGTACATAGTCTGAAAAGTTCCCGGTCTGACACATAGATGGTACCACAAATTTAAAACATATGCTTTTTAAATTCTACCGGCCTTCAAATGATACCTTTTACAATTTCAGGACATTTTGATCATTAAGTGTTCAAGTTGTTTTAGTGACACTACTTTTGTTAATTTCAAAACAATGGAAAAAAAGAATTTCATGTATTGATTAAACACTGTTTTTTGATGGGGAAAATACCATTGTAGCAAAGCAGTGTTATCCGGACTGTGCACCAGGAAAATGAACCACTAGTTATTGGTATGCTGTATTTAAACGTGTTCGTACAACCACCGATGATGTACTACGTCATAGACGCCCAAATGAGGTTATGACTCCAGAAAACATAAAAAATCCACAAAATTGTTTTGAAAGACCATAAAGTGAAATTGCGTGAGATAACTGTCATTTATGATATCAATCCAACGTGTTCATCATATGTTGCACGGACATTTATCCATGAAGCTGTGTTCGAACTGGGTACCGCGTTTGCTTATAAGGAGCCAAAAACGACAACGCGTTTGCATATTGAATTACTTCCGCATCCACCGTATTCGCCAGGGTTAGCCCCCAGTGATTTTTACTTGTTTGTAGATCTAAAAAAAGCTCTTATAAATTAGTGCTTTGGCTCTTTCACATAAATACTTACTCGACTATGTTCGCGTTAGATTTTTATTTATTTTTATTTACTATTAGTATTTATTATTTTATTTATTATGTAAATTAAAGTTAATTAAGTAAACATGTTCGCCTTAGCAAGTTCAATGTTTGCTGTGTGTATTGACTTTACATATGTAATACTTGGATTAACATCTTAAATTTGGATATTGAATCATTGAAATATAAGATTTATCCTCCGAAAGTTAAAAAACTGAAGCCGTGGCCTCTATGCTATTGGACAAGATTACCAAACTAAAAAGGTTCTCTCGCAAATTAAAACGATACCCACGCAATGAAAAACTAGAGAAGTATGTAAAAAACATACAAAAAATATACAAGCGGAGGTTCGCATTGCCAAAGAGCTGTTCCATATACGTACACTTGAATCAGCATAGATGAATACTAAGCTTATGTGGCAAGTTATTGATGATATTTTAAAGCGGAATTTACCCAATATAGCGATACATCCAATTTACCACTCTCCATCAGATACTGTACTCATATCTCCGCAATTTTAAAAATGTGAAATTATCCACTCAATTTTGTAAATCTTTGAACGAAATTATTCTGATTCAATCTAAACGTTTCATGTTTGGTTCATAAAGATTTAGACAAAATAGATAATATTTCTATTAAAACTGCTCTTGGTTCATAATTAATGTGTTAAATTCTTATTTGATCTGAGTTTAAGGTGTGATGAATTTCCTGATATTTTAAAAACAGCTATTGTGACTCCAATTTATCAAAAAGATGGACTACAACTAATTAATTATAGTCCAATTTCGCTTTTAAGCACATTCTTAAATATTTTTGAGAAATTAATCAAAAGTAGGCCTGTTCTGTATCTCAGTAACTGTGTTGCGTTCGTAAATCTCGCTTAGCTTAGCTTTTGAATCTGAAAGCAACAACTTTTGGATTTAATTTTTTTAATGTATTTTAGATTCTTCGGTTTGATTCATTTTAATAATATTTATTTATTTTTATTTTTTATTTTACGAAATAGAACAAATTAAATTCGGTATTTTCTGTCAAAACAAACGCAACATGTCTTTTTTTACAACAAAATGACAAAAAAAGTAGTAAAAACAATCGCCTTGTGGTAAACACCATAACCGTAAAATAGTTTTATTTTCCCTAAACCTAAATTTTTTTTGGCTTACATTAAGGCCAATTCAGCTTTATACAATGCAATTGTTGTTGCAGTTTTGCGGAATTAACACAACTAAAATCATGTATAGGCATAAGGGGAAAAATTTACGATTGTTTTAGAATTATTGGCGGAATCGTCACCAGATCGTTAAAATAAAATACACACTATGTACCTAGCCCAACCCAAGTTTTATAAGATATGGAGTTACTGACGGATGTGTTTTGGAGCCACTGTTATTTTTAATATATTTTAATTCAATTTTCGAAATTGACTTTGTCGGACTCGCCACAGCTTTTGCTGATGATCTGGCATTAAATTACGCATCAATTGAAAATGGTTTATCATCATCGGCTTGCTATTAGTAATCATTTATTTGCACGACCTGAGTCAACTTTGGCATTAAACCCTGCAGCACGCTTACTCATATGATACAATCTTAGGGAGTTTAAATACTTAGGGACATCAATGGATACAAAACATAACTTTCATTCTCACGCATCGCTATATACCGATTTTGCAATTGTACCACAACATTTGGCGGGAATTTGAAACAAACTATACTTCGTTGAAAAAATATAGGAACTAAGGTTGATGGCCAAAATTTTTCGTTATTATGCGTTTCACTTACATCGATCGATTCACGCTTCAACACTTTTAAACCCACCCCAGGCTGAGTAGTCGGCAAACCGAACCGAAATCATTTGACGCTATTGAATTGATAATTTTGTTAACTGCGTTAACCAAAATGGAGGCCTTCCGTATGCTACATACTCGTATATGACACCACATTTTTTCACAAGTTGCCAAAAAGTCTAAAAGTGCTTACACAATTGACTGTTACATATTAATAATATCGAACAATTTTTCTGAAATTATAGATTAAGGCATCCACAATTATAATTAAGTATCTAAAAATGAGCTTGAGTGAGTATAATACGATCAAACACAAAGAAAATTTTTACGCGTATTACCTAGTAACTATTTAGTTTTAGTGCTTCACCACAGATATAATCTTTAGGGAGCTTTATCTTTATTTCGCAAATTACTTGGTTCTTTTAAAATATTCAATAATTTTTCTAGAATTACCATAATTTAAAAGAGTATAACTAAAGGGTTTCTCAATTTGGACGGGTTGATGCTGAAATGGAATAAAACAAGCTGTGTGTGAGGTATTAACGAAATTCTTTTTTTATTAACATCGTTCAAGTGTGTGCCGCGGCTTCTCACAGTGACACGGATCCTAGTGGTCTATTTTCAATGACTCTGCCGCATAGATCTGGCTGAATTTGAGCGATGGTATTGTTATGCTGGCTTTAAGGGCATCGAGAGGCTTTTAGGGTATCGAGAGGCTTTAAGGGCATCGGCTTTAAGAAAAAGTTTAGCGGGATCAAATCGCACGATTTTGCTTGCCAATTCACATCACCCCTGAGAGATAACACTACCTTCTCTTCCTCTTCCTTCTGTCTTCCTCCATATCGTTCAATTTGGGTCAAAATAAATCGGTTAGCATCGTTCTGTAGCGCTCCTTGTTGATAGTGATGTTCTCACCAACGTCATTTTCTAAAAAATATGAACCAATGAAGCCGCTGTAACTTTTGTGGATGCATTGCTACTTATTAAACCCCGTGTGGATTGGCGTCATCCCATATACGGCAATTTTGTTTGTTAACATGGCCATTTAACCAAACATGCTCCACGTCGCTACAGATGATTTTTGGGTCAAACCTGGGGTTCTCTTCCAAACGCTCCGAAGCCCAGCCAGCGAACAAAGGGTGTTGCCTATAGTCATTAACTTTAAGCTTCTGGTTCAGTTGGATCTTGTATGGGGGTAGGCCTAAGTCTCGATGCAAAATTCGCCAAGTTGGAGTCTGTGAAAGGCCTTGAGTTCTTATGCACCGCGAGGAATTGACTGCTTCGGGTTCTCCTACACACTTTCACGGACCGGGGCAATGTTCTCTGCCGATTTGGCGTTCCTTTGACGTACGAGTGTTGGCTGATTTTTAACCGAACCGGTTGTCTCGCATTTGGCCACCAAACACCGCGTCAGCCGTAAAATGGTTGCAAAACTCGCAGCTTTTGTACTAATGAAGATTCATTTTGTTAAAGTTTTATCATTTGGACGTGCTGCTCAATCGTGTAACTTGTGGTGATTTGGCATCAGTGACTGAAAAAACAGCAGATTAAACAGATGCCACCAAAACAACATGGTCGCCACAGGCTACCAACATAGATCCGCCCAAATTGAAAAACCATTTACAAAGTTATTGTTAATTTTAATTTTAAATTTATATCTTACCCAGTATGCAATTTTTACTATTGTGCGGAAAAAGTTATTCTTATTCCATACTCAATTCCGTATTACAAAATACCAAAGACACAAAAATTTAAATTTTTTTCTAAAAATATGTATGTTGGCCCAAATTTCAACCCCAAAATTGCGATGTAAACAATAAAATGATGACTAAGTTTCTCATAGTCAGCTTAAAATTTACTTTAACAAAAATTAAAACTATCTCACTGTCACTAATACTCTCAACCCAAAAAATTATGAAATGTTAAAAAATAAAAAAAATGAAAACAATTTATTTAAAATTCAAATTAAAGACCAACTTATAAAGGCTCTCATGGTCATATATTGCCCAATTATAGCTCATTGAAACTCATCAATTTTTACTATGAATAAAAAATTATAATTTTTCTGAAACATAAATTATTATTCATTTCATATGAAAAGTACTGTGGAAATCTGTTCTATTTGCATGCGGTAAAGTGTTTTAATTTAGTACTGAAATGTATATGAAATAAAACTGAGTTTCCGACGAAATTCTACCTTCGTCTCAATTTGATTTTTATCTTTTTTTTGTCGGGATTCACACCCACACTGGAATTTTTTGGCACTTTTCTTTGGCGAGTAAAATGGATTTCCGTGTATTTCACATGTTTCTTTCCATAGAAATACTGTGGTTTTTGTAGAGAGAGAGTAGATTATCACTACAATCAATCTGCGATAAAATAAAGTAAATTATACACCAAATTATAAATTATTTCTCTTTTACCCTATATATTCGACTGTTCTAGTCGACGGTCTAAACTAAACTCATAAGTCACAAGTCTTTGTTTCTAAGATTTTGATGATTTAATCAGGGTGTTACGTAAACTACGAGATTTTGGGCAGCACGCATATATTCACGATACGAGTAAAGTCCGCTTTATTATTAAGCAAAACGTAGACTGACTTAATACGTTACAATTTTTATTTTAACATATATTATTTTAAAATTACTGACAAAGGGAAAAATATGTATTACATTCCGTACCAATTAAAGTGTCATTTCTGGAATGCGCATTCGGTTATTGCATATTGCTGATATGCAAATTAAACAGTATTTCTGCTTGTGTAGATTTTGATTTCGTGGGATATTGTGTTGACTTAACTTTGCAATCGAACAACTAACTTAGAAAGAATATTATAAATACGTTTTTTTAATTCTTTAATATGGTATAAATTAATCCTGGCTTTGAATTAAATGTATCGCAATAATGTTTGGCGGCCTGTAATGCCCTTAGAATAACAGAAAATTTTAAGATATAGTCACGTCACAAACTTTTCGATAGGGTAATTTCGGATTTACGGTTGTAATATTAATTATCTATTAATCACCAGATTTATGATGCCCACTCGGAAACTATAATAAAAATAAAAATTCTGTAGAAACATAAACTGTGTGTAACAGACTTATAAATTTATAATTAATCTACCGGATCTCAATTGCCTACCAGTGTATTATCATTTATATGATTAAATATAAAGTAGTAAATCATATTTGATATAAACCAATTTAAGTACTGCCTCTAGTAATACGAAACGCGAACCGTACTTTTGTTTCTTTTGTATATTGTGTATTCTATCTATAAACACAAACAATAAATTTTCTTAATAGCCTAAAGCTTTTTTCCGACACAATACCCATATTTTATTCCGTATATTATTATACAATATTTAATCACACGAACAATATAACAGAAATAAGTCAGCGGAGAATTGTCGAGATGGTTTTGTGTATGTACCATATATAACCAGCTTAGAATTAATAACAACAAGCACAGTGTAATATGTGACGTACATGTAACTAAAGCTCCACATCACTTTATCTATAATACAAAAATAATAAAAGTTCAATTGTTGTGATTTAATTTCAAAATTCAATTTTTATATTATATAGAAGCTTGCATACATACTATATATATATATATACGGATGATTTCCTATGTGATTTTATTTTCATTGCATTTCATAACGCTGAGCTGTTCCCGATCTATGATTGTATCAGCTAAAAAACGAAACGATACAGTATACATCCGTAAACTACATATATCTTTTCCACATACATACAAACAAACATCATACGTGTGTACGATTGATTGTTATATACGAACCTGAAAATTGATTTTGCGCCAAACAACAACAAAAAGCTCTTATGAGTTTTCACGAGTATAACTAAACGTTAATATAAAATCATTAAATTCATAAATCGAATATTTTGGATAAAGAATTTCCCAAAAAAAAATATTTGCATTATATACAAATTTTTGAGCTTTTCCCCTTGGCTGAGCTTTTCGATTATTATTAATATTATTATTTGAAAAATTAATGATAATCGATATTATCCTTTTTGCCGTTGAATAACCGGGTTCTTGTTTTTGTTTAATAACAGCGTTTGTAGTTGAAAAATCGTAATAAATATTAAGAGGAATAATCCTAAGCGAGATTGGATGGATTGAAAAAAAAAAAAACAGAAAGTAGCTGGAAGGAAAGAAAATGGAAAGTAAAGTTTTTCGCATATCATTTTATAAAATTGATAACAAAATATAAAAAAAAATACGATCGAAATTTTATAATTTATTTTCTACAGTTTTTTTATTATTTATTATTGGTTAAGCCATCAAAATATTGTGCTTATATTCTAGAAGTTGCGTGTATCGGCGTATATTGGCATGAGTTTAAATTCTTATACGTACATGGATATGGGAATATTATTGCTCGGGAAAATATATATCAAACTTGTTAAACTTTTTGTTATACGATATTCTTTTAAAAACCGACAGCATGAACATAAATTCAATTTTCGTTTACACGTGTATGACAAATAGATGTTGAAATACGGCCTAATTGGCCTCAATTTATCTGTTCATGCATATAGAGAGTAATATATACAAATATGATACGGCCTATGATATATTATATTTTTAATCAACCGTTTGAATAAAATAATTTATTGATATCTCTAGCTATATTGAATTATGGAAAATATTTGTAAATTATGGAAAATAATTCGACGAAGTCATTTTTACTACTGAATAAAAATTGTTGAAATAATTTAATGTTAATCAGATATTGTTTGGCTCAATGGAAGGACGATAATTATTTTGAAATATGAAATAATATTTTATTTGTTTCTACATATATTAAAATTAATTGCAGTCCAATTCAAAATCAGTTTCTAGGGAATACTAGGTTTATGTGTACTTTTTGAAACCGCAGTGGGTACTATTTATTGGTTCCAGGGAATTTAAAAAAAATTTACATATCTCATTTTATTCATAATTAAATCCTTCTAAGAAAATGTTTTGCAAATTTTTGTGCATAAAAAATTTAATTTTAAAACTAATCCGTTTCCCATTGAAACTAAGAATAATTTCGAACTTTTTTAACAGAGTTGTTTTGTTTCTCAATAACTACTTGAACACTCGTTTAATCAAAATTTTCCAAGCTTTATAAAATGTTACCGTTTTTATAGAGCTAAGAAAATTTTGGTTATACGTGATTTTAAGTAGTTTTTGAAAAACATATCTCTAAAAATTCTCATTTATGCAAAAACCATTGTTTGAAATTTGTTTCTCATTTATGCAAAAACCATTGTTTGAAATTTGTTTTACAATTTGAAATTTTATTTGGTTATTGTTTTATTATTATTATTTATATTGAAATAAGTCTACAAATATTGAAATTATTATTATTATATTGAAATAAGTCTACAAATTTGAATTGAAAAATATTAATATAGAATACAAAATAAAATAAATCCGCGTTGGATTTGAAAATTTGAAATATAAAAGTAAAGTAGCAAGTACAAATCACTGAGAGGCATACAATTGCCTTAACCTACCTTTAATAGTATCTTTAGTTAAACAAAAATCAAATAAATCGTTAATTCTGTTGAAACTTTTACACATCATGTTCACTGGTTCATTATCGCCATAGTTGTAGTTGTCTACCAGGAATCTTACCAATAAATTACCAGTTACCAATAAATGTACATTTTAGCAATTCGCGTCTATTTTTATTTTATTTAGTAAACGTTTCCCAGAGGTCCGATGTGTTACGAAATGTTTGTTGAACTGCCCTCCTACATCCCCGTAGTTTCATTTTATCCTTATCAAAGGGCAATGGGGTTCGTCATGAGGGACCCCCGCGAGCCCATGACAGTTAGTAAGATGGTTAGTCTCTACTATTCCAAATTCCAATTTGCTCTAATACCATATAATATACCCCATGTGGTGAAGAATGAATCCTTACAAGTATTTCGAAGCAATGAAATAGTTTTCCCCCATTTTTATTCGGACATTTACCGATTTGGAGCTTACACCGTGACATCTTTATTTTTATAAACTTGCATGACATACACAAATCAAACACTTTATACAGTTGGCTGGCATCCACAGGCATTGATTCGTTGCTTTTACGCTGCATTGCCCCGTCATTTTAACACTTGTGGTTTGCGCAGTATTTATTAAATTAAAATCGAAAGTGATCACCTATATCGGTAAAGAACTTGGTTTTTTCAAGGTTATACTTTGATTATAATAATAATAATAATAATAATTCCCAACGACCTATTACCCCTCCCAACCGCGCGCGGGGAGTCTCCATCTGTATTATTATTATTTTTTTGAGTATAATTCCAGTGATTATAAACATGGATATCGAACTGCTTAACCTGTGAAATTAAAGAAAAGTAGCAAGCGGGAAAATCTATATTAGTACTAAAATCAAATCTGATTATTAAGAAGCAAACTAGGTGAACAGCTAAGCAAAACGATACCCGTCGCGGACGGAAGGAGAACAGAGGTTGAGTCTGCTTAGTACAAGCAGATTAAAATTGAAAAATATAGCAGTCAACTGATAAAATTTCATAAAATTTGATAAATAAAACAAAATAAAATGTAACAAAACAAAATGTTATAAAAGTTATAAAATATTAAAGGCCAAACCAGTCAAGTTAAATAAAAAAGTTGTTTTAAAGTGCGTTTCGTCATATTAAAATCAATGAAGTGGGAGTATTGGTTAGCCTCGTGAGGCATCCTAGATACAGGTTCATTTTTACCATAGTCAGTCCTATGATGGTCGATTCGATCAATAAACATAATTGAACGCTGTATGTTCTGTCCAGCTACTAATTTCTAATTAGTATTAGAATGACAAATTTTATTAATGATCAAATTACAAAAACAAAAAAAAGAATACTTGTCTTTGAATTTGTTATAAAAAATATTTTGAAGATAAAAATTAGCTGTAAGCGAACCGTGTACTACGTTTTACTTGGATTTTAAAAAATCCGCCGCAACTGACCCAGTATCAAATCTTGGACTAAGGCATAATTTATAAATCTGTCGGATTTTGATCCCGTAGTAGTACAAGTTCCCCAAATTTAAAAATTGATTTCTCCGTTTGCCATTTATAGCACTTTTTCCAGAGTCCTTGTAAAAATTGTTTTATCAATTGCTATTGGTTTAGCCCAGCAGTGACATGAGATTTTTTTTATAGTTTTTTATCATTTTGTTTAAGTTTTTTTATTAATTTTTTTCAACATAATAAAAAAATCAAAACGTGTTTTCTATCAAGAAAATCTAACGGGAAAATATCCGTTTTATACTTCGAAGCACAGATGTTTTTAGTTTTCTGTAAAAATTAAAAAAAAACTCATCTCTTTTGGTGCATTTTTGAACCATATGTCACTGCTGGGTTAGAAGCATCTTCTTTAGAGTTTAAAGGTTAGGTTCTCACCGTCTTCAATTGCATCCAGTAGATTTGAGTTCAGCAGAGCTTCGATTTGTTTGAGCGTAGTTAAGAATTTCTCATACATCAAATAAGTTTCTCCGACGACACATCGTAGTTGATGTTTACGCATGATTTTACAATAGCCTCTGAAAATCCGCCAAGCGTAGGATGAGCTGGTGGTATAACGTACGACATAATATGATGATCGAACACCAAACATGCAGTTTTTTTCTTTTAGACATCGTTGAGGTACTGTTAGCTCCGAAGTGGCAGAACTCATATCGACGGCTATATCGATAGAAGTGGCTTATCATCGGTAGGTTTATCCTCGGTTGCAACAAAATACCATTGGAAAAGAGATAGATCACATTATTTCAGAGACACGGTTGATTTCAAGTGTTTTTAACAAATTTGGTGGTTTAAATAACCATTACAATGTTACAGTCGAGTCGGAGTATTAGTATATTCCAGGTTGTTTATATAATTTGAGAGATTGTAACACTGTATTTAATGGACTAATAAATGTTGCTGCATTAAGTCCAAGTTTGGAAATACTAAATGCCTTTATGAGAGTTGCTTGAGTCTTTGCAATTATAGTTACTTGACTGTTCAATTGTATATATTCATCTAAGAAATTTTAGTTCTGGAAATCATCGTAATGTGATTTTGAAGAAGAAGTAATCGTGAATAGGTTGATATTTAATACCAAATACTGATATCACCCGATTGTCTGAAATTTCCCAAGATGGCATTTCGCGATTCGTAATAGGAATATTCTCCAGCAAGCAAGGGTGATTTAACGACCTTTTGCGAATATTGAAACTCCAGTTTTCAATAAATCTACACAGTTACAAATTTTGCTGCAATTTTTAATGCAACCCTTGCATTAAAGCTTATACAATGCAATCATGTATTACATTCTAATGTAAAGCTTGCATTAAAAATAATTATGATGCAGTTGCGTCAAAAATTACTGCAGTACTGCGTTGAAAGAAAATTTCTATATAATCTGGGGTTAACTAATTTTTAGCGAATTTATAATAATTCGCTAAGTCATTGTGTATACTGTTAATATAACCTTAAAACATTTTTCATATATTTGCTGTGTAAGGACGCCAATTGATTAATGTCAATCGATTTGGAAGTAAAAAACCGCAATCTGTGAAATTGGCCTTATACTTTTAGTTTTAATACAAAATAATATAAGTGTTAAAACAATTATTTGGGAATTTTTAATGTAGTGTGCTTTACTGTTTAAAGTACTGGACTATACAATTTAATGCCACTTACGACAAAAAATGATGCTTCCAAATGGATATTTTGATTATTTTTTAATGCAATGTGCTATAAATTTTAATATAACTTGTATCAATTTTAACAAAATATTCCGTTAAAATTTAATGTAAAGTATACAATAAAAATTAATACAATTAGCATTAAAATTTGATATAATGCAACGTTTGCATTAGTTTGTAATGCAAGCTTGCTCCGGACCTATATGTAATGCAACTTGCATTACATACGGCATATTTTTTCAACTGTGTATATGTTGTCGCCCTAATTGAGCAGACATTAGGTCTTCGGACTCGGACATTAGATAATCCATAAAAAATCTGTTTTATGGATCTCAGAGGCTCTCGGAAATTTCGTGCTTGAAGTTAGACTTGGGATCCGTTCTCCATATATAACGATGATATTCCTTATCATTGTCTGATATAAGAATTTGCCGAAGATCGAATTAGTAGGTTCAACAAATTGTCCTGAATCGATTGTCCAACTATCAAATTATATTCCAATGAATAATTGCTTCGATTTGGCTGATGCATCGAATAATATCAGCTTGATCTATTTGATGCAGCGGTATGAGCTCCATATGGTTTAATGTGAGATGTTAGATCGAGATGGTTTACAATCGATTTTCTAAAGCGTAAAATCGTGTGTGAATGACTTTCATCAAGCATTGTTGCATCAAGTTTCAATGTTAGTCGAATTGTGATTCTTTATTTTTACGAGTAGGCGTCTTATTGAATTGATCGATGGTTTTCTGACCCTCTATACAATTAGATTTGTGCTAGGTAATATTTGCACAATTTTTCAAAAGCTTTCTGTTGTTGCGGCACTTTTGGAAAGATCATGGGTTGGTTCACCATTTGATATATATGCTGATTAGGAAATAAATGTCGTGAAAGACGATTTTTTGGTGGTTATTTGATCGGGTGTTATCCAATCAAACTTCAAAATTATATGGGCGATTGTTTTGCACGAACTCCATATCTTGAAGTATCTTGAAAAATGGTTTTCATCCTAGTAATATATCAACCACTAGCCGATCAATTCGTCAATATGCCTCTTATTGACGGATGGATCGACTAGTGGTTGGTACTTAACAATTTTTTTTGGATTAAGGTTGGTAAACTGGATGAGATCGTAGGTATAATCATTGCATCTAGCAACATTGTGTATTCGCCATCCCCAAAAAGCCTAATAGTCTTCTATATTTTTTATTGATTATTATATTTTGTTATTTATTTATTATTATTACATTTATATAATTGTTAATTTTATTTTCCTCTGCAAAATTTACAATTTAACATTTTTGGTCACGGCTTGAATCGATCTCGGGTCTTCAGTATCATATGCATCTGTCTTAACCGCTCGACTACGATCTAAAATTAAATAGCATATGCACATCAAAGGCAAGATGTGCCGTAAAAATCAAATAAATAAAATAAAAAAATAAAATCATTAATTCGAAGAGTGAGTTTTGCAAAAGGCAAATGAATTATTTTGCACATGTGGAAGTAAGTGTATACAGATGCTAGTGTGAACGATGTCCGAGTAGGTGTAGGAATCTATATTCCTTCAATGAGGAAAGAGAAAATGGTAATAGTGAATGACAGTATCTGTTTATTGAATTCAGAGTTGATTGGAATTATGGAAGGGGTCAAGCTGGCAATGACACAAGGCAGGAGGAGAGTAGTGCTTAAAAATTAATTAGTAAGGGTGAGGGAACTCATAGAAATGTGTATGTGGCAATGTTGTATGAATACCTTCAATCTTGTGGGAGTGAGGCCATTCTTCAATGGATACCTTCACACCTACAAATTGAAGGTAAACAAAGAGCCGATATGCTTGTGAAACGGGGTTGCTTGGTTGGAGGTATAAATAAATATGAATTAAGAGATGTACTTCACATGATTCAGGTGAATCTGCGGAGAAAATGGGAGAGCGAGTTTATTGAAAAATGTCAGGTGAAAGACAAGAAATACTTTGATCTGGTTAGTTCTCCGTTGAAGCGACCTTTTTTTAAGTAGATCAAAGGAGATACTAGATTGTTACGAACAATGGAACGTGTGAGATTGAATCATGGTAATTTGAAAGCGTGTTTGAAGAAACTCAATTTGATTAAGTATGAATTATGTGAAAGCTGTTTGGATGTGGAGGACATCGAACATTTGATTCTGAAATGTTCTTCATTCAATCGAAGAATGTTCGATGGCCTCTTGAGCGCAAGGAATCTGGCTGAATTATTACGAATGGGGATGCACGTATATAAGAGGTAACGTTCCGACAAATTAACAAAAAACCTTACAAAAGCTTTATAGTGTATATACATAAATATCCTGGGTGTCGATTTTTTCCAAAATTCGACGAACGACGAATGACGTTTTCGTATACGTATAAGGAGTATAGTATACATTTTTATATTAGTGTGCGTAATTTTTCTGTGTTTATATTTGTTTGTTTTCTGCGAATGCAAGCATCAAAAATTATGAATCGGTACAAATCGGTTCAGTTTTTTTGGTGCTTATATCCTTTCGTCGTTTCAGTTTTTTGACATCTCACAAAGTATTTGAGTGGTGAGTTAACACATTCGCGTTAATTACTGCTATAGCGGTCATACAACTTTTTTGTTTTTTAACACGTTTTTAACACATTTTAAGGAATATTTCGACATATTTTTCAGTTTTCACAATACATTCCTTTCCACCACGAAATATCATTGCAATTACAAAAGTTATCAAATGTGTACCCGAGTTTAGCACACACATTTAGAAAGTACGCCTCAATGTGTTAAGGAAAAAATATTTTAGCTACACATTTCAATTTTTTTTACAATGTGATGTCGAATAAATGTTTTGTTTTCACAGAAACACAAAATAAAAATTATTTTAAAACTAAAATTAAATAAATTTAGTTTTATTTAAAGCATATTTATGTGCATTTACAAATTTTAAATGATAATAGGAAATGATATCTAGAAATGTCATATCCAAAAAATTTAAATGGCACACATCCGTACTAATACAAATACAAGTACCACTACTATATACATGCGGTTATTTCGTCAACTTGTCGAATTTTGGAAAAAATCGACACCCTGATTAAATGTAACCTACACAAATCATGTGTAGTGGCAGTTCGATGGTCAATGCCTAGGCATCGTAGAGATGTCTATGCTTAACGGTATATGAAATCATGTTATTTAGACAATTTTTAATGTTTTCTTTCCCGAACATATAGTTTATTGGATTATAAAGAATCTCAATTTTCTATAGTGAAGCTTTTCTTTATTATTAATTGGTTGATGGTACACATGCAGTCGGCGGCTTCTACGTCTTCCTAAGACATTTGACTTTTCGGCGCGAGTCCCTATCCAGGGTTTTGAGAGCGTAAGGTTACTTCAATGGAGGAGTTTCTCGCAATCCCGAACTACTGCCGCGATTTATATTGATTCTATAGGTAGTCAGAAGGGGTTTCCTAAAATCGTGGACCTTCCTTGATATCACCCGTCCATGGCTACTCCCACCTTTGGTGATCATTGGTCTCAAGTTTCTTGGAATTAGTTTATTCGTGTGTGTTCATTTTGGTCCCGCGAAGTGTGGGCGAATACAAGATTCAGCTGTTTAGAGATTCTAAAAGACATGTAAATATATTTTTTCAACTGGAGTAAGCCAGGTATCCAGAGGCTCCAATCAACGAGCTCTGGCACAACTAAAAGCTATTGTGTTTTTTCTCGTGCGATGCCGTGGCTGGAAATTCGAGTATCTATTACAATCCAAAAACTTTTTATACGTCACATAAACATTCATTCATGGAAATTGGCCGTTTCATTTCAAAACTTTAATTCGGATTAGAATGCACACAAATTCTCTTGACATACACATAATTAAACACTATTTAAATTCTTTATAAAAAAAATTAGGATTCATCCATTCTTGATAATGCATTGTTTTTTTTATAAAGGTGTAGCAGAACCCATAAAAGGAAAGATTGAAATGAAGAACTAAAATGAAAAAAAACCCAAATATTGTTTGATAGACCATTTCACTAAAACCTGGGAACTCTAGGATTGTGTCCTAGAAAAAATTGTTAGATCTTGTTTTAAAATTTGCATTGATTTTCGGCTCGTTTTTCGATTTGGATTCTGCTTGTTTTAAAATGAAAAAACTCAATGTTTTATTAAAAAATAATGAGACATAAACAATTTAGTAGAACATTTAAATAGCCTAAAATTAGATTTTAAATCTTTTTTGATATTGGTTCTAACAACTTTATCCGAAGCTAGCAGAACCCATGGCTTTAATTACAATGAGCACAGGCAAATTTGGTAAAAAAAGCCGTTACATAGTTTTTAATTTTTCAAAGTGAATTGTTTGGTCTTGCTGGATGGATTATGCTAATTTTAGGTGCGCCATTTGTAGTATAAACGTTGTTGTTAAACCCGTGGACCTTGATGGAATATCTAGGTGAAAATTTGGATAATGCAGTTCACAAGCACTATAAAATGTTTAAAAAAGAACACTATGATTTTAAAAAATAAGTAAACTGGGTGATAATTGCCTTGTGTTGTTTAGTTAATATGTCAGCATCTGCTACCGAAAGTGCTCGTGTGTTTCACTTTGTTCTTGTTAAATTGTTAGTTATTGCAGGTCTCGAAAAGGATAGCATTATTATCTTTTTCGAGACCTGGAACAATTAACAATTTAACAAGAACAAAGTGAAACACACGGGCACTTTCAGTAGCATATTGACATATTGACTGAACAGCACAAGGCAATTAACACAGAGTTTACTTATTTTTTAAAATCTATTACTGACGGCTGGAGTTTTGTAGACAGATATTGAGGATGATAGCTTTTTGAAATGGATTTTGTGGACAAAGGAGTCTAACTTCAATAGTGAGGGAATTGTGAATTTACACAATCTGTTTCATTGGGGCAGAAAAGGCCAAAATCCACATATGAAAAAGTAGGATTCTTTACAAAGTAAGTTCAGCGTTAATGTTTGGGCTGGTGTTATTGGTCGAAACCTTATCGGTCCATATTATGTGTCAGAACGCCCATCCGCAAATAGTTATCTCGAATTTGTTCAGAAGGAGCTATCTGATTTGATTTTACTAGTTTTGGAAGATGTAATGTTTGTTTTTGAAAATGACGGCTGTCCGGCACATAACCAATATATGTAGGAGAATACTTAGATGATGCATTCCCAAAGATTGAAATGGGTTTCCCTATTTATTGGCCCGCGCTTTCCCGAGACCTCACACCCCTGGATTTCTATGTCTGGGTACCTGCTTAGGGATTTGAAATAAAATTGATTACAAATTTATTAATAATTCAAAAGGTAATTTCTTAACCCTGGCACAAATAACCCTGACAAAAAAATATCACGAAATTAGTGATTTCTATGACAAGTGAGTATACCATTGGAAAGGACATAAACTAGAAAAAAATTAAAACATTGGTAGGCCTAGTGACATGAATTTCGGATATGACATAGGTGGATGTCTCCTCTATCCGTAAATTAGATTGAAATCATATATTCACAACGGTATGATTGGTTTTTGTCGAGTACGACTTTGAGCGGACTTATGGGTTGTTGAATCAGAAACTGCCCAAAAGTTAATGAGGAAAATTGGTCATTTTCAAAAAATCCTTCTGCCTTAAGTAGATGGCGTAAGAACATGTAATTACAAGAGACATAGATTGAAATCTCATCTTTACAATGGTGTGTTTTAGATTGAAATCATATATTCACAACGGTGTGATTGGTTTTTGTCGGGTACGACATTGAGCGGACTTATACGTTGTTGAATCAGAAACTGTCCAAAAGTTAATGAAGAAAATTGGTCATTTTCAAAAAAATCCTTGTGCCTTACTTAGATGGCATAAGAACTTGTAATTTACATTAGGCATAAATTGAAATCTGTTCTTTACAACGGTGTGGTTCGTTTTTGTTGGGAACGTCAAACTGGCTGAACAGCGAAAATCCGCAAAAATGGACTTATCGCAAATCTTTTGATTTTATGAAAATCGGACTACCGGTTAAGATTTTTGCATTTTGGCTCATGCTTTTGGTGTAATCGATAATGAGGAAAATTGAGGTATAGCGACTTATATTTTGGATATGACATAGGTGGATGTCTCCTCTATCCGTACATACCTCAAGATCTATCTCGTATTTTGACCACGAAATTAGAGATTTCTATGACATGTGAGTATACCATTGGAAAGGGCATAAACTAGAAAAAAATTTGAAACAAAGCTTATTTCAAAATAACCATTAGTTTTTTTTTTTAAATGAATTTAGATGGTGACATTTTTCGTACTTCTATAAATTTTTTAGGATTTGAAGTACATAAGTCATTTTTCTTAAAGCAGTTGTAATAAATAATGATGTATTTAGAATAAAATCAGATTGCAGAATAGAATAAAATGTAACGTCGTGTCTTTACGACTACAAACAAAAAAGTTACGAAAATTTAAAGGCGGGATTTTGCGTAATTTAAAAAAAAATTGTCATATCCCAGTTAACGTTGCACTTAGAACATCAATTCCATGAAATGAAAGCTTCCAAATGATCCCTCTAATCTGGCAAATTTTGTCGGTCCACGCGCCAAACACCCTGTATATAAACATAATATTTTGTGATATAGGTAATGAATTTATATATTATTTTATTTTATAAAGTACATTAATTTGTTTCAAGCACTCGTTTATTAATTTTTTTCTGGTTTAATACTTAAGTCATAGTATTGTTTCAAATTATTATTTAAATTCAATTTACCGGTAAATTTCCGATAAATTACCGACCTTATACAAAATTTACCTTTTACCGGTAAATTGAAAAATCGATAAATTTGCACTCCCTACTTATAATTTTATTTAATTATAGTTTTATTTAGATACTTATTTCGTTAAGAGGTAATCTAATAGATAGGTAATTAATTAAAATGCCTAGACCAAAATATTTGTCTCTCGAGGAAATAGAAAAAATCATAGAAGAATGGTCTGATAGTGGTGAGGGCGATATGGATGACGATGAGTGTGATCAAATAAATAATAACGATTAGGATGTTAATATCGAAGGGCCGAGAGAAATAATTGTGGAAGACTTAGATATTGAAAATATCCCAGTTGTCTTTGCCGGTGATCTAAACATACAGTAGAACCCTAGAAACCGGACAAGTGGTGCAGTGGTTAAAGCTTCGGCACTTGGACCGGGAGGTCCATCCCATCAGAGGCTAGATGCAAATCGAATTTTCATCATCGATTACGATCGGTGATGTTAATAAACACAACTAAGACCCTCTGATGGAGTGCAGAATTCAGCGCCGACTCACCGTCCATGTCAATGTACAGGTTGACATGGAGCTTGCAATGTGCAGGTGGCAATACTGTAGTTGTGTGAGTAGGTGAATAGGTGAATGGGTTAATGATGTAGCGTGAATGCGTGGTATCACAATGGGCCAAAAATGGCCTAAGTGTCAACCACTGAAACCTAACTATTTCCTTGATAGACAAATATTTTGGTTCGCAACATATTTGAAAATATGGATGTTGAAGGAGTGTCACAAACTGAAATTAGCGAACAAGGTATTGGTAACGAAGAAGCGGAAATCAAACAATCAAGAGATAGATATAAGAAACTAATCTGGAAAAACGCCCATTCATTTTAAATCCATTGAAATTGAAATTTAATGCAAATACACTATTTCCACAACAAAAAATGAATCGCGACACCCCATTGGCGACGTTTAATTTATTCGTCAATGACTAAGTTTTAGATTTAATAGTAGAGCAATCAAATTTATATTCTACGCAAAAGAAGTTTCAAATCCATTTATTCTGTCTAAACCCGAGCTTAAAAAATTGCACGGAATTTGTATCATTTCTACGGTACACCAAGTACCTAACACTGATCTATATTGGGATCCCATTGTGGGAAATAAACTTATTCAAGAAACTAAGTCGTTGAAGTTGTTTAAAACAATTAAAAGCAATCTGCACTTTGTAGACAACGAAATGGCACCAAAATCTCATCCTCAGCATGACCGCTTATTTAAACTTCGTCCATTTTTAAACCTGTTGCAACCAAATTTCTTGCAAATACCGTTAGAGGAACATTTATTTGTGGGCGAACAGATATGTGCTATAAAAATTAGAAGCTACATGAAGCAAAACGTGCCTTCCAAGCCTCACAAATGGGGTTTTAAAAATTTTTGCTTTGACATGATGATCATCAGGTTTACTATAATTACACTTAAGTTTATGGCCTAACCAAATATTTTGTTCTATTTTAGGTTTCTTGTATAATTTTGAAATTTACATAGGGCAAGAAAATAACTATAGAAACGAAGGTGAGGAAAATCTTAGAGCATCAGCCAATATATTTGTCCGTTTATGCAGATTCGTTCCTAGAAATTTAGGTCATAAAGTGTTTTGTGACAACTATTTTACCACAATACCCCTTGTTCTGTTTGTTGAACAACAAGGAATTCTTTGCATATGGACGATAAGACGTAATCGCATCCCAAACTTTAAACTCAAAACTGATAGAGAGATTGGTGAACTTCCGCGAGGGTCTTATGAAGAATATACGGCGTCTTTTGAAAGTACAGACTTAGGCTTAGTGCAATGGAAAGACAACAAGTCGGTTACGCTAGTTTCGTCTTATGTTGGAGCAAACCCAATGTCACTGATAAATATATGAGACAGCAAAAAACGTGCTAAATCAGCTATAAAATGCCCAGAAATTATAAAACATTATAATCGACATATGGGCGGTGTTGATTTACACGATAGTTTTATAGGTTGGAGCCACATAAAATATAATAAATAGTCGAAATGGTATCACAGGATATTTTTTCACATAGTTGACGTTACTGTTGTTAATTCTTGGATTATACATTAGAAAATTTGCAAGGATAATAATCAACAGACCCTAACGCTTGTAAATTATAGGAAAAATTTAAGACAGTCACTGTGTATAGTTGGTTCTGGCAGAGAATTCTGCAACATCCCACCAGTTAACCAAAGTATTAATAAATAAGTCCCGTAAGAAATCGGCTCAAAATATCCCCTCTATAAAGGATATTCGTCTCGATAACACTAACTGTTTTCGGGAGAGCAAACTAGATGTAAAATGCCTAAGTGTAAGCCAGACCTTTATAAAATGTTTAAAATGTAATGTAAGTTTATGCATCAATAAGGCTCGAAACTGCTTCTTAGATTTTCATAATTAATTTGTTATTATATACTAACTAGTTACTAACAAATTAAATCTACTTATTTAATTTTATTTTGTGATCAACATGTAATTAGGTTTTAATCTTAAATCGTTTATTTTGTGATTTTTTTATCATTTTTATTTTTACAATGTGATTAAGTTCTGAAGTGCCTTTATTAATTTGAATATTTTTTATTGACATTCGTTTTATGTACTCGTATGTTTTCATTTACATAAATATAATTAAAATGAGACTCGCTAAATCACATTTAAATAGAAAAAGTCGTAGTTTTTGTCATACTGGATTTTGTATCATATCTGATACATAAAATAAATTACATTTTCCGGAAAAATAAATAAATTCCAAGAAAAACTCCGGAAGAAGCTTTTCCAAACACACCGAGTTCTATAAAGTGGCAAATTTTGTTTCCAATAGGTGAAAAAGCACCACAACGGGTTAATTTATTAGAACAGAACATTCCTTTGTAATAAACGTCTTTAACCTTTCTTTAGAGAGTAGGTTCAAATTTTATGGAATCCTTGGAATATTTCTTACAAAACCTAGTTACGAGGGATATTCAATAACTTCGGTAAATCTATATGAAATAACGGTAATACAAATTTTAATTTTTTATTCTTTGACTCCTAACTTTATTCTACGGAAAAGGAAAATTTCATACAAATCAATTGTTTCAACTAATTTCTGTGAGTGATTGAACAAAATTAGAAAAGTGGAAAGCATTGCACATTTGCGCTGTGATTTGAAAGATATCTTACGGTTCGATCTCCATATACGTACCTAAGTTTGATACCAACTCAACGCAAGCCTTTTATAAATTTAATCAATATTAACTGATTATCAATAGGCCACAAATCTAATACAATCATATTATATTATCTTTATATACATAATATAATAAAAAGACCTTAATACATAAATTTAAAATATAAACATAAAAATATTTTTATTATAATGATACCCTAAAGGCGTAACCACTTTAAAAAATATATATCATAATGCTGAACATTTCATCCTTCGAACTTCGTGTGTATATGCGAGTATGTTCGCATACGAGAATATATCTCTATAAAACAAATAAATATAGTAAAAGAAGCAGATATTTATATAAAGCATACCGCACACAGTAGAAAATAAAATCGGCTTCCCAACATGATATTTATTCCTGTTATATTGTGGTTTCCCTTTTATATTTTCCTTATTTACAATAATTTCAATATTTCCCACACATCAATCAAAAGCTACATTATACAAAAAAAAGCTTACTAGCTGGTGAGAATAAATAGATCGAAATATATAAAATACGTAACACCCAAAAATATTTATTTTACTTAGTATTTATTATAGAAGGGAATATTGAAAACAAATTTCGAATATAGAGCCTCTTATCCATCTTGCCTTCCGGCCAAAACAAAAATTCTTGCTCTCCGTTCATAAACATACTCATACATATAAAGCGAAAGATTCAATCGTTTATATTTACGATATACCAACGAAAAAATATAATAACGCTGGTTCTTCCTATTTTAACTTTGGTAAATTTATTGGAGTCTTCGTCTAAAATTACAATAAAAAATATATAAAAGAACCAAAAAGTTTTTGATCAGTTTGACCTTCGCGAAACTTTTGAATTTTTGGTATAAACGTGTGTACGAGGCTATCAAAAATATTTGTTTTTGTTAGATATACTCTCAAGAGGAATCAAACGATGCAAGCAAGAAAATTTCTTAATTTAATTTCAATAATATTCACAATTCTCACACAGTTCATTCATTAAACTTTGAAATATAGATCGAAATATTATATTTTTGTTGCTGTGAAATGAAATAGCTACCCACCCACCGTATGCAAGTTTTGATGGGAGGCTAGGTGCGGATAGTAGGAAGCGATAAAATGTATACACCGTCGAGTATAAATGGAAAAGTTTATATATTTTTTGGGGGTAAAAATGAAAATTGTTTTGGTTTATATGACTCGTATTGAAATGAAATCAAAAGTTTTCTACACTAGATGCTTTCTATATACTCGTCGTTTGAATTGTATATTATTTATGTTTGCTATTTACTTTTTCAAGCACATACACTGTACAAAAACCAAAAATTTAATAAAACCCAATCAAAATTCCTATTTTTTTTTAGCTTTGGTGGTGGTTGGAGGGCGAGATGTCGGGTTGAATAAAAGTAAATTCATATCATATTTTTGGTTGCTACAAGAACGAACGAGAAAATTTTATCACTATATCTAGACCGAGTTATTTTCAAAAGAAACAAACTTTTATTATTTTTATTATTATTATTTATATTTTGTATTATTATTTATTTATTTTCATAATTATTAATTTTATATTATTTCGAAATGAAAACAATATTTCATGAACACAAAATTTTATATAATATAACGAATTGAATCGAAATTTTTGTTCATATATTGAATCCCCCATAAGAGCTTTCTGTGTTTAGTTGTGTTATATAATATAAGAATTTCTATTTTGACTTCTCGCCCTCCTCATTCTGACGTACATACATATATACACAAATGTCTGTTATGGATGTTGAATACAATTTAGAAAAGTTTCATCTTTACACAATAAAAATAATTTTTGATTAGCA
Source organism: Nephrotoma appendiculata (assembly GCA_947310385.1). Lineage (NCBI taxonomy): Eukaryota > Metazoa > Arthropoda > Insecta > Diptera > Tipulidae > Nephrotoma > Nephrotoma appendiculata. The sequence continues at coordinate 239,487,678 of OX371223.1, read as the reverse complement.
CAATGTTACTCTCCCATAGTATGTATCTCGTTTTCATGAATAGAGATGTCGAAATATGAACAAAAATAATAAAATGAAATTCAACTTGTTATAACTCGAATTATGTATAAAATTGAAATTGCTCGGATGAATAAAAATTGTTTGTTGTTGAACTAAACATTTTGGATAAATAAATCAGTATAGTTTACCATTTTAATTTATGCGATATGAGCTTATAAAGTTTATCAACAAACTAAATTCTCTGTAAATAAAATTTAGTTCTATGGAGTCTACCACCACATTTGTTTTAATTAAAAAACTCAATCAGAAACCTTATATTATTTCGAAACCAGCTAATCGATTTTGCGAATAATTAGGGTTGGGAAAATTTTCACTCAAATTGATTTGTAAAAAATTTTAAAATTAGTTTTGTAAAATCTCCGAAATAAAAATTAAAGAAAATGAAACAAATTACAGAACTCATTCTCGAGATAACGTGCATATAGAGAGAGTCATCTAGAACTTAGGGGTCCTCCAACTTGTCGAAAAATTTTGTTTGAACTAAGTCGTTTTTAGTTATTTTTATTAGGATTTCAATCAATAACATATCACAATAACAACAGGTTATGTCATAAAAGGGCGCTATAATAAGTTACATTAACCTCCCAGAGTTGTGCTTTCCTAACGAAGACAATATCCCAGTATGGAAAGTATCCATCGGTTTTGAGATCTCAGAGAACTGGTGATACATGATATAAGAACGAGTTTCTTTCGTACTACTCTTTCGGCGCAATTCTCACATTGCGCCGTTTTTGTCGCGTTGCATGCTTCCAGTTGCAAGACTCTAAAAGAAAATATATTTTCAAAATATAGTGAAAACTAAATACTGAAATGTCTAATTTGTGTCTATAACATACATTATATCCCTTTTGTGATTTACTAACACAATTGTGCGGGTAGGGTACCATGTCAAAAATTTAAAAGTACCATTTAAAAGTACCACGTCAAAAATTTAGTTTTGTATGTTTTTTGGACCAACTTACACATTTGTGAATTCCTTTTTAACTTATTTTTGTCCGAAAAAAACACTATCTCTACACACAATTGTGTTTAATAGGTTTAACTTCAAATTAAGCGATTTTTTTTTTATCAAGAACGCCATTACATGCTATGGTTTTTTACTCACACATTTGTGTGGGTTGGACTAAAATTGAGCCAATTTTTTTATTTCCTTGGTTGAAAAAGTGATATAAAGTGTAGACCACTTGAGAAATAAATGACCTTGACATAAATCTACGCCTCTAATTCTTAATACATATACGAATAAAAAATATTTGAATTCTGGTCATTGGTATTTTGGAATACGAAAGTGATACGGTCAACATGAATTCGAACAGAGTTTTTACATTCACGAACGGCTTTATATTCTTTGATATTTTAGTTAACGACCTCATATAGGCTTTTCTAAGCGGCAAAATCCCTTCATAAACGAAAAAATAAAAACTGTTCGGGTGGGTCTATATCGATTAAAGTATATTTTCTGTAAAATTCGGTATCTTAATCAATATAAACTCCAGAAACGTGTATCTTTATGAGTAATGTGTTGTAAGTAACATTGTGATGCAAAAATATATGTAATTTTAGATTGACAGTTAATCCCCTATAAAATAAGTCTTAAATCCTATATTTATGGAAAAACCTTAATTTTGAACTTCCATTCCGATCAAGTAATCCGTCTGGGGTGTATTGAGGCCGAACCTTTTAAAAAATTTTGCAAAAACGTTAAGTATGAAGTTTTATCCCGACCAATCAATCCGCCTGCGGATCCTGTACAGGATCGATTTTTTGTTGAAAAAGAGTTTTTTCTCAAAACTCAGTCATTTCCGACTAAATTGTTGGAAAAATGATCTGAACCAATTTTACAAATTTAATTGAGAATCTTCTAGTTAATATTAGGTTTTGTTGGAAATGCTCTTTTCAAAATATTTATTAATTTGGAAGGTGCCACTTCCCGAGGACCGATTTTGTCCAAATATCACTGGGATCTCGAAATTTATGGAAAAAGCTTAAGCATGAAATTTCATTCCGCTCAATTCAAATTTTTGTTGAAAAACGATTTTTATCGAATAAAATAATTTCCTCGTCGAAACTGGTAAACTGGTCGAGAATTGAGGGATAAATGGGTGGAGATATTGCCAAATCTAGGTAAATATTTCACCATTGACGAACATTTGGTTGAATTTCGTGGAAGTTGTCTTTTTCGCCAATGATGCCAGGGAGTCAAAGCTACAAAAGGGCTTTGCAGTTTTCCAGGTAATAAACATACATTTAAGTGTAATGTAGTAAATTTATACGCAAAGCTCTTACCAACAAAGCGTAACTATTGATAATTTACCACTACTAATAGATTACAATTTTTGTTTCTTCTAATTATGTAATAAAATTAAATAAAATATTACTACATACCACCTATTTACATACATTATTTATAATCATACATATCTACATATGGTAAAACTCTCTTGTAAAATAGGGAAACATTATTCCTACTTAAATTTCTGAAAACCAAAAAAGTAGACCTCGGTTGAAATTTTTAAATTCATTTAAATCTTTTTATTTTTTGAAGTTTCGTAAATGCTTTTCAAAAACTGCAAACATTTGCAGATAAATCCATAGACGTGCATTTCGCGGGGATCTTCCAATTAATGGAAAAACTTTAAACATAAAGTTTCATTCCGAATAGTCAATTCACCTGGACTAAATGCAAAATTTTGGTTTAATAATTTTTTTTATCCAAACCCGTCATTTAAGGTAAAATTTAAAAAACGATATGAATTAATTGTGATGGGATCTTTTTGTTTTTGATAGTTTTTTCGTAAATATATTATTTTCAAAATATTTGCAAACCACAAAAAAGCTCCTAGGGAAGCTGCAACTTCTTTAACGTTAAAATTTTTCCATATTAAATTTGCTGCAGTGAATGGTAGCTTCGATAAAACTTTGGAGAATGGTGCATTTATTAAATGGACTTGCCGCTCATGCAAAAGTGAGGTTAGAACTGCCATTAATGTTGAAAACAATGTTTCTTCTAAAGCTAACACCCACGGTAGTACTGCAACTACATCAATTGAGGATATTCAACGCAGTATAAATGAACTGTCCAGTAGATTTGGCGGTCTAGAAAACTCACTACAGTTTTTTACCAGCACAATTGAACAGCTGCGCCTCGATTTTAAACTGGCAATGGATGAGATAAAAAACTTAAAGCTTCAAACTACTAAAGCCGAAGATGAGTGTAAATCGCTCCGTCATCGTATTAATAAACTTGAAGCTATATGTGACTACGCAGTGCAGCAGGAGTTCCCACAAATAATCTTGACAACACAGAATTGGTCACGAACATTTTATCAACTTTGCAACCAGATTTCGATAAATCACTTATCACTGAAATTATTAAAATCAAAACGGATAATTTACCAGCTGATACTTCATCATCTACAAAAACTTTAACACATAATATAAATAAAAGAACCACCGATAAATACATCGTCAAACTATCGTCTCTCGAGATAAAAACAAGAATCCTGGAGAAAATGAAAAGTTTAAAAATTCTATCATCAGATACCCTGAACTGAACATCAATTTCAAAGCATCTACACCGAGTCGGATTTTCATTATGCATAATCTATCAGCTTACCAGTCGATATTGTATAAAGAAGTGAAACTATAAGCAGGAGCTCAATTTTCGCTTTTCATGGATCAGGGATGGTGTCATTATGCTGCGTCAAGATGTTGGCAAAAGGGCATTTTATATACGCTCGCCTAACACTCTTGATGAGGTTAGACGTACTTTTTGATGATGACCTTTTCGTTAGCACCACACTATTTCATAATACCACCATCACTTCTCATCACAGCATATGCATCAACACTTCACATCACAGCAGTAGCTCCAGACATTCTCATTACACGGCTTCACAACACATCACAACACCAGGCTATCTGCAAATAAACAGTAACTATTTGTTAATTATTAATATTATTATTTCATTTAAACTGCACATCAAACTTTCACTAAACTTCTTATTCACTTATTATTATTGTTATTGTTTACATTTTCTTTTATTTTTTTCTCTTTATTTATTTTTGACACTAAATAATTGTGTTTTGTTTTGTTGTCACACTGGAATTGAACTAAATCCTTATAAATGTCATTTTGGTAGTTGTCTAAAGGCTCAACTACACTACAATATTTTTTACTATTACATGGTCTGTTTATTTGAACGATATTTTTATTTTTATGAATTGCTCGGTAGTCTTATCAATTTAATTAAGGGGCGCGAAACAATTTTATTTATTATGAATGATTACATTAATTTGATTATTATTAACTTCAATGGGCAGCACAACGAATTTTAATCTTGTGTATCAAAACATACGTAGTATAAGAAAAAATTTAGATAAGCTGCTTGTATACATAGATTCCGGTAATCTACAGCCTCAAAAGTCAAATTATTGGTTTGTCTGAAATTTGGATTTACGACAATGAGGTCTCGAATTATGGTTTAAAGGGGTATGATCTATTCACTTCTTCCTTGCCTGATAAACGTTCGGGAGGTGTTGCTGTTTATGCCCATAGCAGTCTAAATTTCAAGCAATTTAATCTTCTTTTCCAAACATTCAACGCGGTCGGTCTGACCTTTTTTTAAGTTCTAAATTAGTTTGTATTATTTGTATTTATCGTCTTCTTGTATTAATCGGCTTTTGGAAGGTCTATCCCACTCCAACTTAATTGTTATGGGTGATTTTAACATCGACTTTCTCAAGCAGAATGCTATGCTTGATGGGCTGCTGATTTTATTATCGGAACATGGTTTGGATAATATTCTTGAACCAACACGAATTACAAATACCACAGCTACTTGTATTGATAATGTACTCCATAGATTTGAGCTAAGGTATTTTCCGGCAGTTTCTTACATTGTATTATACCTAAAAATTTCAGATCACTGTCTAATCGAAATTAAATTAACAGGAACCTTTAACATTAAATCTACATCTCGGGGAACCTCTGAAGTTTTAAAGATCGATTTCAATAAACTAAAGGAAATACTATTGTATGAAGTAGGACTGATGTTTATTCTTGCCAAGATGTGTCTAAGGCCTATGATAATTTTATTAAAATCTTTAAAGGACATATTAAAAAATGCACTTCAATTAAGTTGTTTGCCAATAGATCAACTAAGTTAAAGCCATGGATGTTTGATGATTTATTGAGACCAATACGTAAAAGAAATAATATTTGTCACCTTGCAGAAAAACATAACAGCAACCGTAGATTGAAACAATATAGCTTGACGCTGTGTGATTCTGTTAACCTACAAATTGATTTAGCCAAAAATAGATTTTATTCTCAAAGATTTAACAATAATGGTAGTGATGCTCGTAAAAATTGGAGAACAGTTAACGAAATAATTAACGGCAAGCCTGATCCAGTCGAAATTAAAGAAATTGTTAATCAAAGACGCTGCGAGATATCTGGTCCAGTACAGATCGCTAATGAATTTAATGAGTTCATTACGAGTACTGGTGATGCTAATGCTACCAGTCTCCTCTTAGATGAAGCTGACAAAACTAGATTAATATGTCAATATTACCAATCTATAGATAGTTGCGTTTTTGCGGAAATTTCATCTGAAGAAGTGTACTTTACAATTATTTCCCTAAAAAATAATTCAACTCCTGGTTTGGATGGGATCTCAAATAATGTTGTTAAAAAAATGTCCTGGTTTTTAGTTGATGTTTTATCTTTTATTTTCAACTTAAGCTTGGTAACTGGGATTTTTCCTACATCGTTAAAGCGAGCCTTAGTTGTTCCGATCTTTAAAAATAATGATAAAACAAGTATGAATAACTATAAACCAATCTCTCTACTTTCGGTTTTCTCGAAAATATTTGAAAAAGCTATAAAAAATAGAATGGTTTTCTTCTTAGATAAAAGAGACTTTTTCTCTCCCGACCAATATGGCTTTAGGAAAAATAAAAATACTGAACAAGCTATCGTGTCCTTCCTAGAACAAGTAACTGAACATATTGATAAAGGGTCCAAAGTATCTACTCTATTTATAGATCTAACAAAGGCCTTTGACAGAGTTCAACATAGCACATTGTTAAAAACGCTATATTGTTGTGGATTCAGAGGGATAACCCGGGATTGGTTGTCCTCGTACTTGAATGGGCGAACGCAATTGGTTAGAGTAAATGGACAATTAAGTGAAGAGTTACTGATTAATGTGGGAGTGCCACAGGGTTCTGTCCTAGGACCTTTATTATTTTTAGTGTATGTAAACGGTATCTTTCGACAGCAATTTCGAGGGTCTCCAACTGCTTTTGCTGATGATTTCTCGTTTACATATGCTAGTCCAAGTTTTCAAGATAATATCGCTCTAATAGATCATGATTTAAACAGTTTGTTTATTTGGTTGGAAGCACATAATTTTGTTTTGAGTCGCAAAACGAAATTATTACATTTTAGGGATACTTCATCGTCATATCTTCAGACAACATATCATACCATCGAATGCAGTAGTATTGTTTCTACACGCAATGCCTTCATAAGGACTGCTTCTTAGTGAACACAGTTGATGAATTTCGATATCTAGGTATTATTATTGATCGAGATTTAAATTGGAAAGCGCACACACAATGGTTGAAAACTAGACTATCATTGGTCTCCAGAAAAATGTATGTTTTACGGCTATTTTGTCTGCAATATTTACTTAGGACGATTTACTTTGCATTAGCGGACTCAATTCTGCAATATGGTTTATCATGTTGGGGTAGTGCTTGCAATGCTACACTACGTCCTATCTACGTGCGACAAAAGCAGTTAATCAGAATTATGTGCTTCAAACCATCTTTTGCGCCTTCGTGGCCATTATTTGAAAATCTCAGCATATTTCCTCTACGTCACATATACGTCTTCAAGGTTCTAAGAATATTCTATGTTAAAAGTGGGAATAATTTTGTGACTCATGCAGGTTATAATCTCAGATCGAATCGTACCTTTTTGAAACATATTCCTAAGTTTAGTTTAGATCTACGGAAAAACTTTTTTAATATTGTTGCACCAATCATTTTTAACAATTTACCGTTGGATATTCGTAAGTGCGGCAACTTCTCTAGTTTTTCAAGGTACCTTAAAGAATGGCTTCATCAAACTAAAAATATTGACCATCTTTTTCAACTATTACTTTAAAATATTATTGTTCTTAAAATTATATAGCTAAATGAAGAAGTTTAAAGAGGTTTTAACATATTCATGTGTAGTGAATTATTAATATGTAGTTATAATTATTTTATACAATTTTTGTTTCTTTCAATTTTAACTGTAAATTAAATTGTTTTTATTTTTGTAAATAGAATCCAAATATTTTTTTGTGGTTTAGAATCAGGAGACCAGTCACGTGATCTTTTTGATCCAATGGTCCTCTTATCTTATCTTGTTATTTTTAATAATGTTGTACACACTATGTATTTTATTTATAATGATTAAGTTGGTAATGAAATAAATAAATAAATAAAAATAAATAATAAATTTGCAGGTGTATTTCATTCCCCCAATGTTTTCGGACTAACAACTCCCAACCTGGAAAAACATCCAGCGATAACCACCGACAAACCCTTTCAACCGCTCCAGACTTAACACTTTAAACGTTAAATTGTTACATATTTTTGAAGTTTGTACTTGTACATATTTGACTCCCCCAAATTTTCCTAAACTCCCAAAATTATACTTGACAATTTTTACAGTGATAACTTTTGACGAATTGATTCAACTGAGGCCTTTGCAGACATAACATTTCAGACGTTAAATTTTTACATGTTTTTGAAGTTGGTGCCATGTATTTTGTTCCCCCAAATTTTCCCAAACTCTCAACATGAAACTTGATCTGAAAAATTTTCTAGCAATAACCATCAACGAACCAATTCAATTATGGAGATATTTTCCAGATATAACACTAAACGTTGAATTTTTATAAATTTTTGAAGTTTGCACGTGTATTTCACTATCCACAATTTGTCCGAACTCCCAACAAGTCACTTGCAATGGGATATTTTCCAGCGATACTCAATGACGAACTGATTCAAATGAGAAATTTTCCAGACATAACAGTTAAACAAATTTGTAAAATTTGCATGTGTATTTTACTCCACCCCAATTTGCTAAAACTTCCAACATGAAACTTGATTTGGAAAATTTTTCAGCGATAACCATTGATGATTCAAATAAGACATTTTCCGGACCTAACACTTTACACCTTAAATTTTTCCAAAATTTTGAAGTTTTCATTTGTTTTTCATTCCCTGCAAATTCTCCGAACTCCCAACATGAAACATAACTTGCAAAATTTTCCAGCGATAAACATTGACGAACCGATTCAAATGAGACCTTTTTAAGACATAACACTTTAAACTTTGAGTTATCACAAATTTTTGACGTTTGCACGTTTATTTCACTCAAATTGACCTGGAAATTTTCCAGCGATAGCCATTAAGGAATTGATACTTTCAAGACGTAACACTTTAATCGTTAAATAGGGGTGTGTAACGAAATCCCGGTTTTCAAAATCTGGGTTTTCAAAATCCTGGTTTTCAAAATCCTGGTTTTTAAAATCCTGGCTTTCAAAATCCCGGTTTTCCAAATCCCGGTATTATAAAAAAAAAATCCCGATTTTTCGAAAATCCCGGTTTGAATTTTTAAAATTTGACATGTGAGAAAATGGGACTCAAATGATTTTTTGTGAAAATTCAAAAATGAGTTTACGATAAAGTTCTAGAAAATGGCTAATAGGGATGGAATTTGGCCATTTCGTAACAGATTTTGTTGAAATTCGATACGCGCAATGCAAATGGGAAAATAATAATAATTATATTATTATTAAATAATAATAAAATAATTTTTCGATCATTTCGATTCTTACCGTATAAAACATAGTTTACCAAAATTTGTTTGAACAAAATCTTGTTTTTAAAATTTTATTTTCCGAAATAATTATTTTGATTATTTTATAATGAAATAATTAATATTAATTGAATTAGTTTTTATGGGATCGATATAAAATATTGCATTTCAAAATGTTGCATTAACAAAATATTGCTTTTATTAATAATCTTGCAACTAGAAAATGATGCAATTAGAAAATGTTGCAAGTACAAAATCTTGCAATTACAAAATCTTGCATAACCAAATGGTGCAATAACTATTTGTTTTTTTAGTAGGTGTCATTAATAGATTCTATATAATCCGCTACTACGTGCGGCACGCAGTGCGACATGTTTACTGATCCCGGCTCCTACATAACCTGAAGTTCAAATCTAAAGCCCCTCGGAGGACTAAGCTGGGGAGAAGAGGGGCGCAGCGACACCCGCGTGCCTGTGAGAGTTATCGAAGCCATCAGTACTCATCACGACTTTAGAACTAGAAGAAAATAAAACCGGGTTTTTGAAAACCGGGATTTTAAACTGCCAACAAGAAACTTGACCTAAAAAATTTCCCAACGATAAACATTGATGAATTGATTGAAATGAGACATTTTCTAGATATAATACTTCCCCAATTTTTCCGAACTCCCAACATGAAAGTTGATCTAGACGATACACTTTAAACGTTAAACTTTTACAAATTTTGAAGTTTGGTCCCTCCATGTGTTTATTTCCGCCCAATTTTCCCGAATTCTCAACATGAAACTTGACCTGAAAAATTTTCTAGCGAAAACCATCGATAAACCGATTGAAATGAGATATTTTCCAAATATAACACTTTAAACGTTATGCTTTTACAAATTTTTGAAGTTCGCACGTGTATTTCACTCCCCTTAATTTTCCCGAACTCTCAACAAGAAATTGGTACCTGGGACATTTTCCAGCCATATCTATCGACAAACTGATTCAAATGAGACATTTTCTAGACATAAGATTAAGTTTTCATAAATTTTTCATGTTTTCTTATATTTTAAGAACAGCTTTAAAAACATTAGCATATTCGATCTGATTAGTGCTTTTGAAAAAATAAATTCTAATGCGGCAGGTAATGATGAGATACCGATTAAGTTTGTTAAATTGCTACTACCTCATATTGATTGCTATGTATGAACGTTCCTAATACTTAGATAACCTTTCAAAGTTTCCAGCGTATTGAACACAGGCCAAAATCGTCTTATCTGTATTCCTATCAATTTGTTACCAGTTTTATTAAAATTATTATTATTAAAATTATTCGAAAGATCAAAAATTAACTTCAATCAAAAATTTAGCATACGTCGAACCCTGAAACCTTGTATATTTGTATCATTCATGTATCATTAATAAAACCCCATTCTTATTTCAAATTTTTTATCTCGGCATGTCGTTACATTTGGTCGTATTTAATTGATAGGCCACAATCAGTCAAATTAAATGCAGATGTTCCTAAGATCTTCAAAAATAGCTGTTTCGTGCTACAAGATTCAGTTTCCATTACTCATGATGCATATCAATGATTTGCATTCTGAAATTTTACATTGCAAATACCGTCTATTGGCAGACAGATTTACACGTTTTGTTAACCCAGCGATATTCGTCTCAGTATCGCTAATTTTAATATTGATATTCGTATGATAGATTTTCACGGCATGAAACTACGGTTGTATTATTTTAGATGATAAAGTTAAAGGGCCGGCACAGTTGTTAAACCATTTGCGTTTAGATCGGAAGGTACCGGTTTCGAATCCCGATAGGGGCAGGATGCAAAAGGGAATTTTCATTATTAGATTATCAGATTACGATAAATGATGAAAAGGAACACAACTATGACCCCCTGTTGGAGTGCAGAACCCATGTGCCAACCCATCTTCTACGCCAGTACTGTAGGCTAGCATGGTGATATGGAATGTCCAAATGGTTCGACGAAAATCTGATATAGCCGTATGTCCACAAATTGGCTGGCAACGGCGTAAAAAGAAGAATGGGAAAAGCGAACCGCGAAAGTGTTTGGAGAGCCTCGGTCCCAGAACAAGGTCCACCTCCAAATGCTTCAGCGCTAAACTAAGGCATCAACATTTTAAATTCTTACTTCTCCCACACTTCCTCCCAAGACTCTTTAGTTCTTCTTTGCGATATGTTTTTGGATTGAGAAAATACAACATTTATAATTTTTCTGATTTATTATTGGGCTGCTCATTTGTATAATTATTAATTTTACAGTTTCTTGAGTGTTTATTCTTACCAAGATTCCAAAATACCAACAGCCAATAAACTTAAAAAATCGGCAAATCAACAACCATTTTTAACACTCGCTATATGTATTAATGCAACCCACTTTATTGATTTCTTCGGTTTTGTGTAAGGGGAGTAAGCATATGAAATGGGCCTTGATTGAAAAATTAAAAATTATTCTTTTATTTAAATGATAAGTAAATTATTAAATTCGTTTCAGAACTTGCCAAATGAATTAATGAAACAAATTAACAAATAAGAATTTTTAATCCATTTTGAGCCATGTACAATTGCTACAAATTCCTTTAATACACCTGGAATCCAAATACGTAGCAAAAGCCAAAGAAAAATCTAACATCAAATAAAACTTAATTAAAAGTTTATCAATTTCATTTACGTTGTAGCGAGAAAATGTTCATTAAATTTTCATTTACTATATAATTGCAGTACACATACCTATAAAAGTCAAACTTTGCCATCACGAATCAATTCACGCTGCATTTTAACGAAACATTTTTCCGTTTTTTATTGAACTTTTTTATTGAAAGCATGTCCAATTATAAATATATTTTTCCAATTTAATTAGCTTTTTAAAAGTTTAGAGAGTTATTTTTAATAATTAGTTGCCTGTTGCTGGTTAAGTCATGTGTGACATATTTTGAGAAAAAATGTTGATCATTTAAGTTAAGTAATCGCGCGCATTTGCGTTCTGACAAAGCCTTATGTCAAAACTTTTAGCAATTAGCATTTAACCACCCTTGTCCATGGTGTATGTCATGTAATTTACTACAAATGTAGCACAAAGGTAGTTTAATTATGGTTTGCAAATTTAATTAGTTTTTAAAAGTTGATAAAACTTTTAGATTTCACTTTTAATTGCACTTTTAATCATTTTATCTGGCTAATAATAAAATTTTATTTTTTTTAAATTATAAATCAGAAAACTAAATTTAATTTTGTTGTTTCTTTTTTAGGTAATGACGGACAACTCTATGAAACCCACTACAAGTTTCTCCCAGGTTTGATTTGAAGGTACTATATATAAATTTAATGAAATATTGGTCGAATAGCACTATTACAAATTTTTCGCTTGTAATCATAATAAATTTGATTCCCCGAAAATTCTGCGATAATCAATTATGCGACAAACAATTCATCGAAAAACAAATATGAAAACTACAATTTTACAATAATTGAATGTGCGTGAAAACAATTTTGGAAAAAACAATTCATCGAAAACACAATTCATCGAAACAAAATTTTTCACATAAAAGTTCCTGTTGAAAATCAGTACTTACATAAGCTTTCCTAAATTAAGATTTTACAATTATTCATCAAAATAAAATTATATCGATGTTGAGTGGATTTTGAAAAAGATTATTTAGTTGAGGTGTATAATTTATTTGAAACAAGGTAAATCATGATTGAAAAATGTGAAAACTCAAAAAAGCTTGCAAAAAATTAGCTAATTATGTGATAATATGCCATTTCTTCAGAAGCAAAATCTGAATCTGAAAGTTATTACACACTAAATGTCGCAAAAAATTGAAAACCTGTGTTAAATTTCTAGAAATTCAACTTATCTGGCACGCAATGGTTCGATCGCCCATTTTTAAAAAATCAATGTACATTCCAGGTAATTCACATAAATTTGTAATTTAACTTAGACATGCAATAACTTTTTCTCTATCTAGAACAGAAAGCCGGTTGAAGATTTCTTCAGTAGGAGCTGAGATATGAATATTTTCGCCAAGTGATGCTCCAAAATCGACAAATACGCTTGAACAATATATTTCCCAAGCAAATAACCATTTTCTTTATAAGCCCAACTATCATGAAAATCCACCTGAATAATCTCTAGAGTATGCTTAGTAATTACGCAGAACATCATTTTTGCCTAAAATCATGGGAAACTGCCCAAATCTGAGCCAAAAGTTAAAGCATATTAGTTATAATGAATATTTTCGATGAATTGTTGAACTCGTTTTCGCACATTTTTCCGGTCCCAAAGAAACTTACTATGGATATTTTACAATTCATCGAAATAAAATGATATCGGTTGTATTCTCGCTTCCTAAAACTAGCGGTACCGATTTAAGATGGAACATATCGTCTAAGGTACGCCGTTCCTACAACTTCTCGCACCGTACATAATTCTTACAGGTTTTACTTTGGCAGTGTCCAGCCAATGTATCAAAGACGTTTCCAAATCTCATTAATATGTACATAGCTGTACATATGTACATATGTACATAGCTCGCTTTATCAGTAAAAGTGAGTCTAGTGCCAAAATAGAAGAGGGAACATTTACCATTTTGTGTTTCCTAGTAAATAGGTCTAGCCCTGTTTGAATGGGTGGACTCATTTGTTTTTCTATTTTGTGATGAGTGAAACGGCTACACATATTAAACAATTCTGAATTAAAAATGGTTCTTTTCTGGATTAAAATGCACCTTTTTAATTGATTTTTAAATTGAATTCAAACTATAATAATAAAACCAATTAAAATTTTCCGGTTTTATTTTATTAAAAAAATGAAATAAGATAAACTGAAATAAAATATGATATATTTAGCTTCAATTTATCGATTTAAGAATGCTTAGAAAAACGCCTCTTTAATTCAGTTTTTTTTATTATGCCCCATATTTTCATTAAAAAATAATCATTTTCATTACATTTTCGACGACCGTTTTAAATCCAGCTATTTATAATACGTGTAGTCTGTTGAAGTGGCTTTTTCCAGTACGTCCTTACTCGTATGTAATATATCAATCACTATAACGCTTGCATAGGCAAACGCTTTCATTCTCGCCACTAGTTCCAATAAAAATCCGTTGGCAAATTATTTCTAGATTCCCGTCTTCTATTAGTGGAGCTCTGTCTCCTAACAAACCTTCCATGACTAACGCAGTCTTCATATTGTTAAAAACACCACCAATATCGAGATATACAATATTCATTAGTTTTTAAATACTTGCAGCGAAGAACTATTTAAATATTTTCAAGAAGGGATAATAAAGTTATGGGTCTTAGAATCTTTGGGCAGATATGACACTTTTGGCCGATTTCATAAATACCACCTTGACATCTGTCCATTTTCTGGGAACAAATATCAGCTTTAAATACTCAGTAGAGGTTGCTTTCAGCAAAAGAAGAATAACTTCTATTCGTACTGCGTTTCTGTAGGAAAGATCCAGTTTGATCCGGTGAATTTAAATCACTTGGATCCGTTTATCACTCACAACATACGTTTTTCAACGATATTACTGTGTATTGTTACATGTAGAAGTTGCCAGTTTACAAGAAAAGTTTAAGAATTTTGGTAGTAGTTTGATTAGGAAAAATAATCTTCGTAAGGCGTGAGGGCTCGGAAATCGGATTCTATTCCACATTTCATCACATAAAACTAACCAAGACTTGCTTGTGTATGGTCCGTACACCTCTTCAATTTAATAACAAAACTTCCTTTAACCTTCCTCAGTTCATTTTTAATAATATTAAGGTTCTCCTTGTACGAATTCCAAACCAGAGCCTTTATACTAATTTTAGTTTTATTGTTGGTTTTTCTACCTCTATTTTCTGGTAGGTCTCAAGTTCCACTGACAACCATATTACTATTGGCCTGCCCCAAATTTTGTCTGGTTAAATACGCTTTTAACAGCCAGATCTTGTAGTAACGATGCTTATCTCTAGACAAATCACCATTATATTGCCGTCAGTATATCGAGTAGAAGGTAGGACTAAAAGTTTTTAAATTATTTTTCAGAAGAATGCTAGATCTAATATTGCGGGATTACCTGAGAATATAATTCAATACCCGTTCGCTCTAAGGTCATAATTTATGTTAATATTTAGTAGCGGCTATTGTATAAGAACTATGTTTTCTCTAGAGTCTGCTAGTTTGAGAGGAAGAACTACCAAAACGGCTTTGTTGTGGTTCAGGATGATCTAAATTAACTTTAGCATGTTTCAGCCAAAAATTAGTTTCTAATTTCTTCAGTTTGGCCTCTTGTATCATTTTACACTCCATCCTTTCAATGAACTCCAAGAGTTATTGTTAAATTTTAGTTAAATTTGTAACCCCTATTTAGTAGAGAGGCTAGCGATTGGTTATTAATATTCAGAGGGAAAAATAAACAGTATTTTTTGTTTCCCCTGTATGACGGTGTTCTAATTGTCGGAAGATGAAGATCGCTTGGTTAAATAATGCCCTGAATTTTATCCAAATTTGACTGTGTTGAAAAACAAAAACCTGCTATTGATTTAATTGAAATTTTCTCATTGCTACCAAAGCAAGCTTTGCACTTTGAACTTTTACTGCGGTTGGGGCTTATAAAGAAAATGGTTATTTGCTTGGGAAATATATTGTTCAAGCGTATTTGTCGATTTTGGAGCATCACTTGGCGAGAATATTCGTATCTCAGCTCCTACTCTAGAAATCGTCAAGCGGCCTTCTGTTTTAGATAGAGAAAGAGTTATTGCATATCTAAGTTAAATTACAAATTTATGTGAATTACCTGGAATTTACACTGATTTTTTAAAAATGGGCGATCGAACCATTGCGTGCCAGATAAGTTGAATTTATAGAAATTTAACACAGGTGTTCAATTTTTTGCGACATTTAGTGTGTAATTGATTCCGATATTCAAAATTAAACTCAAATCAAAACACACTATTTGCCCGAGATGTTCGAATTATTATAACAATTCAATTTGATTTAAATAAATGATGCTCCTCATTACAATAATTCGCTTCAAATTCTGCTTAATATCGATACAATTTTTATTTTACCTGAAGTTGTCCTGGTTTGTTTTCCGTATATCACAAAATTGAACAATTAGAGAAAATTGATCAATATTTTTTCATATGCATTACGAGTATTTTCGGTGAATTGTTTCTTTCTTTCGCATATTTCATTTTACGATGAATTGTTCAATGTACAATTATTGTTTCTGTGTACAATTGTTTGGAGTTCAATTCTTCTTCGCTGAATTCATTTCAAACAATTGTTTGTCGCACTTCTGTGATTGTGTTAAACTGTGTTGCGCATAATTTCCGGGTTGCCATATTCGACACCTGCAGAGGGTTATTCACACTGAAAAAGTTTTACTTACAGAAGCTACTATAGTGATCTTTGTGCACCTGTCATAATCTAAATAAATTATTTAAAAATATAAATTTATTTTGCCCATTTTAATTTATTTTATACTTAAATTAATTTATTATCACAAAGGTAACATTAAAATTAAATAATAAAAACCTATAGGAATGATTATTCTCGCAATTTTTGCAAACCACAATTTTCTGCGTTTGCAAATATTGCGGTCACATATACTGCAGGTCTGTTTTGCAATTCAACAGGTCTTATTAGAAGTTTGGCTGGAGCCCGATGTATAAGCCACAGAGATAGGTCACTCGATAGGTTATCCTATTTAGTAATGCTACGACTTCGTATTTCACTTGGATTGGGGAATTCCTGTGTCAACTGTTTCAAAAATTATTTTCGACGTAGATTCATTTTTAGTTTGTTTGAACCTTAGTACAAGTGGGGCGAAGCTACCATTGGTGCTACTCTACAGTCATCAATTAGGCTGTAGAACTGGACCTGTTAGACTTTCGCTTCATCTAGTACCAAACCAATTATCCACGCTAGCCTTTGTGCAATTGTAGTGCCAAATAATCAACGGTTTCTTTTTTGACCTTCATCCAATTCATCGTCGTGCCGCATTGAGAAAAGCTATAGTGATGCCAGTTTTTTTTTTTTCATAGCTAACCGGAGCTAACCAGTTTCGGTTTCTTGATTCCAATCGTTCACACAATTAAGTAACAATTTTCTGACCTAAATTCATTCCTCTTTCTTTCATTATGGAACACCAAAGAGATGATAACTTGTTGTTGTGTCACATACCCAAAATATTTTCATTTCGTACTTATCGGTGTGATGGATTTTCGAAAAGAAACTCGCATGGAAAACCAATAACGGTTCATCGATAAGAGGATTTCGTATGGGTAAGAATTCGTTATAATCTACAATAGCAGCCCGATAAGAAGGACCATATTACATAGGGGCACCCTTATTTCAAGATTCTATCATTATCCACTTATTCCATGCAACTATTGTACCTTGTAATAAGTGTGTGTAACAAAACTAAGTTTTGTTAGCATATTTTATCATACAGCGGTTTCTGAGCGATGATAGGTAGCCGGCTAGAGCACCCGGTGGGGGTCGTGGGTTTACAGTAACATGTATAATACTTGCATACACCGCTGAGAATGAGACATAACGGATTTCCTATACGCGACCGACCAACTTACCTGGACCCATCATCCCCGAACTAGGATTGTCACATTAGCACATTCTCCAGAAAAAACCGAACAATTGAAATCATACAACGGAATAATTATTTTTAACAACATTATTATAACAATTTATATTTCAAAAGAAGAATGGATATGACATTGGTGAATTTTGTTGCTTAAATATTATGACGGAAAATCTTAAGTCCCGATCTGCTCGCTTGCATATAAAACAAAACTTATATATAGCTAAAATATAAATTGAAAATATTTACGATATTCCAAGACTACTTAATCTTAACTTAACTATATTATATCCGGATTAACTATTCTTAATTATTCTATATATATAATTGATTTTTTTAGAAGTACAAATAATAACTTAAGAAAAAAAATAATAAAAAAAAATTTATAAACTACGTTAATTATAATTATGATTTCATAACAAAGAATATACATCGATTTTGAATTAACGGAATATTAGTTTATACCACCGGGTAACAGAACGTTAACTTTACAAACATTTATAGTTATTAGTAGATAAATATATAATTATTATAATATGATTAGAGTAATATAAATAAATTATACTTCAAGTTTTTTTAAATAACCATTTCACATAAGGCCGTCCAAACTGTTTGTAGACTTGAATACAACATCGAAAAATTTCCGTATCCAAACTTAAAGAGGTTTTGGTTGTACCGCTACCATACTACGTAACAGGCAGCTACTGGTGAACCGTGTCGTAGAAATATTTGTTTTGTTGTTTTAATTTTGTTTATGTTTATTACTTTTATCTTTTGCTCATCATCCGTTTCGAATTAATAATTTATATTCGGACAACAACAAACACTCAGCAAATACAATTGTTAGCATCAACATCGATATTACCCACAACATATTACGGTATGACCCCAACTGGCGCGAGCGGGATTAATGTTATATCGATTTTGGTTTTTTAAGTTTTACATTAGTAACTTAATGTTAACACATATTTCTTATTTATACCGTTTATATTTGCAATGATTATTTTTTTTTATATATTTCAACTTCTTATTCACCAAGAAAATTCCCAATATTCAAAGCGGTCTTGTTAAAACCAAAAATACACACTTTCATTGAAATTAATGATCCGCTATATATCTGTTAAATAAGATATCGTTCGATTAGAGTGCTATCTGATTAGAGCGGTAATTTTGCTTTCAGCTATTGCCGAAACATGTGACAAATTAACATTATTATCAATTCACATTTATGGGTATAACTATCGATTAGAAAATCACAAACAGGATGCAATGATTATTATTATCCACCAGAATATGATATTAATGATAAAAAACGCGATCCCCACGTGTATATCATTGTTACAGGAATTTGTATTTAATTTATAAAAAAACTTTAATTTTAACTTTAACTTTAATTTTATAAAATTTATTATTCAGCTTGCACCGCGAAACAAAACTGACTGACTCCCCAAATCTTTTTTTTTCATTCTCTTTAATTCTCAGTCAATACCAAAATCTAATCTCATACTTAAATTGGGAAATTTATTAAAAGTCAGCACTGGGAACGACGACGGCCGCGGGCGTCGTTACATGTGCATTGTGCTTCACTAAAACGTTTATTGCTTTATCAGTATAAAATAATGAGAAAGCATCACGGAATGTATCGACTTCCCTGCAGGAGTAATTTTCGGATGTATATATTTCTTCTCTTTCCATTGGCCTGCCTTTCGTTGCTCCCATTTTCACTTCCAATCTGTTCATTCGTTTCAGTAAAATCGGTTACAAAAATATCATCTTCACTGTCAGAAATATCATTTCCTCAATGTCTGAGTCACTGTTACATTCACGTAACCAA
Organism: Nephrotoma appendiculata; assembly: GCA_947310385.1. Taxonomy (NCBI): domain Eukaryota; kingdom Metazoa; phylum Arthropoda; class Insecta; order Diptera; family Tipulidae; genus Nephrotoma; species Nephrotoma appendiculata. Next base: position 239,468,286 of record OX371223.1, on the reverse strand, counting down.
ATTTCTTTCCTTATCACTAGAATCGCTGTTTCTTAGTGTTCTTCATATTTCTTCGTAAGCCAAAGTCTTGGAACATCTCGCCATTCTAGAGTAGTGAAATTTACCAATACAAGGTCATTACGTTTCCCAACGAAAAAATGATAATATTTGTATTTGCTAATTTTTTACTTTTTTGTTTTTCATGTACTATATATGTTTTTGACACATCACGCGTGATTAGCGACATTTGTCAAAGTCACTTGTTCTTTCTGTACTTGCTGTACAATTTTACCATGGAAAGACTTACACTCGAACACAGTTTACATATTGTTGAATTTTATTATCAAAATTCGTGTTCATTGAGAAAAGTATTTCGTGCCCATCGTCCATTTTATCTCGCCTTATTCAACTTATTGAGCAAGCAATTCAGTCCAAATCGTATGTGTAGAGTGCGTACAGAGGAAAATATTGCTGTTGTGCTAGTGTTGATGAAGACGACAAAATGTCCATCCGCCGCAGGGCACAGAAATTGGGATTGTGTTATTCGGCTACATGGAAGGTTTTACGCAAAGATCTTGGTCCGAAGGCTTATAAAATACAGCGTGTGCAACAACTGAAGCCGAACGACTTGCCCCATTACGTCGAAGTTTTGATGAGTGGCCCTTAAAATATCTTGAGAAAAATCAGATTTTTTACCGAAAAATTGTGTTTAGCAACGAAGCCTATTTTGGTTAAATGGGTAGCCACAGGCAATGCAAAATCTGCCAATCTACCGAAAGAAAACGACTGTTTGGTGCGGTTTATGGGCCGGTGGCGCTCAATATCGTTCTATGATTTCGGGCTTTTCTTTGCCCAAAATGCATGAACTGAAAACAGGTCGATATGTGGTTTCAAAAAGTCGGCACCATGTGCCACATAGCACACGGAACCATGGATTTATTGAGAAATGAATTCGGTAAGCGATGTATCTCACGTTTTGGTCCGGTGGTTAACATTTACATTAAAAAATCTTTAAAAAGTAAAAAGCAAACATTGATTTATTGATTCAAATAAAAATTTCATACATTTTTGCAATTTTACTGTGATTTAAAAAAAAACCAGATGCTCAAAAAATCACCCGTTCCAATATTAGCAAGCTGTGCGGTCTTCCTTTCAACGAGTAGCTCCTCCTGGTGCCAGATCATTACGATGAGATCATACAGATAAGATGCAAATGTAGCTCGCTGTTTTAATAGTTCTGTGGGGATTTCGTCTATTTCCGTAGTTCCTCTACTGTGGGATATGCGACAAATACCTCCGCGTCTGTGGCACTATTCTGGTAATTCCCCGGGAATAGAGCAGTGGAGAAAGAATTTATACATACAAACCTCTTTTATCCGGACTAAAATCTAATATCCGGAAATAGTTTTTTTGGTATTTTTCATCTTCTCTTTTATTTACCTTATTTTCCAAAAATGAAAATTTTTTTTTACCATATAATTAACTAAAATAAATTTAAAAACTTAATAAATGACATTGAAGTTTAAAAAATATTAAAATATGCTTTTTTATTATGAAATTATTAAAAAAATCTTTTATCCGGAATTGTTTGCCCCAGTCGTTCTGGATAAAAGAGGTTGCACTGTATGTAATATCTGTTCAAATATTTTTTTTCCGGCCTACTGAGGATAAAATTTTGATGGAAATATAGGGTGATCCAATAAGAGTTTCCGGAAGTGGTTTTGAAATAAAAAGCATTAAAATCATTTAAATAATCAAAAATTGTATTTGTGAGGTAAGTTCAATTTATGACATGTAATGTTTGAAAATAATTTCTTTTAAATGTTGTCCGCGACTGGCTCTTAGTTGATCCATTCAATGTTTCCAATTTTCCAGCATTTCGGCCGATATTCCGTTAATTACGCATGTTTTGTTTACTTCTAATGCAGGAATCGATTGTGGTTTACCGATTTAAACAAGTGATTTCAAATACCCACATAAAAAGTCATCTACTGGCGTCAGATCACAAGATCTTGGAGGCCAATTCACGGGTCCGTTTCTTGATATGATGACCTCATTAAAATTTTCTTTCAACAAATCAATGGCCTGCTGTGTGGCACGTTGCACCATCCTGTTTAAACCACAAGCCGGCTACACAAATATCTTGAATTTTTAGCAATAAAAATTCATTGATCATTGCTCTGTAGTTTGCGCCATTAACGTTTATACGCTGTCCATCCGCATTTTTAAACAAATGCGGTCCAATAATGCCACCTGTCGATATACCGCACGAAACAGTCCAGTGTTTTCAGAATGCATTGGAAGCTCTTGAATCTGTTCTGGCTGTTCATCAGAGCAAATGAGATGTTCCAACGCCGATAAACCATATCGATGAGGCAAAAGGAGGTCAACCGGCTTCAATTCTAGAAAAAGCTGTATTTTGTATGCTTTCAAACCAAGATCATATGAGAGACCAAGAGCTTGAGAATGGCGATGAATTGATTGATTGCGGTCTTGACGTACACTTTCAGCTACAGCAGCAATATTCACGAAAGATCGACTTGTTCGTATTCTAGTCGGTTGATGAATATCCAATAATGAAAAAGTAGTTCGCAATTTATTGATTGTTTCGCGAATAATGCGTTCAGTTAGACGATTATGAACACCATAAAATGGTCGAAGAGCACGAAAACAATTTTTCATTGAACACTGATTTTTAAATTAAATTTAACCCTGTTCTCGCGTAAGTCTATTCATGGCAAAATGTCAATGAATACTGAACACAAATGTCATATGAATATGACAGTTGTCATGCATGAATCCCAATTGGAAAAAGTACTTCCTATTGGATCACTCTTTATTTTATAAATTGGAAATAATTTTTCCATATCTAAATTAGTAGGGAAAATTATTCCCAAGCTAATTTTGTTTTCAAAAAATTTAACACTAGGTTTTTACCTCAGTATGCCAGAAAAAAACATTTGAACAGAAATTACATATAAATTCTTTCCCCAGTTCACTATTCCTGGGATCCAGAATAGTGCCACTGGAGACGAAACAACTCCAATGGGGAGTCACTTCGTCAATCCAACTCAGTTGATTTTAAAAGTTGGCTTGTTATTCTGATAGAACATCAGCCACGTTTGTTTTCAGTCTTCCGAGCATCAAAGACCGTGCTTTTTTGCTTGTTTATTAAATGGGGTTGATAATTTTAACTTGTGTTTGAAAAAACCAGTAAATGGTCGCTTCAATATCAACGCCTTTATATGATCTAGCGTCAGATATTCTGGTGGAATGCCTATTCGAAATGATCATGAAGGAACAAATTTGATTTTCCGTTCTTCAATCATTCAACCGCCACAAGTAAGCTTGTGGATTTTCCTATGTTGAAACAACGTAGTCTATACAACTAAGTAACGCGGATGCAAGCTATGCAGACCAATATGTGGTGTGGTTTCTGCACTCCAACCGATGTTTGCATTAAAATTGCGCTCAATAATTGTATTATCATGGTTGGGGATATCAGTGGTGGGTTATTTCTTCTAGCATTTAGAAATAAGAATATTTTATCATTCATGCTATCTATGGTTTTTATATGAAAAGATGTCAATGTAGCTTATTGCAAATTACCCGAATCTCAGATATTGGTTTCCATATAGTGGCTATATCGGGACATATATTGTATTGTGGAATTATAATCACCTAATGACAAAATGAGCTCTCCTCGCTCGGATATCAGGAATGTTCAAAAATTCTATGCGAGAGTCTTACGACTTATTTCGAAATGCCATTAGGTGATGTTAATTCCACAATATATGCCCTTTCAAACCTATACAGCCACTATGGGAGCAAATCTCTGCAGCTAATCGTGTAATTTGCCATAGAATAAAAAAATTTGATCTTTTTTACAAACAAAATTTATTTTTATATTTACAGTTTTAAGAAATGTACAAAAAATGTATCAATATTTTGGAAAAAAATTAGTTTTGGACACTCGCATAAGTTTCGGTCCAAATTATAAAAGTGACCAATAATTTAAAAGTGCCCAGAAACTTCACACCGGTCTATTCTGATGGCCGATCTAGTAGAGGGTATATCTATTGGTTGTAGTATGGAGCCCATTCTCGGACCATTTAAGTTCAGAAGGCTTAGCACGTTCTATGTTCCCATTTTGGTAGCGTTGTCTGTTTACATTTTAAGAGGTTTCCGTCCAAAACCAATCCAAAAACGTTTTCCTTCAAGTTTATATTTTTCGCGCAACCTTGCACATTACGGTTAAATTTAATAAAATTATAAATTAATTTTTGATAATCAAATGTATTTGTCCGTATTGTTTTGGATGTGATTAAACATCTCAAAGTACTTATGTGATTTCAATGATGTGTTGCTAACAGAATAACGCTCCTCTCAACTGATTTCTTTTTAAACTAACGGTTACGATGAACTTTATGAACACACCTCCAAATAGGCGACATGCACGCACATTTCATATCTTGCGAATATGTTCACAATAATGCTTAGAATAATATAAAATTGTATCTGTTTGTCTGTATGGATATAACGCTATGACGCTATCGACATCGTTCTCGAGGATTGCTATGATGTTTTGTTTTTTATATAAACTATATGAACACCGTTGTCTGTTTCTCGATGCTTACTAAGATGTTTTTTTTTATATAAACTATCAACATAATATATAATTAGTACGACCGTTGTCTGTTAACGTTATGAAACCCGTTATGAAATTTACTTTTTTACTTAAAGTTTACTATAATACTATTAGATTGATTGCGTCTATTTTTTCTCTTGAACAATTAATTTTTATTTAAATTTAAAAGTCAATCTTTATATTCCTTATTTCAAAGTAAGTTTGTAAATATTCAAATGTGTAAAAGATTTATAAAAAGATTGATTGATATTTTAGACTTAATTATTATCGTTTCTTTGAACGAACTTGGAATTATCATCATCACCATTATCAAAAAGCACAATACTATAAGTGAGTATAGTAAAAAAACTATTTACGAAAATTTTATCACAGAATGAATAGTGAAAGTCGAGAAGAACGTAAATTGCGTATGAATCGTGAGCGACAGCAAAGATGGAGAGATCGTCAAAGTCAAGATACGCTACAGCGCTTGGCACAACGGAATACAAAATACAAACATCAGCGGCGTGCACATGAGGACCCTGAAGAAGCTAAAGAACGTAGAGCGCAAATTACTGATCAAGTTCGACTGTCAAGATCGATTCAAAGAGCTAAAGAATCGGAGGAGCAGACTGCAGCACGTCTCTTTCAAGCTTCTCAACAGAGGCAGCAATCAAGAACCAGACAACAAGCCGAAGAATCTGAAGAGCAGGCTGCAGCACGTCGTCAGCAAGCAGTTGACCAAGTTCATCAATCAAGAGCCACGCGACAAGCTCAAGAATCTGAAGAGCAGGCGGCAGCACGTCGTCAACTTTCATCTATACAAAGGCAACGATTGAGAAATCAACGATTTCCAGTGGTTCCTACTCATGCCACATTCAATGAAAGTGAAGTGACTATTCACAGTTGTGGCTCTATGGACCAAGAATGCATTCATTGTCTATCTCTGAATTTTCTCGCGGAAAAGTCAACAGACGGTACATTTAAATACTGCTGCCACAAAGGTACGGTTTTGTTAGAATCAGATGGACAGCAAGGATGTATGTTTCCGTCATATCTCCAGGAGCTTTTAAGTAATCCAGCACATCCTCAGTATCGCAATTTTCAAGAAAATATCCGCTCATATAATTCAGCCGTAGCTTTTGCATCCATGGGCGCACAAATCGATAACTTAGTTGGACGTGGTCCATATGTATTTCGTGTGCACGGACAAATTTATCATCGCACTGGACACATGCATCCTGAAGATGGTGCAAAGCGTCAATACGCTCAATTTTACGTCGTCGATTCCGCAATGGCAAATGTTGATCGGATGCAACATCCGGCAAATCAACGACTTAACGTCAGTATTGTTCAGAATTTAGACCGCTTAATTCGACAACACAACGTTTACGCAAAAGCTTATCGCATGCTTGGTGAAGTAGAACAAGAGGAGCAACACCGAGCTGCTACTAATAATCATTCGACACCAGTTGTAAATATGGTATTTCGACGTGATCGCAACACTGACAGACGACGTTACAATTTACCAACCGTCGATGAAGTCGCAATGATCTTTCGCTCTGCTGATGGTGAACCTCCTTTTCAGCGAGATTTTCGAGTATATCCACGAGATGCAGCACAACCGTTGATCAATTTAAATATTATGAGCCCTCACTTAGATCCCATGATATATGTTCTATTTTATCCTTACGGTGAAGCAGGTTGGCAACCGAAAATGCAAATTAATCTCGACAATCGTCCTGGTAGAGTGAGAACACAAATAACGCTTCTGCAGTGGAAAGTCGCTCAAATAGCTGTCAGAGTTGGTCGCTTCAATCCGATATTACATGGTGGAAAATTATTTCAACAATGGGCTGTTGATTCACACCTTCAAGTCGAGGCGAATAATCTTAATTTCGTTCGGAATCAGCAGGGACGTTTGCGTGTAGAACAGTACCGAGGACTAATGGATCATTTGAACGACGCAGCTATTAGACTAGGAAAAACTGTTGGTCGCTCAGTTATTCTTCCATCATCTTTTCAAGGTTCACCACGAAACATGAGAGAGAAGTACCACGATGCAATGGCGATTGTGGCTAAATTTGGAAAACCTGACCTTTTTATTACAATGACTTGCAATCCAAATTGGCCTGAAATTCGCGATAATCTTTTTGAAGCCCAACAACCAAGTGACAGACCGGATCTAATAGCGCGTGTATTCAGCATCAAGTTAAAAGCACTTATTGAAGATATCACCAAAAAGGGAGTTTTTGGAATTGTAAAAGCATTTGTTTACACAATAGAATTTCAAAAACGTGGACTACCACACGCACATCTGCTTTTCATTCTAACTGATGAATGTAAGATTGATACAGCTGAAAAGATTGACCGCTTTATCTGCGCTGAGATTCCTGATCATCATCGTGAGCCAGAATTGCATGAAACAGTCGTTCGTACAATGATTCATGGTCCGTGCTGTGATCAAAATCCTAATGCACCATGTATGGAAAATAATGAATGCACCAAAAAATTTCCTAAGCAATTTTCTCACCATACTGTCACAGAAGTAAATGGCTATCCTATTTATCGAAGACTTCAAGATGTAGAAGTTCAATTGGGAGATCGGATTGTCGACAATCGATTCGTTGTGCCATACAACAAATTTCTTACACGCAAATACAACTGCCATATCAACGTAGAATCATGTCAATCAGTTAAGGCCATAAAGTATATTTTCAAATACATCTACAAAGGTTATGACTGCGCTTCAATGGAATTAAATTCAAGTGATGGCACAATTGTTCACAATGAAATCAGACAATTTCTTGATGCACGATACGTTTGCGCTCCAGAAGCAATTTGGCGGCTTCTTGAGAATCCGATGCACGATCGCTCACACACCGTTTATCGCCTTGCAGTTCACCTTCCTGATGAGCAGATGGTATATTTTCAAGACGGACAAGAGCAACAAGCAATTGAGAGAGCTGAGAATCGTTTGACACATTTGACAGCATGGTTCAAATTAAATAAGACTGATGAAAATGCAAGGCGATATTTGTACTCAGAAATTCCTGAATATTTTGTGTTTGATAAAACACGTAGTATTTGGAAAGTTCGACAAAGAGGAGGAGACAAAGTCATCACCCGTTATTATGCCGTCAGTCCCAAAGACCAAGAACGTTTCTATCTTAGATTACTGTTGCAACATATTCGAGGTGCGCAAAGCTTTGCTGATCTAAAAAAAGTTAACGGAATTGTGGAAGAATCATTTAAAGGTGCGGCTATAAAGTTAAATCTACTTGAAGATGATTCGGAATGGGAGAGGTGCTTGGATGAAGCTTGCAGTGTTTGTATGCCACCACAAATTCGTTTGACATTTGCACTGATATGCGTTTTCAATTCGCCGCAACATCCAGTTGATCTATTTGACAAGTATAAGGAGTTCTTACTGGCCGATTACATCCGAAACTATGATGGTTTTATAGCAGAAAAGAAAGCACTGCAAGATATTGAAGCAGTGCTGCGAATGCATGGCATGAAATGTAGTGACTTCAATTTGCCTGAACCCGGTCCGATCCACAATGTCGAACATGTTTTCGATATTGCTGAACAAGCAGAGAGAGCCAATCGTCTAATCGCTACACTCAATCCTTTACAGCATCAAATATTTGATGAGATATCAGCTTCGTTTGATGATTTAAATGCTGAATCACGCTTCTTTTTTATTGATGGCCCCGGAGGCGCAGGCAAAACATACCTTTACAATACACTAATGTGCTATGTAAGAGGAAAAGGACAAAAAGTTCAAGCATTCGCCACCACAGGAATTGCAGCGGATTTGTTGGCAGGCGGTCGGACAGCACATAGTGGATTCAAAATTCCACTCTCGGCAAATGAAACATCAGTTTCAAACATGAAAATTCCATCACTTGAGTCTAACAAATTAAAGAAAGCGTCTCTGCTGATAATCGACGAAGCATCTATGCTTTCCACTCATTCGCTTCGAGTAATAGACCTGTTACTTAGAGAAATTATGAACGACGTTCGACCATTTGGAGGAAAAGTACTGATATTGGGAGGTGACTTTCGTCAAACATCAAATGTAGTGCCAAGAGGTACTGTAACTGACATCATTGAATTGTGCGTCAAAAATTCTCCACTGTGGCGTCACGTCAAACAACGCAGTTTAATTACCAACATGCGCTCAGCAGGACAACATGAATTTAATAAATGGGTGTTGCGTTTAGGTGATGGTAACTTAACAAACGATTGTGACGATTTGGATCCAGAATTGGTTGAAATACCTGATGCAATGGTGGAAAAGGAACAAATTATTAGCTCAATATTTGGCAGTTCAATAAGAACATCGAGTCCTGATGAAGTTGCTGAAACTGCCAACAAAGTCATTCTCACACCAAAAAACATCGATGCCACAGCACTCAATTTCAAAATGCTGGAACTTATTGCAGGAAATGAAACTGTCTATATGAGCATTGATTCTATGATTTCAGACGATCCAAATGATTCCATTGATTTCCCCGTTGAATTTTTACACGGACAATGTCCATCGGGAATGCCGCCACATATCCTGAAATTAAAAGTTGGTGCATTTATCATGCTTCTTCGAAATCTAAACCCAAAAAAGGGTTTGTTGAATGGAACTCGATTAATAGTCAGGAGTCTTCATCGAAACTGCATAAAAGCAGAAATTATCACAGGAAGTAATAAAGGAGAAGAAATTTGCATTCCTAGAATTGATTTGGAGCCGAGCGAGAATACTTTGCCATTCAGAATGAAGCGTCGCCAATTTCCATTGATGTTGGCTTTTGCTATAACAATCAACAAGAGTCAAGGCCAGTCTTTTGATCATGTCGGTGTATATCTTCCTGAGTCAGTTTTCGCTCATGGACAGTTATATGTCGCTTTAACTCGAGGAAGATATCATGAAAATTTAAAAGTGTTAGTTAAAAATACCGATTATCAAGGAGATTTACTTAAGAACTCGAGAATATTTACAAGAAACATTGTTATTAAAGAAATCCTGAACTAAATAAATAAATATGCCTATTTTTTGAAATTACTCTTATCCTAAACAAATATTTATTTTTCTTTAAAATTTTTCAAAGCGGTAATTAGGTATTGGGAGTCAAGCGAAAAAAGTTAATTCCGTCAGTTTTGACGGGTTCCCACTAGTTGTATACTAATTTACCATCAAATTAATCATATACATACAACATACTAAATTACTAACCAAACCATAAAAGTTCCTGTTGTTCATTAAACTGATAAAACGTGTTACCGCCCATATGTAGGTACAAAGTAGTGTCTACTCAAAAAAATTATGATGATAAACAAACAGTTTTAGTGTTAAACTTAATGTTAGTTCTCTAGGTGTGTTAAAAAGGTAAATTAAAAAGCAAAATTATTACAAAAAGCTGCATAAATTACTAACACGCGCGTTAGTATATTCCAATTTATCATATTTATATCAAGTCTATAATAAAGAAGCAGTCCATTAGGTACATATACTTGCACAACAAAATTCTGCAGCTAATTTAATAAAATAAAATAAAAATTTTACACTCTGTAATTACTGTACACTCTATACAGAATATGCAATCAAACACAGGTAAATTTACATATATAACCACTTTCCACTCATTGTCCTTCCATACATAACATATTTTGTGATAAATTTCCTTTTCCCTATAAGCGAATAGAGCTACGTTGTATTCCCCATAATATACGTTCTCATATAAAATTCATGTCCTGGAAACATGATTTATATAAAATAAAAATTAAATCTTTTATTATTTACATATTACGAATACGTTACTAAGCCTCGCCAGTCCAACAACATTAATTCATAAAAAAAGCTCCCGACATACAAAACTCTACACTAAATTTTAAAATTGCATTGAATACACACAACATTTGTTTAGAGATGTGCTTTCGAGTTATATGTGCGGTATATGTAAAAAAATGTTATTTGTTAATGTAAATACCGCACCCCTTCCGTTGTTGCATAACTATATGTGAAAGGGTTGATGCCTCAAAACAAAAAGATTTTTTTTTCGGTTAGGTTTTTCCATATTACCATGAATGGCAGGCAGAATGAATAATGCTTTATGTATACATACGGGTACCTTGGCTAAACTGTACATACGAACATACTACACATTATATCCACCAGAGCTTTTTGGTTTTATTAATTTTTATGTTTAATTTCCATTCTTGTGCTTTTAATAAACGTGTGCATTATAAATTCATTTTGGTTAAATATGTATTTGTAAAAAATACGAATAATATTCTGGAAATAATTTTACTTACATTTTGTACAACTGGCGGCTAATAACAACTAAAAAAAATCGCCAAACAAGTGAAAAAGTTGTTATATTGTCTTGCAATGTACTATATACATTATATAAATACAGTACACACAATAATGATGACAATTGGCATGGGAATTGATGCGATGTTGGTGTATACAGCAATATGCTGTAACCCAAAAAACGATGTTCAACTTGTCCGAACCAAAAAAAATGCTTGACGCCGTGTAATGTGAACAAAATTATGTTTCATGCGATATTTACCGTATTGCCATATCATTATAATAGGAAGCTTTAACAAGAAGAACATGGCATGGTTGTTTGTTATGTGTGTTTATATAATCGCGTACATGGTATATAACGTATTATAAGATTATATACTTGAGTATATTATATGTAGGTACGAGTATATATGAAAAACAAGAACATTTATGCTAATTAGAGATAACAGCTAAAACATATACACAGCATAAAATATTTTTATGATAATGTTTTTTGGTTTATCTAGACACACGAGCAAGTATATATAAGTAACGTATTGATTGTAATGAACTGAAATATTGATTATGGCGGAAATTTTGTGGTTTTAAGTTTTATGTACATCAAAATAAGCGGTTTGTACTTTACATAATATCGTTGGTAAAGAAGTAATCATGACGATGTTAATATGCTTGATTAAATTATCGAGATCAAAAGCTGGTATCATGGCAATGAAAGCTTTTGCAAATCTAATTTTGATTATACTTAAACCTATATCTGCTTGGAATGATAATGATTTTTAAATTGTACAGATTAAACGTTAACTGAATATTTAGGCGCACGTGAAAAACGATGTATCATTTAAAGATTATAATGTTTTGAATAAATGGAAATACTATCATACTATTAAATATATTATACTACTAATATATTATACTATTAAAATTGAAATCTTATCATTAATCTTTATTAATGTCGATACGAGTTCCTTAAAACGTATTGAAAACAGTACTGTCGATACCACTAAATCAGTAGTGTTTAGCATCTCCGAATTTTTTTTAAATTTATTTAATTATGATATTTGACACAAATTCATTAAATACAACAGGTACACTCCACTTCACTTAAATAGGGCTAACATATTTTTTTCATTTGCCCAATTTATTATTTTCCTTTTTTTTTGAGTTATTCTCTATTATGCGTTGTTGGGAAGAGAAGTCAATAACAAAAACAATTAATGAGATTCTTTCAATTCTGAGAGTAAAACCGTTGTTTTTTGAATTTTGTTTAAAATAAGAAATAAAATTTGTATGTTTTAGTTGTGCAATGAATAGGACGAGTTGATTGTTTGAACTCTCTGATGATTTGTTTTTCTTTAAATCAATTTTTTACTGTTACCATGAAGTGAATTAAAGGTTGTTTCAAATTTAAAATACCCAAGATAGAAGAATAACGGATGCGTCAAGTGAAACTGGAGAAGTTATTAACTACCTTCATTCTAGTCCATATACAAACTTAACAAGAAAAAATAATGACGTATACTCTTTAAGAATTGCCTGGAATGCAAATGGCCTAGTGCAACGCATTTTAGAGTTAGAAATATTTTTAAACACAAAAAATTGATATAATACGTCTTATCTTAGAAAGTCGTTGTACCAAAACCTCGTATGCTAAAATACGTAGATATCAGTGCTATCAAACTATACACCCAGCAGAAAGAGCTAGAGGCGGGACAGCAATCCTTATAACGGATAATATAAAACACCACGAAGAATTAAAATAGAGGAGAAACCCTTGGAAGTAGCTACGGTATCTATGGAAACCAAAAATAGCGAAAGCTATATTATATCAGCAATCTACTGTCCACCAAGATATAACCTAAAAAAGAAGACTACATCAAACTTAAAAACTCTCTATCTTTCTCGCTCTCTCTCTGTCTCTCTCTTTCTCTCTCTCTCTCTCTCTGGCACTATATCCCATCAAGGGATTTGGCCGCCTCACATGAGGTTTCATAATCATATTTTCAATTCGGATAATGAGTGATTACTTCATTGATCCTAAACCAGCCATGAAATTCGTTCCTATTTGTCACCACCGGGAATCGAACCCGGGACCTCCGGTCGCTGGAGCAAGTATGCTAACCACTTTGCAACCGGAGGGGCAACTTCATTATTCGCTTGGCAATAATTTTATTATTGCAGGCGACTTTAACGCGAAACACATATTCTGGGGATCAAATAGAACTAGTCCCAAAGGAAGGGAGTTATTTGAAGCAGGCAGAACAACAAAATGTGAGTTTCACCCCAGTAGAAAGCCAACCTACTGGCCTATGGACCCAAATAAAATTCCTGACCTTCTGGATTTTTATATACTTCTGGTAGAAAAAAAACGCATAATTCTTTTTGCTTCATTTATAAGGGGAATTCTCAACGAAATATGTATTATTAAATAAAATTTAATCGAAAACGAAGGCCGATGATAAACTCCCATCCGACGGTCTGATGATCCAAGGCAAAATCTGGACTCGTCGGAGAACAAAACATTGGCTCATTGTTCCATTGTCCAGTTTTTATGTTCTAGAGCAAATGTTAAACGAGCTCTGCGGTGTGCTGTAGACAACTCTGGACATAAGGCTGGCCTTCTTGCAGTCAACTTAGATTCCTTGATTTGTCGATGCACGGTCCTTTCACTAATGGCTGGATCTCGGGATCCGATTAGGTTTGGTTTGATGCTACGGCCAGTTACGAACCGTTTTCTCAATCAAATTAATTTAATATACCTATCCTCAGCGAGTATTGTACATCGATTTCTCCCACTACCAGCACAAAGATGATCTTGTCCATTATCCTGGAATCGTTTGATCACTCTTGATATTGTGGATTGGTCCGCTCTTAACAGTTGTGCAACGTAAGACTGAGTTCTTCCTTCTTCAACTAATGTAATGGCTCTCACACAATACTCAACACTCAAATGATTTCTTCCGACCGACAAGTTATTCATTTTTATTTGTTTTTAATGAAAAACCTTACTCTTACACTTAATTGTATAATTTAAATAACAATTCACTGTAAATAAACCTTTAGACTGAACAACCAAAATGGTCAAATTTGTGCTAAACTCGAATTCAACAAAACTAATGGTATTTTTTAATGCATGTGTATTTCAGTGAGAACAAGATACTTTATAGATTTTATCATAATAATTACAAAAACAATTATTAAGCTACTCATCGTAATTTCAAATATAAAGGTTATACTTTTTTTTGTCCATAAGTATATATCAGAGGTATCTCCGAAAATTACCTAGCAGTTGAAAATGAAGAAGGGCTATCGTCAGACCATTCTCCAGGTTTAATGGCAATAAGTGACACGGTTTTAAGGAAAACAAGTCCTCCAAGACTAACAAATAACAAAGGCAACTGGGACTACTTTCGACAGCTAGTTGAAAATAGCGTCAATTTACAGGTGCAGAAGAACTAGAAAACCTCACTGAAAGCGAGCAAAAAGCGGCCTGGTAATGTACTCCTGGTCAGCCAGAAATAATACAAAAAAGTATATACTATCCAGTTGAAGTGAGAGAGTTGGTTAACAAAAAAAGAAGAGCTCGTAAGACTTGGCACAGAACTAGAGCCCCTGAAGACAAAACAATCCTAAACAACTTGTGCAACAAACTTAAAGTACTTATAAAGGACATTAAGAACGAGTCAGTTACAAGCTCTCTAAGTAATCTGACAGGTAAACCTGACACAGACTATTCTATGTGGAAAGCCACCAAAGGCTTAAAAAGGCCTAAAATGCGAGTGCCACTCATTAGAAAGGTTGATGGAGCAGTTTTCGCTCGCAGCGAAAAGCAAAACGCTGATCTGTTTGCCGAACACCTAGAAAATACCTTTAAACCACCAACTGGACAAACGGATAATAATAATCTAACACCTATAAGCAAAGTAGACGACGCATTTGTACTACCAGTTACTCTAAAAGAAATCAAACAAGAAGTAAAAAAACCTCAAAGATAAAAAAGCCCCTGGATACGACTTGATAACGAGGCAAATAATCAAAGCTCTACCAGAAAAATCACTAAGGAAACTACAGCACATAATCAATGCTATCTTTAGACTATATCATGTTCCGAAACAGTGGAAAGTAGCGGACATCATAAGGACAAAACATCGTATAGGCCTGTTTCTTTGTTAACAACAACAACATCAACAATTTTCGAGAGACTGTTTCTCAAGAGATTAAAGCCAATTATAGAGAGCAATTATAGAAATCTTATACCAGCACATCAAATTGTGTTTCGAGAAAGGCACTCAACGATAGAACAGGTACATAGAATTACTGATATAATTGAGAAGGTGCTGGAATAAACGAAAGTATGTTCAGCAATATTTTTAGACGTAGCCGAAGCGTTTAATAAGGTTTGGAACCGTGGTCTAGAATTTAAGCTCCAACTAGATTTGCCAAAACAACATTTTGAATTGCTAAAATCAACGAGTGTTACTTCTGAGTGAGAAACGAAGGGGAATACTCTAAACTGAAGAACATATTGGCATGGGTTCCACAAGGCAGTGTTCTAGGCCCCGTATATACCTCCTGTATACAATGATCTACCGAACATGAAAGAAGCTAGAATAGGAACTTTTGCTGATGACACAGCTTGGCTAAAGTTTACATTACGTATACATCGAGAAAATCAGGTAAGGAGTAAAAAAAAATTAAATTTTTAAATGGATTATTGTTTATTAACAGTTTTATGAGAGGGAAGCTAAATTTTTCCGGAAAATTCGGGAAAATTTTCATTTAAAAAAATTGCTTACTATTTTATTCGAAATAAGTACAAATGTGTAATTTTTATAAAAAATTTAGTATTAGCATTGTATCTTAACAATTTTTCGGAAGTACGAGTAATTTTTCCAGGAAAATTTTGAACTTTTTTCAATTTTTGTTTTTTACTTAGTTTAAAATTATAAATAAAATTTGACACTTGAAGAATTATAAAAATTCTGGAAAAGCGGTTGTTTAGGGACAACAGCCCCCATCCTCTAAAGTACACAACGAATTAAAATTACATTAAAAAAAAAATTTATATACTAAAGTTGATTTGTTTTGTCATGTGTGGCACTATCAGAAGAAGCGATAAGAGCGATAAAAACTTTTTGATCTGTGTCTGCAAGGTTGACGAAGCAATTATTATTAATCCAAATAAAAAAAAATATTCAAAAAAGTGAAAAAGTTATCCGGAAAATCAAAAAAATTTCCAGAAAAATTTAGCTTTCCCCTCCTAAAAACAGATAGTAAACAATCCTGCAATTAAAAATTTTCAAAATATATACTCCTGATCTGATTTTCTCGATGTACGCGTAAAGTAAAATTACGCCCACAGCTGTTATGACCGCCGATGCTAGTATTGTTGAGTGAACTGGACAAAAAATGGAGAATAACACTTAACGAATCGAAATCAACACACATCAACTTTACAATTAAGAAATTTTAATATATTCCGATTAGACTGAATTTGCAATAAATTCCATATTCTGATAATGCTAAGTACCTCGGCTTGACGCTAGACTCTATACTCAGGTGGAAAGTTCATGTAAAAAAGAAAAGACAAGAACCGAATTTAAAATTCAGAAAAATACACTAGTTTATTGGAAGAAACTCCGGACTGACAACGCACAACAAACCGCTGTTATATAAACAAATCCTAAAACGTATCTGGACATATGGTATTCAGCGTTGGGGCTGGGCAAGGAAAACTACAGTGAAAATCATTGAAACATTTCAAAACAACGTACTACGTAGCATTGTGAATATCAGCGATGAAATACAAAAATTTGCAAGGAGTCATGTTCTGCGACTGCAGCAGCATGACAACGAGGTGGTGCGGAACCTACTGGATCGCGCCAATGGGCCGAAGCGCCTAAAAAGAACAAAGCCTTTGGAATTAGTGGTTCCCTGAGCCGCTTAGAGAGCCGTCTAGAAGAATAGATTCCTAAACTAATACAACAATTACTAGATATTCCATATGATTAGTTGTAATAATATACAGAAATAAAAATTTCTTAAAAAAAAAAATACTTTGATTTTATTGGGAGTCATGTGTATTGGAAAAGGGTGAAGTGATGTTGGGAAAGGTAAAAATAATGCTTAAAAAGAATCAAATATTACGAATCGCGTGATTGCAAGATGGGCAGAAGAAGCAAATCGTTTATCAATAATTACATTAATAATATTAAAAACTATGGCAAAAATATGAAAGGCCGAATAGCAGAAGCTACGTCACCGCAAGACAAACGCGTTATCGTTCGGAAAACATAAAATTCCACATACTATGTGGCGAAAAACAAAGGAAGAACCGGTAAAATGACAAATGCAAGTACTGATCGTGCTACGTATCTAAAGATTATAAAACTGCAAAAAAAACACCATTGAATGGTTTGCGGTGACCCGATTTCAACCAACATCTTGTCCATCTGGGCTACAAAAACGTCACAAATGCTCGGAAATGCAGAAATATTTTGAAAACTTCTCTCTTGAACGTTGCTGATATTTATTTTTCATTGCCTATCACCCAGAATAACCAGAACTTTTACATTTAGATTCATAACGAAGTTCTAGTTTTTCAGATTCTACCGGAACTTCTACACAGACAATTACGTGCTCACACAATATAATCGTTCATTATTCCGTCTCCAAGTCTAAGACTGGTGTGTGGTATATGATTACGAATTTATTGTCTGGCAAATTGGGATTTATGTATGTTCAGAGTTGTGGTTTCAGCAGGAAGGTGCCGCATGTCATTCATCAACAGAAACAATTGATGTTTCAGTTTCAGAATTGCTAAAAGGCGACCTCCATTTTCTTCTTCAAAATATCGTGTACTTCTTTTACGATAACTGTACTTCCTGCTCTGGGAGAGATTGCACAGATGTGGATGTTGTAAATCATAGAATAGTCGCTAAATTTAATGTGGAATGTTCGGTCTTAGCAGATCATTATCAACCCAAAGCTCTATTTGTTTGGCTCCCAAAGCTTTATTTCCCAACTTTCGCAGTATTTTGTATAATGTACTTAATTTCGCGAATATCTCTTCTTTGCTTCTGAGATTTTATACGTACAACTTAATATACGGAAATACGTCATCCTTTCAGTTCTTATTTGGAAAGATGATTGATTATATTGCTTTTGAAGTTTGTCTGGGGGATTTAATTTTTTTTTTGATTTGTTTAGTAATCATGCATGCTCCTTTTCCTCCTAGAAGAGTGTGCTTTTCCGCAATGTATATACCTCTGGAGGTCATCTCTCAGTTAACGCATTCTGCAGTTAGGTGTTGTCCTGCACATCTAACACATCTTAGTTCTTTACTGCAATATATCTGCGTATATGTTGCATATATGTCGCCATATGTTTGGCATCTGTTGCATTGGAAAGTTATTTTAGTTGTTTCTTTGTTTGGTGGCTCCATTTACACTCACCAGCCTATTGAAATAGTTATTCCATGACAGGATATAGTAGTAGAATAGATCTTATGTCTCCAGTCGATTTTGTTAAACTGAACTGATGAATCTTAAGCTTTTCAAGTGTTTTTTGACTGAAATCGGAAGTAGCTCAAATATGTCCGTATGTTTGCAAATATTTCCAATATTATATACATACCATAAATTTCGATAAATTTCTTTAGATGTTTTGAAATTTTATTGTCAATGGCGAATTGAGTTCAATAACATTTCCTATAAATTGGGAGACCCTTACGAAATAAGCTGAAAATTTGTGTACCAGAAGTGGTAATATTTTTGATTATATAAGACAGTTCTACCAGAAGTCCGGTAAGTTTAAATGTTCGATTTAGAAATCATGTGTGGCGAACTCGTGATCTGTGATTGTTCCATTCATGGTAAACAATAGTCGGGTGGCTATAACATATTCCCCTCACCATTCTTTTTTTATATTCTATTCAATTAACTGAACAAACTTTAGCGAAATTTTCGTAAGATCGCAATTCTGACATTTTAAAAAATTCTGTAATATCGACAAGTAGGATCTTGCCAAACATGTTGGTTTTATTGGGGACTTTTGCTTATTTATTATTGGTATCAGTTGAGATGAAACGTTAGTTTTCGTGTCTTGCAGTCACAACGAGGGTAGCTCCAAAATGTTGAAATTATTTTACGTCATTTGGCACAGTTCATATATCTGTGATAGACAACATCCACACATATGTATAATCGTGGTACGTTTTAGCATAAAATGTTTTTCAACTTGCAAATATAATTCGATTTGTTTCTTCGTCAAAACTTTTTTGACATTATCATTCGCATTTTACCAAAGCGTTAATGGTTTGCATAATAAAACCTTTTTCTTCAAAATATAATAAAAAAAACTTATTCTGGTTACTGAATACTAGGCATATAAATTTTCTTGTAGCTTACAGTTTGGCATGAAAATTTTAGTTTACATGCAATAAATTAAATCCTTTTATTTTGTTTGAACTATCGACAAAAACACTGACCAACATGAAGCACTAAAATGGTAAAAATCAATGTTCTTGAATGAATCTAAGTTTGCTTACGATGTTAATTCTTGTAGGTTTGGTATTTGTTAGGAGGCACTACTTTGCACAGAACGCAATATTACTTTCTCTACATCATCTTGCATGAGGTTTAAATATGAACAACTATCGAACTTCAGAAATTGATTAAGAATCTTTCTTGGTATCAAGACAATAAATGTGAACAAATTTTATATACAAAAGGAAATTCAAATTTGATCACCACTTTTACAAAAGAAGTCCGTATGGAATCAAAACCAATATTAGACTGCCAACCGTGATTTCCCATTGACTTTCACCAAAAATTTTCATTTCTCTCCCATTGACAATAACAATAACAACACCAACATATAAAATAATGTCTTTATGGCGAAAATCAATTTGTTTTTCTTTTAATTTGTGTGCCATTGTTCTGCTGTTGTATCCATATTCCCTATTAATATGACTTAGTTTTTGGTGCGCTCTATTTACGTTAGGGAGCATGGTGATTTTTATGTGTGTACAAAACGCAAAAGAGAAAATAATTTTTATTTATATTTTCATTAACATAGATTTTCGGTATATTCCTCGGATTTGCCCAGACTACAAAAACAATATACAAGGCAACTTAATAGACGAAAATAATTGAGATAGATTATAATCTCGATGATGTGAAAGTTGAATAACAATACACCAAATAAAAACACAAACACATATAGAGCAACAAATACGACGGTGTTGGGCAAATGTGTATACGAAGAAAATATCCATTTAAAAATCTTTTCAAAGCTTCAAAGCTTTTTTGTTTGTTTGTAATTGTATGTATGTAGTGTGTGTTGTTTTGTGTGATTCAATCGCCTTATACATTGTACGAGTATATAAAGCTGCTATTCTGTACTAAAAAAGCTAAATAAAGGAAGGAAATTTTATTTTCCGCTTTTCATCTCCCGCTATATGTTTGTATGTATAAATATATGTCCCGTTATATACGAGTGTACGTACGTTTATATATAACGGTAATAATTTTTCCGTCTTGTTTTCCCTGTATTTTTGTTTTTGCTATATAGAGTCGGTTCCGAAGCAATAACATAAATTGAAATGAATTGAAATTAATGAATGAATGGATGATGAAAATTTGTCTGTTTGTATAGAGATCGTATTATTATTAAAATTTACTATTATTTTTATTACTTGTATAGTATATACATACTATAAACGAGTATAATATCTAGTTATATACGTAAAAGCTTGTTTCCTTCTTTTTATTTTTGTTTTAATTTGGTTTAACAGCACAGTGAAATTTTTAAATGGTGAGAATTTTTTTTTCGTCTTATGTTGGTACGTTGAGCTTTTCATTTTCTATCGTGTTTGTTTTTGTAGAAATGATGTGCTAGATGGAAGAGGGCGGCGGGAGGGGGATGAGGAAGCAAACCAAAAAAAAAAACATTATGTTATTTTGCTTATTTAGAAATGTGATAAATTGAAAAAATATTTTTTAAAATTTTATAAAAAAAATATATATATTTTGCTATAAGCTGTTTTAGATTTATCATTATTATCTTTAGCAGCAGCAGAATACAAAAACAAAGAACATGTTTTTCGAAGATTTTCAAGGTTTATATAAGATTAATAAATTTTCAATGAAGCTTTACTAAATAGATTTGTGTTTTTGCGAAAATTACCAGTTGTATTTTCTTTCTTGTGTACGTTTACGGATCTCTTTGTCTAATTTCAGGTCAGTAGTTTTAATTAGAACATGTTTCGTAACGATAAGTTGAATTTAGGTCAATTTTCAATCGAATATTATTCTGCTGTCTCGCTAATAATACAAAGAGCATGAAGCAAAACTGTGGCTTATAATTATGTATCTTGACTCAAGCAAATTTTTTGTAAGATATCTTTCAAAGTTATCTTCCGCAAAAACAATGGCTAAAATAACGAAAGATACGTACAAATTATGTAATAAAAATTAAGAGCCAATTTTTTCATCATGATTGTGTTGTTAATCAGTTTGAGATTTGTTTGGTTGCGTTCACTAAAACGAAATCACTTCAAAACCTTTGTTTAATTCATTATATTTGTGAGGTTTCATCCTTGCCAATTCCCAATTCAATGACGGCGTTGTGTCGTACACACTTACAAATTTTCCCCTTGCATCGAGGCTTATATAAAGGAATCTTGTAACTCCTAAAAATATTTACGATGCAGTTGCCTCCAAAAATAATGTAATACGTGTGTCGAAAGAAAATTTATTAACTATTGTTTAGCGAATTTATAATAATTCGCTAAAGCATCGTGTATATACTTTCAATATAAGTTTAAAATATTTTTCATATACAGTCAAACCTGTTTTCGTGCAGTCTTTTTTGTGTGGTCTTTTTTGTGCGATTTTTTTATGCGGTATGGGGCGTTCCTTCAAAAGTTAACTCAATTTTAGAATCAAAAAAAAAATCTATTTTGCTTGCCAAATCCCGTTTTTTATTTTCTTTCTCTTTTTTCTGTTTTTTTGTTTCTAGAATTTTTGGAATTGGGCCTGCTCAATTGAATTTGACCATTTCATAATCAATAATTGTAAAATTTAATTTTCAAAATTGGAATTATATAAATACGTTCTTTTAATAAAATATATTTTTGGTCGTCCTGAAAAGAACGTTTGGGTTTTTGACGTCATTAATAAATTCTATATAATCCGCTCCTACGTGCGGCACGCAGTGCGACATGTTTGCTGATCCCGGGACCTACGTCCCCCGAGATTCAAATCTAAAGCCTCTCGGAGGGCTAAGCGGGGGGGAGCGCAGCGACCTCCCGCGTGCCCGTGAGAGTTATCGAAGCCGTTAGCCTCTACAATTATTGCATTTCAAAATGTTGTGCATTTCAAAACCTTGTCGAATGATTGACAATAATGTGTGTTAATAATACATAATTAACAAAAACTAACTAATACAACTATAGCAAACAAATAATCTCGTAAACAAACAAAAAACACCACCATAAAAAAGAAGAGAAACAAAATTTCCTTTACTTCATAAACAAACTCAAAAAAAAAATACGAAAACAATGTAACGTGTGCTAATGATAATAAAACGAAGTTTGGCAAGCAAAATAGATTTTTTGTTTTGTTTTTGAAATTGAGTTAACTTTTGAAGGAGCGCCCGGTATGGAAAAAATTTATTCAGTACAATCTGCTAAAATTATTTCAATATTTCAATCAAATTAGAACATAATTGAATGTGTTTGATATATTTAGTTAATTGACCTTGGTCATTTTGTTTTTTTCAATTTTTCACATTTCATCACATTGTGTAAGTATTGTGTCAGGTCTTGCAATATTTTGAGTTATTTTCTCTGTGAAACTTTTTTATGCGGCCTCTAAAAAATTTTTTTAAATGTGTTGCGAAAACTATTTTTTATACCTATACATACTCGTGAAGTTTCGGAAGATTTTTTTTATGCGGTCCCTATTACCGCACAGGTATGACTTGCAGTTTTGTGAGTGCAGTCTAACGCGACAACTGAATTTTACAACTGAAATTCGTAAATTTCTTTTGGTCAATATTGAATATTTTTTTCAGTAAAATAAAACAAAATAAATAATTAGTATCGAATTAATTTATGAAACATTTTGCATGCATTGAATTTCACTTCTTCATTATGATGCAACTGTATGCAACTGTAACACTTTCAATGTAAACCAGCTGCACAATTAGTAAGTTACATCAATTTGATTTAAATGCAATTTGTTACATATTGTAATTCAAACTATAACGATTTTGTTATGATGCAAAACTTACTTCTAACAACGATATGTGTTTGCGCTGGAATCAGATACATAATGCATACATAATTATTCCAGTGTGTATTTTTTACACCGCGTAATTTATTAATATTCTACACGTGTAGACGATGTATGTAGATAATTAAAATAATGGCGTAGACAAATGTGTACTATTCCGTACAACACAATACGTCGACAATGTCTAAAATTATTATTTTTGTTAGCAATCAGTAGATTGTTCAGAATATAATTGTTAAATGGAACCATTTTAACCCTTTCGAAACGGAATGGTACATATTTGTAGCATATCCTTAGAAATCGGCTGGTACACATTTGTACCACTAGATGTTTGAAACTGCACTTCTTGCTTTAAATGATATTAGCAATGTACCAGTCCGTCCTATACGGAACAAGTAACGGTAATTTACGACAATTGTCACATTTTTTCTGTTCGTGCAATTCAGTTTAGTAACAAACTCGATGGTGACGACAAAGATTTTTATGAATTAAAACCCTTTCGTTACGGATTTATAATTTCCACTCTATCTCATTTTTTTACTGCTATATGTTGATCGACTATCTATCTGAACATAATCACTTTAACACATTTCAGGGGATCTTCATAGGTAGGGTACATATTTGTACCAATCATATTTTTATGGTACACTGGTGATTTTTATGAGTTTTCTTTACTTACAGAACCGCTGGTACAATAGTGTACCACATAAAAATACGGTTGGTACAAATATGTATTATATCCCCCTACCTATACCATGAGGTTCCCCTCAAATGTGTTAAAGTGATTATGTTCAGATAGATAGTAGATCAACATATAGCAGCAAAAAATTTAGATTGAGTGGAAATTATAGAGCCGTAGCGAAAGGGTT
This sequence comes from Nephrotoma appendiculata, assembly GCA_947310385.1. Lineage (NCBI taxonomy): Eukaryota > Metazoa > Arthropoda > Insecta > Diptera > Tipulidae > Nephrotoma > Nephrotoma appendiculata. The sequence goes on along the minus strand of OX371223.1, from coordinate 239,444,202 downwards.
AAGATGGATAGCTTCCTTCTTTTCACATTGATTGATTAGAATGTACGGCCAAGACTAAGCAAGGATCCCGGATACGCCGGGCCAACCGTACAGCCCTTTTACATATAACAAGATGGAGGGATAGGAAAGGTTGTTAGGTATGATAGGCTTGACCCGGTTACAGACACCTAAGTAGTCAATAGTTAGTAAAGCACAAGACGGCACAATTATTTTTGTTCTTCGGGATATAAATAAAATTCCATTATTTAATGATTATTTAATGATTTTTATAACTAAATTAATTATAATTTGATTTTCGTAAAACAAATAAAATAAAATAAATCGAATCTAAATATTGTAGTATCAAACGGATGGATCCCCTCTTCAACGGATAACATTACCATCCTTAATAAACCAAAAATGAAACAAAGACATCTGGTTTCAAAAATAGCTAATCTGGAATCTATAAGATAATATATCAATAATGAATGTGTCACAGGTTAAGAATCCCCAATACCTACACAAATTAACCTATTACAATTTATTCCCAATCAGAATTAAATAAAACTATTAAGCTAATCAGGAGTCTCTAATATGACAGAATTAGTAATAAGTAACTATTAGAATATAATCTAATTAAAGAAGTGCCATGATCCCAAAAATACAAAAAAACATCTATGCATTAATATTTGTCTGATTATAAATTTCATTGTGTAGTCTCCAAGCCAAAAAATAAGTCAACCCATAAAGTTTCCCTCCACCGACACTTTAATGTTACGTATAACCATAGTCATTTAATCTATTAAAATAATATTAGTAAACCAATTGTCGTGAGACAAATTAAATCTTAAATATACAATTAAATTAAATTAACATAAGAAAAACTACAATTAAATTGTAATTACAATTCGACCTATAATTAAAAATGTATTATCTGGTTAATAGTGGAAATCTATTAAATTCCTAGCGACGGAAATTGTCACTTCAATGCAGTTTTTGAAGCAAACTAACTTCGATCTGAAACCATAAATGGTCGTTAACAAACACGATCAATTTGGAAGCTTTATACCCAGTAAAACCTATTGAAAGATTTTATAAGAAAGGAGATTCTTAATTACAAAAAATATATATATATATATATATATATATATATATATATATATATATATATATATATATATATATATATATATATATATATGGGGAATTCCAAATTAGTCATTGGGACATTTAGAAACAATTTAATTTTTTCTTTTGTTAAAATAGTTCAGAAACACCTATTTTTTCCAAAAGTGTCTGGCCGCAGTAAATCAGGTTCAGGCATTGTACACGGTTTAGATACGTTGTTAAGTTTTAAATATCGATATTGACTTAATAAATGATAATTTATTATGTACAAATTGTTGTTAGTTATCGGGACCGTAAAATCTTAATAGTTCGACATCCACTCACATTTTATCATTTTTCTGCGAGATCTTTTGAAACCAATATGAAATTAGTACTTAACTTTTAGCTCAGATATGTGCTGATTAACAAATCAAGGTTTGAAATCTATTATGCTACTTAAAGTTTGCTTAATATAACAAAAAATAATTATGTTAGTCATCGGGACAAAAAAAGTTAGTCATTGAGACACGTATGAATTTTCTTACAAAATGAAATAATTTGACCTCATATAGGTACACCAGAAGTTCATTATTGTATTTTTAAGGTTTTTAAAACTAAATTTATTAACTTCATATAAATTTTTATTCCATCATATTTCATTAATTTTGACAAAAACATAGAATATGGAAAATAGAAATAAAAATTAAATTATTTTAACAGACGTTTGTTCCGATTGTACCGTGAAGGACACCGAAATCTCCGTTTCACTTGTCTTTTTAAAATAGTTTAGTGAATGTAATTTAGGAATTCTAGGAAGATTCTTCCACCTTTTCTCTAACTGGATTTTATTTTGATTAATTTCTTTTTCAGTAATTAAGTGAATTTCAATTCCTTTAATATTTGTCGATGCACATTCATAGAAGTCAGTGGCGTTAGAAATTTCAAAAGAATTCGCTTTAACAAGAGAAGTTATTTTTCGTTTTAGCCGCTCCAATGCCATCTACAGCTCCCTTACCATGACTGGTTGCAAAAAAATTCCAATCGATGGGTACGCCAAAATCAGATTCAGCGAATAATACATTAGAAACACTATATCTATTTTTAAATTGTTGAACTGCTCCGTCAGAAAAAATGTGAATATAGCATAGATGTGGAAAACGTTGTTTTAACAACTGTATAATATGTTTTATAAATGACCATACTGATAATTTATCGTGACATAAGCAGTCACTTACTATTGCATAGGAAATTGTTTCTATTGCATATATCGCTTTATAGTTTTCGGCAAAGTCGATCTGAAAATAAATTATGTTGATTTAAGTACAGAATTTTAGAAATTTTAGAAAAGTAATACTCAAAGATACCTGAAGAAGTGCTTCACACGGTTTTATATCATTTCTTAATTTATCGAAATGAAGCGATTGTACAGTTTTAATATAAAAATGTTTTTTAAATTTCGAAAGATTACATTTTAAAATGTTTAACAAATCATCAGTGGATCCAGAACAAGTCTCAAATCTCATTTGCTTTTCCACAAGTTTCCACTGTTTCCATAAAGCATCAGTAACCGTATACTTAATTGGGAATAAATCGTCAATTTCAAAACACTTTTCGCAAATGCCCAATATGCAGTTTTCGTTATAATTATTGCAACATATTTCAGACACAAGTTTTTTCAGAGTTTTGGGGAAATCTTAAAATACTTTTCCTAAAGACGTCAAAATAAATTCTGCATTGGCATGTGTCGGACAAACACAAACGTTATGAGGCATTTTAAATATAATAAATATCTCTGGAGAACGTAGTTTGAAAAACTTTGATATTCCAATTGCACAATTTGGATAATCATCTTTAAATAACTCGAATGCCTCTTTTATGCTAAACATCATGTGCCTGATAGGTATAAGAATTCGGTTTCCCTGGGTTTTACCGACTTTAGGTCGTTTTTAGATGGTGACACTCGACTTATATCATTCTTGTTATAAAATTCAACCACAATTTTATAAGTTTGGGCATATAAGCCTGTGTTACGACCGGATTTCTGTTTTGAAACTCCGTTTGGAAATACTTCTGCAGCAATCTTTGAAATCACACTTTCCCTTTGAGTCTGTGTAGCTGGTAAAGCCTTTCTTACTTTCGCAAGTGCTTTGCCTAAAGCTTGGGGACACTTGTAATCAGCTTCTCGATAATCCGCAACGTTTTGCTTCCTTTGTTTTAAATTTTCCCGATATTTTTGTTTTCTCTCCCTCTCGTTTTTACGGATAATAGTCAATAACTCCGAATTATTAGCAATTTTCTCTGCTTTTCGAGCGCGGTATTCTTTATTAAGTTTTCGTTTTTTTTTCGAAATATATTTTATATTTATCTTCGTCCTGTTTTCTTTTTAAATAACATTTTTGCGAACGATTCCGTGCCATTTTAAAGCTACAATTTTTTATTTTTTATTCTCTTGCAGAAAATTTTGTCCCATTGACTAACATTTAATTATTGCCTACCTTTATTAATTTTAAACTTATTTGGTGAAAAAAGAAAGTTATCGTCGCTCATTGTAAGCTACGTTAGTTTGTAGAATATTTGAAATATTTCATTTATCATTATACAAAAAATAGTAATATTTTGTTAGGCATCCGGACAAAAATTTGAAATTAAAAAAAATTTAATTTAAAAGCAAGGAACTTACCGTATCTATTTGAAATATAGTTCTAGACTAACTTGGATCAAATTATTATTCGACAAGTCAAACATAAAATGAAAAATGAACGGTGAAAACTTGATCAATTTTTTGGAATATTTTAGTTGCAGAAAAAGGGGTTTACATTTTTGTATTTAACTTCCATAAATCCAAATAATTTTTAATTAATTTGCATTTATTAATTGAATAAGAATGTTAAAGAGTCGGAAAAAAGGTAGCATAAAAATTCGACAGCTATTTTTAAAAGTAAAGTTTTGGTTTCATTTAAGGTGGAATTCCCCATATATATATATATATATATATATATATATATATATATATATATATATATATATATATATATATATATATATATATATATATATATATATATATAAACCAACTTAACCCGGGATTAAAACGTTTATGTACAAATTATAATTTATTAATTTCTAATAATAAAACTCAGTATTAATAGCTGTCCAATCAGGAAACTATAAATAAAATATAGTATTAATGTTAATTATCTCAGACGGTTTAAGAATCTTAAAATATTTAGAAATGTTAACACTTTAAAATGTATTATTATTAGTAAGTCAAAATACGACCAAGTAGAAGCAGGACAAAATACACGGCTTGCACATACGCATGCCCAAATTGCACGAATGCAGATCCCACCCATCCACATCTCACACATGTGACGGAGAAACAAACCCCCCAGTCACCCAAGCACAAACTCCGTCCATCCATCCCCAATTCTGATAAAGCACCCTTTACCCTCAAGCAAATCTTCACTCAGAACTTCACCATTCTCTGATGACCATTTTGTCCCTTGTCTGATGACTACCATACAATAGAGAAGAAAAACGAACGAAATTACCACTCTTCATACGATACACTCCAACCAGACTGAAAAAAACACCACTACAGAAAATGGTAAATCTCCAAACGAAAACCACCCCAAAAACAAAAGCAATTCACCAAATATATAATATACAAACAAAGTCAATGCCCAGTAGAATGAAAATTCATTTATCCGCCGCACCTGCTACAAGATACAAACCAATAAAGCCAAAAACTTTCCAAAAAAATCTATAGTATTTGCACGAAAGCTTCTCTCCGTGTTTACGTTCCACATATGTACAAATAAAGTCCCTACATTTCGAGACGGCCACATACACATGCATAGACACTGATTAAACAGTTATCTGATTTGTTATATACTTTTCATTCATGAACGTTCATTACACACACACATATACATTGAAACACATTATTACATTAAATTTGCAAGTAAATATGTAAATAAAAGACAACGTAGGATCCAAAATTATACAATAACCAGAAAAAACGAAAATCGTCGGTCATCAAACATGTTTACTCGCAAAAACAACAACAAAAATGTTTAATGAGTGTAGCAAAACAGAATTGAAATAGCCCGTTCTCGCCCAAAAAAGTACTCACAATTACCCACTACCAGTGTTACCAATCGAAAAAAATCAAATGTATCCATTTAATAAACGAAATGAATCCATATGTTTCCATTCTATATTATTGCAAAATAATACTAAAATATTTCATTTTTTATATACATGTATTAAATATGTACTCCTATAACATCACAATTCATTTCAGTTAATCACATTTTTTATTAAACTTAACATATAAACTAAACAGGTACGATACTACCATGTACCCATCCGTCATTCTATACTTTAATTCTTTCGTCGTGATTCTTTCCAGGTTTCCTTCCCCTTCACCAACAAACTCAAAAGTAACGAGGAAAGAATCACGACGAAAGAATCAAATTGTGGAATGGCGGAACTATAAGGTATTTCATTTACTAAATTCTAATATATCAGTTCTATTAAAATTTATACTTATTATAATATATAAAGTGTATACGTAATAGATAATTTATTCAGTTAAATATCTATTTAAAGTAACAGCCTCATTAAAATACAGGCGAAATAAAATTAAAGCAAAAATCACATTAAATAAGGGATTAAAAAAGTTATGTTCTGGCCGCGGTAACCAAACTTCACTCGCCTTATTTGAAGCAAGGGATTTACGCTCTTGTTTTGTTAATAATTCTTTCGCTGCCATCATAGAATCGACCGTTTCAATCAATAAGCGATTTGTTTTTTTATATTTAGTTTGATTGAGGTCTGAAAAAATTCGTTCTGCCGCGGCCGAACTATGAGGTAAACTCATTAAATTCATCATGAAATTCGATAAATTTTCATAAATTGGTTCTCCCAATGAATATTTCAAGGAACAAAGATTGACCCAAAAGTTTTCAATACTATTTCTATTCAAATTTGTGAAATGTGACGAAATTCTTAGTAATTTAAATTCGTCTAAAATTTCATCTTTTTGAACTTTAAAATCAGATCGTTTTTGAATTTGTTGAGCAAGCTCAATATAAATTTTTTGACATTCTCTAAAATCTCTAGCAACTGATCTTCGTCAATATTGGTTGATGATAAAAACGTTTCCGTTGCTGATCCCATTGATAAATTTCGCAGAGCTAAATGATTTTCCTCGTTATGGAAGTCAATGTCTGATATGTCTACATTCCTCAAAGATATTGGTTTTAAAAAGTTGCTGAGAATCAATTTATAATTGTTTTCCATAGTTTCTAAAATCATGTGAATTCTAATTTGTTCCGATTGGAACTCCGCGTTCATTTTATTAACTATGCGCAGCGCATAAGATAAAAATAAAAAATATGTTTTATTGACGGGATCAGATAATTGTTCTTTTAATTTACTAGCTACATTACTTGTTCCTTTATCCTCCAAAGTGCAAGAAAGGAAATGCAGTTGAAGTGCATCCCATTGTTCAAGAATACGGTTTACCAGTCTCGAGCGATAGCCAACGCGTTTGAGCAACACCAAGAATTTTATGGGGCTTGATATTAAAAAAGTTCTGAAATTCTTTCAAATCGATACATCTTTTGGAGCTATGTGCGAAGAAGTTGAAAATATTTCGTGACAGCTGCTCTATTGAATACGGCAATTTTTGGCAAGCATTACTTGCACATAAATGCAGGGAATGACAAATACAATTTACGAAAAATAAATTTGGTATAACTTCCTTGAATAGCACTTGCACTCCATTAAATTGTCCGGCCATCACAGAAGCATTATCTGACCCCAGCCCAATAATATTTTCCAGTGGAATATTTAATACATTAAAATGATTCACAATTGTCGAATAAATATAAGCCGCATCAAATTTTATTAGTTTCAGCAATCCTAAAAATCGGTCCTTTATAAAACCCTTGTTTTTATCGAAAACACGAGCAACTACTGCCAAAGCTTTTGCTGCACTAACATCTGTTGTTTCGTCAATAATTATCGAAAATTTTTGATCACGTAATTGGCGCGCTACGTCCTCTCGTCCTTTAACACCCAAAATATTTTGCACGATTGAATTCGCTTTTGTTCTTCCACATTTTATTTGTGAGGCAATTTTCGAATCCGGGCAACATCTTGTTAGCAAATTAGGTAAAAAGTCCATTAAAGCGAATGGTAGATGATGCATGATACAGAACATAATCAACATAAGTTCTGCTTCTTTGACTTGCCTCTCAAGGTTCACTTTGGCATGGTTTGAGCAGAAATACACATCTATCGGTGTACCTTTGCTGGCTTCCAGATTTTTGTTATGAGTTAAATTGATATTGTGTCGAACAAGATGAGACCTTATATTTGTAATTTTAGTATCACATACCTTGCAAAATGCAGAACCAGCTTTATTTTCAACCCATTTAAACTCATCCAGCCACTGATATCTGAATGCTCGTACGCGCTTTATTTTTGTAGACGTTATTTCTACATCACATTCACTAGCACCACTATTGTCACGGGAGTCGGATTCGGTCAGGTACAGATTTGGTTTGGTAATTTGTGCATCTCGATGAACTTTTGAAACACACGAAGTTGGTCTAAAAATGATTAATAAATTAGAGATGTTTAAAGCCAAGGTAATAACCTTAATTATTCAAATATGGGTTTACTTACGAAACTACAGATGAAATCGAAGTTTTTCCGGGCTTTTGGTTTTTGGCGTTCGAATTGTCAAGTTTTTTTCGCTCTTGGCCCTCGGTATCGCGGCTCTTCTTATTTTTATTCGCTTGTTTTTGAGGAATCTTTCGTTTTAAGCTCTTAAATCCTTTTTTCGTTTCAATTTTATCACTGTCACTGAAAGTTTAATGCAATTTATTAATTTTTGTATTTAATTCTAATTATAAAGTAGTTTTTTTGAAATTTTTTAGGCAGATTACCAAAAAATTTAATCAACTTACATAGGTTTTGGAGGTATTTGTGATGGTGGATCCTTCTTAGTACGTATTAAAAACCTGTAAAATTATGTATAATAGTAACTTTATCGATATCAAATACATTATATTATATGCCTTCTTGCCTATCCATTGTATAATTAGTAGAAACTTTAAAAAACCACCTGCAGTTACTAAAATTTTATCTTTTCCAGAAACGTACCATTTCTATTGCGCTCGCGATTTCAATGACGGAAAAAAATATAAAAACAAAAATCAAGAAATTTTATTGGTATAAAAACTTAAATCCAAGCAACAAACGTATTCAGCAATTTATTCAGCGCGAAATGGAAGGCTATTTCACGCTGCACAAACATAAAGACCATAACATAAAGAAAATAAAAAAAAATAAGCAAACATAAAGAAAATTCAATTTTGGAGATTGTATTTGTATCCAATTGTCTCCAGCATAAATAAAATGTATCCAAAACAGTACGTTCCGTAACTATGTATCCAAATCTTAAATTTAATAACAAAATGTATCCAATGGATACAATTGTATCCAAAATGGTAACACTGCCCACTACATGAAAATACTAGTATTTTACACCTTTACGTGTTATAAAATACAGTTACCTAGCGTTTATATATGTATTTAAATTTTTCTTATAAAAATTGTGTTTTAATATGTAAGAATATAATATAGGTTAAAATTGGAAAAACACTTATCTTGAGCATCCTTTCGAATCAAAAAAGTCCTATACATATTGAAAAATTACACACAATGCAATTATTACAACTATTCAATATGAATAACTTTTCACTATACACTTTCACTACTTTTAAAACACACAAATTATTATTCATATTATTATTATTATTTATATATGCACATATTATTAATTAATTATTTAATTTTAACACATTTAAATTAATTACTTATTTATATAGAGGAGAGACAAAAAAACGTCTTTCCTCTACGACGTTCAATCGCTGACCTGATAGCTTCCTGAAAAAAAATTTAACCAGAGATACATATAGGTATTCGTATGTATATAAAATATGTCATTATGCTTGGAGAACGAAATAGTCGGAAACATTAGTATTACAATATGCTTTAGCTTTTTCGATTCGAAAAAAAATAAATATGGTCAGCTTTGTTAAAAAGATCTTTACATACAGTTTAAGTTTTAAACTAAAGCAGAGTCATCAAAATCAGAAGCACAATAAAGCTTCTCAGACAGGTAAATAAAGATCCTATAACTTCATCGATTCATAATCCTAATAAATGTGAAAGTTTTATAGAAGTCTTCCTGGATATTTCGGGCAAAATAACTTCATAGCCAAAAAGAAACAGGAAAACTAACCGTCGATTGATTTTATTGGTTCATGAATTTTTTATTCAATATTTTTGATATTGAAAGATTAATCACAGCTAATACTAATTTTTAATCTGCTAAAATTAAACTTGTAATTACTATTTATATCAAGCTAGATTTATAGTCGAACAATAGTTTGTTATACATAACCTTCTCATGTGGCTGAAGCATCTGTGTGCCGCTCCGCTCGTGTTGCACAAAAAAACCGGGTGCCGTTTGACACATTGGAAAGTGATTTTTTTGTAGCTGGATTTAACCTCTTAAAGTGTTATGATTATCGATAAACAAAAATAAAGAATAAAGAAAAATTATTGTTATAAAAACAGCTGATTAACATTCGTCGAAACATTTTTTTTTCTATGTTGGTATCACTGTCAGTGACATCTGTACTAATTGTCATATCAAAATATTCAATAGTGTATAGTATACGCTTGTCTTTCTGGAGTACAAAAAGTGCATTCGGCGATTTTTACAATGAGTGAAATTATTCAACAAAAAAGTTCCATTAAATTTTGTGTGCGGAATCAATTTTGTGGTGCCGAAACGACACGGAAACAGACGATCAATCGGCCGAATATCGTGCCAAATGTGAGCCGAAGTCGAAAAAACCACGTCAAAGCAAGTCAAAAATCAAGGTGATGTTGACAGTTTTCTTCGATTATCGAGGTGTGGTGCACTCCAAATTCCTTCCGGCCGGCTAAACTGTCAACAAGGAATATTATTTGAGTGTTATGCGTCGTTTGCGCGAAGCTATTCGAAAAAACGAGGCCAGAAATATGGGTCGACAACTCTTTGTTTTTGCTCCACGATAATGCACCTTCTCATTCTGCATTGGTTTTACGTGATTTTTTCGCCAAAAATTCCACCCATATCGGTCCGCAACCACCGTATTCGCTTGATTTAGCTCCGTGTGACTTCTGGCTGTTCAGCAAACTCAAACGACCGGTCCGGGGAAACCGTTTTGAGTCAATTGAAGACATTACCCGTGAATCGCTACGCGCATTGGAGGGTATTCCGAAAATTGACTTTAACAACTGTTTCGAGGATTGAAAAAAACTTTGGCACAAGTGTATTGAGGCCGGGGGGGGGGGGGGGGGTACTACTTTGAGGGGGACAAAATAGATTTGGAGAAATAAATAAAGGATTTTAAAATTATGAACAAAGTCTTACTTTTTTTTGCCCACAGAGTGCCCACTCTCTTAAAATTTTATTTTAACTTATCACTAACAAAATGTAAATTATAAATATTATATAGATAATTTTAATCTATTTCGTGCTATTTAACTCTTGATAATGAGCAGTGAGCTCGATATTGAATATATTTTGATTAATGAGAATAATATAAGGCTGAAAACACATTTAATGATCGTCAAATATTTAAAAATAAAGAGTTGCCGTTAAAGCTAATCGGCGTATTATAGGTCTTATAATATTATTAATATTGCAGCTCTAGCCTCATATAAGAATAACTAATACTAAATTATTATTGTTTAATACTAAATTAATGCTTCGTCGACATACTTTTATTTCTGAACTCTGTTCACAATTTCACTGATTGGTGTCCCTCTAGCATTATCTCCAACTATTTTACCAATACCAATACAGTGAAGAAGAAGTCTTGATAAGACGTGACTTGACGAGTAAAACTAAGAATGAGTCGAGGATGACACATGCATATCGCCACCACATGCATCCGATCATCTGTATCTCGAAGTTGATAAATTTTTGCAAAACCAAAATAAATGGAATTTAGACGTTAAATAACAAATCGGTCTTACCTCATCGTATGAATATAAAGATAATTTTTATTTATCTAGGAAGTCTTCAGTTAACTACGCATTGTCACCGTGTTCGTTGGACAGCTCTGTGAGCCAATCAATCTTCGATACACAGAACGTCTAAATTTCATTTATTTTCGTTTTACACAAACTGATCAACTTCGATGGGGTTTATAACAAATGAATCTAATCAGGGATAATCTTTGTTTGTCCAGGAAGTCTTCATCTACCTACTTATCTATTTACTTTTGCAAATATTTATCAACTATGGGGCCAATTACGGGATTGCTCAATCATATGTTTATTCTGTCTATGTATATTACTTAATATTGTTTTATAGTTTTTTTATTGTTACTAAACTATTGTGTATTTTTGATTCTCTTAGATTTTTTTTTGAACTGGGAATTTATTTTACCTCTCATTTATTTGGACGCAAAAGATCATCGCTAATTACAAATTGATCCTGGTCATCGTATTGGTATGGAAGTATAGCTCTTAACTTAAACTGTCCATATTTCCGGTATCTCTTAGACAACTCTGAGATTTAAAGATGTTATAGCAAATCTCAAAATAGCGGGTTACGTTAGTAAAATCAATCACTTTGTTAATCTTTTTTATTTTTAATTTATAATTTATTTATTATTTAGAATATTTCATTTATTAATTATTTAATAATTTATTTTTATAATTAGTATTTATAATTTGAAATATGGAACAGAACTGATTCTACAAAAATATATTTTATGTTACATAGGGTCGGTGTATCTATGTATTAAGCTGATCTTATTTTATATACAATGTACAATATAATAAAGTACAAGATAGAGATGCAAACCAATATTTATATACTATAATAATTATATACCAAATAAGCGAATGCAGGGCTATACAACACCTTCCCCCTAAAAAAAAATATAAGTTTATTGTACAAAATAAACTTATAATTATAATTGTACTAAATTTATAAAATTAACTTAAGAGTAACTTTAAATCTGTTTAACTTAACTTTTTTAAAAAATTTATTTATTTAATTTCAGGTTTATTTCTTTTTTGTATTTTTTAAAATTTATTTTTATTTTACTTTTTTTTTTATTTTATATTATTTTATTTTTGAACTAAAAAATTTATTTCATATTTTTTTTGTATTTATATACCAATGATATATACATATATGCAATATAATTATGTATGTATAAATTAAATTTGTATTCGTAGTCATTATATATATATATATATATATATATATATATATATATATATATATATATATATATATAGAAAATAAATATATACTATATAGTATATGTGTTATCGTTAAAGATTTCATTTGAGTTTTCTTTTATGTTAAAAATAATTTTAAACGATTATTATGAACTACTCTAGTGCTTTTACCAATTCGTATTGTAGTGTTTTCGTTCGAATTCGTGTGTAACACTTCAAACGGTCCATTCCATATAGGATCAAATTTTCCTTTAATTTGTTCATTTCTCAACAACACTTTATCACCTATTTGAAATTGAACGTTATTAACATTTCGATCGTAGTATAATTTTGACCTTTGCTTTTGATTTAGTAAATTATTATGGGCTATCTCGTAAGAATTTGCAAGTTTTTTTTTTAGATTTTGAATGTAGTCTTCTTGATTGTAAAAAGTTCTGGTACTGCTTTTTAAACTCGTAGGTATATGAGGTTTAAATCCATGTATCATTTCAAAAGGCATAATATTTGTAGATGTATGAGGGGTAGAATTGTAAGTGAACATCGCAAAACATAACCACCTGTCCCAATCATTTAAATCCTTATCTATGTAGTTACGAAGATATTCTACTAATGTTCGATGGGATCTCTCCAAGGCCCCATTGGTTTGTGGGTGATAAGCGGTCGTTTGAAATTTCTTTATTTTTAGTATTTTACATAGGGTTTTAAATAAGCTACTCAAAAAGTTGGTCCCTTGGTCAGTTAGTATGCATACAGGAGCTCCAAATCTACACACAAAGTTCTCTACAAATGCTTGCGCTACGGTTTCCGCTAGTTGATTTTCTAGAGGGACAGCCAGCGAGTACTTTGACAAGTCATCCTGTATTGTTAAAATAAATCGATTATTATTGTACGAAGGGTTAGGAGGCCCAACAATATCTAAAAATATTTTGTCGAAAGGTCGTTTTGAAGTGGTGGTTATTAGCATGGGACATTTGGTAATTTTTGAAATCTTATTTTTCTGGTATGACTCGCACTTGGATATAAACTTACGTATGGTGCTCCACATTTTTGGGAAGTAGTAATAGGATTTTAGTCTTTTAAATGTTCTTTCGATGCCTTGATGTCCGCCTAATGTTGAAATATGAAACTCTTTAATTATTTTGTCTATATCCGAGATATTTTCAAGTTTTATGATACCATTACCAAAGTTAGCATTTTGTGGAAAGGGTACACCCGATGTTTGTAAAAGGCCAGAGGAATCTTGTATAGAAGGTTTTGAATTATTAGGAATTTCATTCGTGTTTGGTTCTTCAGTATTTCTTTTTGACTGAGATCTAGTAATGATTTTGACGTTACCTTGACCGACAGAATCTAATGAAATTCTGCTCAAAGCATCCGCGTTTACATTGTACCTCCCAGGTTTATATATTACATCATAGTCGAATTCATCCATTTCTATTCTCCAACGCATAAGGCGAGATGAGAGATTTTTTGCTTTATTGAGCCATACTAACGGTTTATGGTCAGTGATTATGCTAAATTTGACTCCGTACAGGTATGGTCGGAAACGTTTAACCGCAAAAACGATTGCCAGAAGTTCTTTCTCAGTGGTAGAATAATTTCGCTCAGCTTTATTAAGGACCCGGCTAGCATAAGCTAGGGGCAAGTCATCATCACGTATTCTCTGTGAAAGAACAGCTCCAAGAGCAATGTCGCTTGCATCAGTCGTCACGTAAAATCTATTATTAAAATTAGGGTATTGTAATATTGGTGGGGTTATTATTTTTTGTTTCAATATTTCAAAGCTATTTTGACAAAAAGCATTCCAAATAAAAGGTGTATTTTTCTTTAAAATCGAATTGAGAGGTTGAGCAAGTTCAGAGAATTTTTCAATAAATCTACGATAATAGCCAATAAGGCCAAGAAATGATTTAACTTGCTTTTGTGTTTTTGGCACAGGAAAACTTTGGATTGCTGTTATTTTAGAAGGGTCTGGTTTAATTCCATGATTGGTTATTATATGCCCTAGATAGCAAATTTCCTTTCGTAAAAAATTACATTTGGAAGGTTGGAGTTTTAATTTATATTTTCTTAGTGATTGAAATACATCAAGGAGTTTCCTGTTGTGATCTGGGAGATTGTATCCATAGACAACTACATCGTCCAGATATACAAAACACTTTAGCCCATGCAAGCCAGATAACACGTTGTTCATGGTTCTTTGAAACGTGGCAGGTGCACCTTTCAGCCCGAAAGGCATTCGCGTGAAATGGTAATGACCCATTTGGGTGCTGAAAGCTGTCTTTGGTCTGTCTTCATTGCTTAAAGGAGTCTGATGGTAGCCGTCTGCTAAATCTAGTGTAGTGAAATATACTGCATCGCCTAATTGATCCAATATATCGACAATATTTGGAAGTGGGAAAATATCATCCACGGTTATTTCATTTAAACGTCTGTAATCCACCACCACACGCCAACGTTTATTACCATCGCTAGATTTTTTGGGCACTACAAGCAAGGGGGAACTGAAAGCACTATTGCTATTCTCGATTATACCCTTCGAAAGCATTTCCTTTACTTGTGTGTCAATCACGGCTTTAGTTGAGTGTGCAAGCCTATATGGTTTTATATTCACGGCTTGTGCATTAGTTATAAGGGGAATATGATGACAACCAGCATTTGTTATTGTGAGTTGATCTCCAGGTAGATGAAAGATGTCATTATATTCGAGACAAATTTTTGCTATCGACGATTTTTCTTCCAAGTTCATATGGTCCAAAGTTATTGCATTTTCTAAATTGTTTAAGCGATTTTCTAATTTATCTGTCCAATTTTCCAATTTAAGAAGGTGATATTCGTTTATCTTCTCTGGCACTATATACACACTATTTAATTCAACTGGAAAGTCATTCATATTGATTATACTGACCGTTGCGAATGAATTGTTGACTTGAATTAGCGAATTAGCAATGTATACCCCAGGTTGTATCATTTGAGAAGGGCATAGATACTCGTTGTCACTATCTATTTTGAATCGTAGTTTTACGTTTTTCTCTGATCTACTAGGAAGAACTATTGGTGGATTGATTATTCGATGAAAGATTAAGTGTACATTTCTTATTTTTGATCGTAGGCGGATTTATGGTTATCGTGTTAAGAGAATAGTCAATACTACATTGATTTGTTTGAAGAAAATCATTTCCAATTATTCCTGCACAATTTATTGGAAAGTTTGGCTGTACAATATGGAAATTATGACATAGCGAAATATTGTTGGATACATTTATTTTAGTTGGACATAACGCAAGGGTTTCTAATGATTCAGACGTTATTCCTTTCATAGAAACTTTTAAATTTGGCTAGCATAATTGATCAGGTTTTATAAGATCCTTTTTTATAACGCTTATGTCTGCACCGGTATCAACTAAGAAAAAATGAGGTTCTGTTATCTAAAGGAAGACTAACAAATTTCATGTCACTATTATAGAAATTTATTGAAAACGAAAAAATGTTTTTTTGTGATAAATTTAAAGGTGGAATGTAAAATGGACATGAATCAAAGTGAAAGTCCTAAAATTTATTTTAACAGAAACGAAATCAGATTTTGAAAATCACAAACTTAACAATATTACACAGAATAAGCAAAAGGACTACAATTAGACAGACTCGAAGATACTTGAAATCTCTCGCATTTGCTGCAAGAGTAGCACAATTCAAAATTTTTTATTTTTCAGTAGATTGATTGAAAATATTTCTCAAAATTGTTTGTAAAAATGGCGTTTTCCAAAAGGAAATAAAAATACATTCTGATTAGTAAAATCATTTTTCTTTCTATTCCTACATCCTCAATCGGTCTGAATTTTTATAATTCTTTAATACTTTGTAAATTTTCTTAGGATTGTTTCCAATATCTTAAAATGTTAATTTCTGTCGCGAATTGAGTGATAAATTGAGTGATATTTTATATGGAATTATAACAAAATAATCGAAATACATATTAATTATTGGAAATCGTTTGATTCGAATGTCTTAGACATGAATGAATATTGAGTTGTGTCACAATTACAGCAAATGAGCGATATACCATAGTCTATAACAGAAGTGACCAAGTATAACAGAAATGACCAAGCTCCACCTGCTTCACTACACTTGGAGCCGAATTGCAATAATCTCTCGTTACGAGAGCCAATATATTCGAAGCCGATATAATATTCAGCATATATCAGAAAGTACATCAAACCATCAGTTATTGGTCATAATCGATTCTTCGTCTATTACCAAAGGGAAAATGCACACCTCAACCAAGTGAAAGAAAGAAATTTTTAAGTAAACCTAAACAAATTGTCAATTTTTTGAAACTTGAAGATGTCGACAAATACACGGGCCATAGTTTTCGGCCCACATCTGCAACATTATTGGCACATAGTGGGGGTAGCGATCATCCAGTCTAGTGGAAGGCGTTATTGATTAATCGATATCAAACAAAAGAAAAATTTCTAATCTCATTCCAAATATTTTTTTACGACTTTTGCAACGGGAAGCCGAGTCATGCTGTCATGCAGAAAAATAACTTTATGATGCTTTTCCTCATATGTCAGTCGTTTTCTCGTAATGCACGGCTCAAACGAATGAATTGTAGTCTGTACCGCTCGCCCGTAATGGAATCGCCAGGTTGTAGCAGCTCGTAGTACACAATGCCTCTTTCTCCCCACCAGATACACACATGAATCTTCGTCTTAGCTGTTAATGTTGAGGTCGATGGCAACGATTGGCCGGGCAAAGCGTAGTATTTTTTCTTGAAGTTATCGTAAAAAATCCGCTTTTCGTCACCAGTAACTACCC
Source organism: Nephrotoma appendiculata (assembly GCA_947310385.1). Lineage (NCBI taxonomy): Eukaryota > Metazoa > Arthropoda > Insecta > Diptera > Tipulidae > Nephrotoma > Nephrotoma appendiculata. The sequence goes on along the minus strand of OX371223.1, from coordinate 239,426,961 downwards.
GTAAAAACCCTTTCTTGCAAGAAAGCAGTTGCTTGCAAGAAAAAAATCGCCTATCCACGTCTCTTGGGTTCAATTCATTAGCGACCCAGTCGCCTTGCTTTTGAATCATGCCCATTGATTTCAATCGTACGAAACTTTTTATTGGGTCATCCCAATGTACCGGCAAGCTCCTCTTGCGTTTGAGTCGGATCTTCATCGAGCAATGCATCTAATTCATCGTCTATAAATGTTTTGGCCCTTCCAAGTGAGGCTTATCTTCAACACTGAAATCATAATTTTTTAAGCGTCGAAATCATTCTCTACATGATTTATTGGTTGGAATATGGTCACCGTAAACTTCAACAAGCATTCGATGTGCTTCAGCTGCACTTTTTTCCAATTAATGGCCCTATTATGGTACTCACCTCACCTCAACTCACCGAGAAATTCGTCATAATGGTGACTTAAACTGACCATTTTGAAGTATTTGATACTATACTTGTTGTGGTGAGGTGACTCTATGTCAAATATACTCACCAACAATATACTGGTGAGTTCATAGTAATTTTTCAAGATGGATAGCAAAAAACGAAAACGCAAGTAATAAAGATGGATAGCAAGATAAGATTTTTTTCAAATTAATAATAACTAACTAACTTATATTTCTTTTGCTGCCCGGTAACACAATTGTGTGGGTACGGCAATAGTACTATGTCAAAAATACTCACACATTTGTGTGGTTTGGACTTAAATTGACGCAATATTTTATTTTTTTTTTGGTTGAAAAAGGGATATAGAATTTCATTTTATCAGCATAATAAAAAAATATTTCTAAGCATAAAATAAAAATTTCTAATAAAAAACACACGTAACGTCAATATTGTGAAAAATGTATGTCCAAAACGCCAAAAATTACAATATTTCCAACTTAACAACTAATGGAAATTGTCATAATAAACAAACACATCCCACCAAAATAAATGCACCATAATACAAAAATTAACTCACACTTGGATTGGTAAGGTGACTCGCTCGGTGAGGTGAGGTTATGTGAGAACCATAATAGGGGCATAAAACAAAACATTGACACTTCCCGCGAATTCTATTTAATTATCACAATATCCGACATATTCAACACCGTAAAAAATCACGTTTGTATGAAACTTAAAGCAGTATAAACTAAATGTTAACGCAGATGTCTAATTTGTCTGAAACAACGGAAATCAGCTATCACTTTAAAAAAAAAATTATATTCAGAGCCAATTTTTGGGAACGGACCGAATTAATTTGTATTCCCAATAGTTTAGAATTATGTTGTCTTGTTCCGTACTATCGCTAGGTGTCGACAACTGGGTCGTTCCGTCCTAACAAAATAAATAAAAATCCCTTTCCTACTCTTGCCTCTTGTTATTGTATCAACTGACACAACTGACGATAAGTGAAGCCCAAAATAACTCTTTTATAATAAATAAAATATACCACAAGAAGAAAGTGTATTCACTCATTTAAAATTTCGATTTAAACTTAACCTTAAAATTTTGGTATTAGTAAATATTTAAACAAATCGTCGGCTCAGTATTATCTTGTCGTAAGTACCATAATATCGGCGTTCAGTTTTTTATACTAGTAATTTAGTTTTTTTTCCTCTTTCTAAATCTACAATCGATTTTATCCTAGGTTATATGATTTCTGAGTTATAGAGAATTTATTTGTCGTAAATCCACACAACATCATAAACTGTTTATATTTTTATCGTATATCACAAATTCGGGAGATACGACAAAATCGCTAACACACATTTATAATTCAAATGTCGTATGTCCAGGTTAAATAAATATATTGGTGTATGTCCAATTTTTTCTGTTCGTGATATTTTGTCGTATGTCACAAAATAAACCAATAAGATCACAGTATTTTACCACGTCACCAAAATATAAGTATATAAAGGATAACCGCAATTTTAGTTCAGTTTCATGGTAATTATTGAATGGTGCAGATCGCGGTTGTTTAACTAAACATTTCAACGGCTTTTTATACAGTGCAATAAGTATATATAATTTAATATACACGGTAATAGATGTTATACACGTTAATTAATTAATTCGAAGAAAAAATAATATGAGCTCACCAACTCCAGATATTCCTTCTGATCTGTATTGGTAAATAGAATTTGATTCAAATTGTTTTATTAATATAATAACCATTAAATATTTTGTTTTAGTACAAGCTTATATGAAGCAGTATGCTCAGATTCACCATATGGAAATTTACGAAAAATGAGTGAAAGTTCTTCAAATAGTTCGTACAGTGTTTTTGATGATACGGATATGGATCCGGACTATAAAGCTACTGATACATCCAACAATAATGAAACTCCTCAAAATAAAAAAGTAAGTCATAAGTAAATGACAGTTTTACATTGTTGTTTGGTGTGGTCGGGTCAAAAACAAAGAACACACAAATCAAAACGGAAATCAAGCAGTAATAAAATTACTGCCGGTTTTACTTTTCACTGATAATCTTCGTTTATATGTAAAAAAAACCGTTTGCAATAATTCAAAAACTATATTTATTTTATTGCGTTTCGTTATTTCGAAGTCCTTTTTAATGTCATCTAGACCAGATCATATCAGACACCACGAATACCAACTAAAGTTGTAAATATATAAATAAAAACTAAACGGTGTGTAAGTATTTTGTTCTACTACAGAGGAAAGCAATATAAAAAAACACAAAATTTCTAAACTCTCTTGAGCTATCAAATCAAAGACAAAAACGCAGTCGGAAAATCAACAAATGCTTTCGGAGGAGTTTGGCGGTTCGACCGCTTCTAGATCTGATCTCGCAGTATTACCATCAGACAGTGTTCCAAACAATATAAAGCATATTACACGAAAACGGTTACTCAATAAGGAACTATGGAAATCGTCAGTAAAAAAGCGACTTAGAAAACAAGGAAAAAAGTATCAAGATGCAAAAAGAAATTGGCATCCAGAAAAGTCTGGGGTCGGTTCATGTGATTGTAAATTCAAATGCTCAAACATTTTCTCAGACTGTGATCAAAAGAACATCAACGCTGCATTTTGGTCTCTCGACTCAACTGGCTAACAACACTTCTACAGTAAATTTATACAATCAGTTTCCATCTCAAGAAAACATACAAATAAAATTGTTTCACGTAGAACACGCACCTTTGAATATTACTTCGAAAATAATTTCAAACTATATCAGGTCTGTAAAATATTCTTTTGTAAGACATTGAATATAAGTGAAAGAAGATCAAACATTTTTTTTTAATAAAATTCGAGAAAACGTCAATTTTGGAGTTGCACGGCAACGTTTGCAAGGGAAACATGCTAAATTAAAACTGTCAAGTGAAAAACTTGTCCGCGTTTGAAGTCATATCCAAAGTTTTCCCACTGTAGACTAGCACGGCACTATTGCCGTGCTAATTCATCAAAAAATATTTAGAAAGGGGACTTACAATAAGGAAACTGTACTATTTGTATCGCGAAGAGTGTGAATCTCCAGTTAAACAACACGCTTATTACAAGATCTTCAATGAGGAGTTTAATTTTTCATTGTTTAAGCCGAAAAAAGACATTTGCGATAAATGTGCCGCATTCGAAGCAAAGAAGAATGCAATTTCGCTTGAAGAGAAATCAGATTATGAGGTTCATAAACTAGCTGTCACCATCGCTCGTGAAGAGAAACGAAGAGATAAAAATGTTTCGAGTATTACAACAGCCATAATAAGCTATGACTTGCAAAATGTTTTCAACCTTCCAAAAGCCAATGCTTCTAATTTTTTTTTTTTACAAACGTAAATTTTCGGTCTATACCCTGACAGGTTTTTGCAACCTTAATAAAACAAACGTACTACTCAATATTGCATGAGCTTGTTGATGATATAGCGTCTTCATTAATTAATATATTAGAACGGGTTGTTCAAGATAACAATCAAATTAATGAAATTGATGTGTTTCACAGAACAAAAATAGACTATAGTTATAACGTCTCTAGCTCTGTTAAATTTTTTAACAACGCATCCAAATATTGAACGAATCAGCCAAAAATTTTCTGAACCCGGCCATTCCGTAATCCAGGAAGCGGGTTCAGTCAATTTTTAAATTACGACGTTGCTTCCAAAAACTGTTTATTTCCACCCTACACTACTTTAAGGGCGTTAATTTACACAAAATTAAATACAACGGCTATACAGTATAAAACTCAACACACAGATGCAATTATAAAACAACAAGCAATATATAAGGAGATCAAACGCCGTTCTCAGCCGAGTGGCTCAAAAAAATCAAACGAGAATTTATTCCCAACAATTGTCAATGCGGAAGAAAGCCACAACTCACAAAAGAGAAAGCAAAAGACATTAAATCAACGCTTTGGAAGAATTTACTAAATCTTACTAAATTTTTCTTGTTGATTGATTGTGTGGTAAATTGAAAGAAATTTTTGATCAATTCAACAAAAACATCAACAAAAATACTATAAAATTATTTTACACATTTACTGAATTTAAAATGCAACAATTATAACTTAATTTATAAAAGAAGCAATAAAATAATGATAAATAAAAAAAATTAAATATTAACATTAAACTTCGAGTATCATAAAAGTACGTAACATTAAGTATTTATTATTCGACAGATTACACTTCATTTAAACTAATAACAAATTATTGCCCATTCACAAACGAATGTGTTTTGATGAGAGGGATGGTCAACTGAACTAGTAGACCAGTTTGAGCGTTTTGTCATACTTCTGTCCTGAGATAGGGGGTGGTTTTGATTAATTCTCAAATTGTTTAGAGTTGAACTATTTAATCGCTTACTAAACTACTATAAACAATTTGCCCGCTCACAAACGAATGTGTTTTGATGAGAGGGATGGTCAACTGAACTAGTAGACAAGTTTAAGCATTTTGTCATACTTCTGGCCTGAGATAGGGGGTGGTTTTGATTGATGCTCAAATTGTTTTAGAGTTGAACTATTTAATCGCTTACTTAACTACTATAAACCATTTGCCCGCTCATAAACGAATGTGTTTTGATGAGAGGGATGGTCAACTGAACTAGTAGACAAGTTTGAGCATTTTGTCATACTTCTGGCCTGAGATAGGGGGGTGGTTTTGATTGATGCTCAAATTGTTTAGAGTTGAACTATTTAATCGCTTACTAAACTACTATAAACCATTTGCCCGCTCACAAACGAATGTGTTTTGATGAGAGGGATGGTCAACTGAACTAGAAGACAAGTTTAAGCATTTTGTCATACTTCTGGCCTGATATAGGGGGGTGGTTTTGATTGATGCTCAAATTGTTTAGAGTTGAACTATTTAATCGCTTACTTAACTACTATAAACCATTTGCCCGCTCACAAACGAATGTGTTTTGATGAGAGGGATGGTCAACTGAACTAGTAGACAAGTTTGAGCATTTTGTCATACTTCTGGCCTGAGATAGGGGGGTGGTTTTGATTGATGCTCAAATTGTTTAGAGTTGAACTATTTAATCGCTTACTAAACTACTATAAACCATTTGCCCGCTCACAAACGAATGTGTTTTGATGAGAGGGATGGTCAACTGAACTAGTAGACAAGTTTGAGCATTTTGTCATACTTCTGGCCTGAGATAGGGGGGTGGTTTTGATTGATGCTCAAATTGTTTAGAGTTGAACTATTTAATCGCTTACTAAACTACTATAAACCATTTGCCCGCTCACAAACGAATGTGTTTTGATGAGAGGGATGGTCAACTGAACTAGTAGACAAGTTTGAGCATTTTGTCATACTTCTGGCCTGAGATAGAGGGGTGGTTTTGATTAAGGCTCAAATTGTTTAGAGTTGAACTATTTAATCGCTTACTAAACTACTATAAACCATTTGCCCGCTCACAAACGAATGTGTTTTGATGAGAGGGATGGTCAACTGAACTAGTAGACAAGTTTGAGCATTTTGTCATACTTCTGGCCTGAGATAGGGGGGTGGTTTTGATTGATGCTCAAATTGTTTGAGTTGAACTATTTAATCGCTTACTAAACTACTATAAACCATTTGCCCGCTCACAAACGAATGTGTTTTGATGAGAGGGATGGTCAACTGAACTAGTAGACAAGTTTGAGCATTTTGTCATACTTCTGGCCTGAGATAGAGGGGTGGTTTTGATTAAGGCTCAAATTGTTTAGAGTTGAACTATTTAATCGCTTACTAAACTACTATAAACCATTTGCCCGCTCACAAACGAATGTGTTTTGATGAGAGGGATGGTCAACTGAACTAGTAGACAAGTTTGAGCATTTTGTCATACTTCTGGCCTGAGATAGGGGGTGGTTTTGATTGATGCTCAAATTGTTTAGAGTTGAACTATTTAATCGCTTACTAAACTACTATAAACCATTTGCCCGCTCACAAACGAATGTGTTTTGATGAGAGGGATGGTCAACTGAACTAGTAGACAAGTTTGAGCATTTCATAGGCAGGCAATTCAAGAAAACGATGATAACGAAATCGGTAGATGCAGTTTGTTGCTGCAGCTATATATCTATCATCTACATCCAAAACTTAATTACACCACTCGATAGCCAAAGGATCAAAGAATTCGTTACGTTGAGTGGGAACTGTGATTGGGTACGTTTGATGGAAATGGGATTCTTCATCTATGACCGAACTCGGTAATATACTTACCGACTCGGACATCTCGATGTATCGCGATGCCATTTCCATTCTAAAACATTGTTTGTATTCACGTCATACGTCCGTACACGTGAAACAGACGTCCACTATTTTGAAGATCGTTAAATTTTCAGGGTTCATTCACTATAATTACTCTAATTGGATGTTGGATTCACAATAATTACGCTAGTTGTCGATGGACAACTGTGTAGTATCTATACTAAATCAGGTATTACTAAACCAGATGATAAACATCTTATCAAACAAAGCCACATAAATACAAAATAAATGTTTGCGATTAAATAGTTGGACTCCAAACAATTTGAGCCTCAATCAAAACCACCCCTCTAAATCGGGCCAGAAGTATGACAAAATAATCAAACTTGTCTACTAGTTCAGTTGACCATCCCTCTCATCAAAACACATTCGTTTGTGAGCGGTCAAATAGTTTATAGTAGTTTAGTAAGCGATTAAATAGTCCAACTCTAAACAATTTGCGCCTCAATCAAAACCACCCCCCTATCTCAGGCCAAAAGTATGACAAAACGCTCAAACTTGTCTACTGGTTCAGTTGACCACCCCTCTCATCAAAACACATGCATTTGTGAGCGGGCAAATAGTTTATAGTAGTTTAGTAAGCGATTAAATAGTTCAACTCTAAACAATTTGAGCTTCGATCAAAACCACCCTTCTATCTCGGGCCAGAAGTATGACAAAATGCTCAAACTTGTCTACTAGTTCAGTTGAGCATCCCTCTCATCAAAACACATATATTTGTGAGCGGGCAAATAGTTTATAGTAGTTTAGTAAGCGATTAAATAGATCAACTCTAAACAATTTGAGCTTCGATCAAAACCACCCTTCTATCTCGGGCCAGAAGTATGACAAAATGCTCAAACTTGTCTACTGGTTCAGTTGACCATCCCTCTCATCAAAACACATTCGTTTGTGAGCAGGCAAATAGTTTATAGTAGTTTAGTAAGCGATTAAATAGTTCAACTCTAAACAATTTGAGCATCAATCAAAACCATCCCTCTATCTCAGGTCAGAAGTATGACAAAATGCTCAAACTTGTCTACTGGTTCAGTTGACCATCCCTCTCATTAAAACATATTCATTTGTGAGCGGGAAAATAGTTTATAGTAGTTTAGTAAGCGATTAAATAGTTCAACTCTAAACTATTTGAACATCAAACAAAACCACTCCTCTATCTCAGACCAGAAGTACGACAAAATGCTCAAACTTTTTAGTGCATCAATCAAAACTGTTTTTTTTAACAAGCAGGGTCAGAGATGTGACAAATTTTTAAATCTTGTCAGGCCAATTAATTTAATCATCATATTCATCAAAATTTATTCATTTATGAACGGCTACATTTTTTTGTGGTGTAGTAGCGATTAAATTGATCGGATATAAATATCTTGAATTATTACTCGATGTCGCATAAACAAAGTGTTATTGTAATTTATACTATAAAAAATATTCATTAATTTTTGTTATTATTGTGATATAATCATTATTTTTTAATTTATTTTGAGTCCAACATTTCTTTACACAAAATAAAATATTTTCGTTTTTATTAATTGATCAATATGCATTCAATTTACGGCACAGTCAATCTACAAAAAAATTAGTAAGATTTAGTAAATACTTCCATCGCCTATATACACGAATGAAGTTTTTACTAAAACATTACTAAATGAAAATGACGTCACTTAGTAAAATTTAGTAAAAACTTCATTACCATTTAAATCAATGCTGAAATATATGCCGGTAGTAGACGTACATTTCTACAATTCTTATTTGAAAGACTAGATGAAATATTAATAATTATTATGAAATAGTTTTGTTATTTCCTATTAATTATTTTGAATTTTTTTTTAATATGTTACTTTATTTTAAAACTACTGAATATTTGTTTTTGAAAATAAAAGATACATTTAGACGATGTTTACGAATGTTTTCGTTGCTTCCTAATTTATACCATTAACAGTCAAAGGTTCATTTTTATAATATAATCTTACGTTTTCCTAAGATTTTTACAAATGTTACCGTAAGTTCATAAATTTTAATGTGATTTAAGTCTTTGATAGTCCGAGGGTGTTTGTCGTATGAGCACATTTTTTATCGTATGTCCATTGTTTTGTACAACTTTCAAAATTATACGACAAATTGGAAAATTGTTCGTGGTTTTCCGGAACTAGTGGATTTATCTAAAGTGTAGGAAGTGGTAATAAATATATGATATGAGATGTTTGAAATTATACCATTACATTTAACACTTTTCGTTGTTTTTTGTATCTAAATAAGGTTTCAAACTTAAAACTCAATTTCCCAAAAGTGACATATTTGGACTTACGACAAGATAATACTGAGGCGACGAAATAGAGGGGTGTATTTGTGTGGCCAACACTCGACTTTCTTTTACGACGAATGTACATAAATCTCGAATAAACCACACTTGATTTCTATAAGGCGAAAAATAAAACTTACCAGATTTTTGGAAAAACTCTTTATGCTGGAAACAGACGTGCGGAAAAACGTGTGCGTTTAAATTAGAATACACTACTTTAAATGAAATGAAATACATGTATTCCGCATAGGCTGCGTTTTTCCGCAAGTTGTCTCTATTTCTAAAAAAACGCATCGCAGCAGTGTTGACTACATAACAAAAAAAAAATAACATGAATTAATATTAACATCACGACGGCTTTTCAATATTTTGACAGAAATTCCAAAACAAATTGTATTTGTTTATTAAAAACTCTACTCAAAAATAAAAACACAATGTCTTAAGAAAAATACGCGCATGTAGGTAACTTGCGTTTCCGCTTGCGTATCCGCATGCAGAAATACCGCACGTCTGTTTCAAGCATTAGTATAATCGAAAAATATTATCCCGGCTTAAATTTCAGAAAATCAACAAGGTTGACCTTGTAGATTGAACATTTGATTTTTAAATTTAAAATGCCAAACTTTTCAACATCAATACAAACAAGCTGCCTCTTCCAGTACACTAATTTTCACCAAATTTACAAGGATCTCCCAATTAATCGGAAAACTTTTTTCCGAATAGTTAACCCACGTAAACTGTAGACATGCGGAATTTTAGTAAAACTTTTGGTTTTTTTATTTATCAAAACACGTCATTTCCGGTAAAATTTTAAAAATCATCTGAACTGTTTTTGTTTACAATTTAATTTACAATCTTTTTGTTTTCAATCGTTTTTTTTGTAAATGCTATACTTTTCAAAATATTTGCAAAAACAAAACAGCTTCTAAGAAAGCCCCACTTTCGTTGAAAAAAAATCATTCCAATCAATCAACCCTTGCATAGGGCGACTTTAAAACAGTTTTTGTCGGAAAACGTCATTTTCGCTTAAATTTTGGAAAAATGAGATGAATCGGTATTGTTTCAAATTTAAGTTAGAATAATCATTTGGATCAGTCATTTCGTATGGATTACACATACACGGAATTTTTAATGAATTTACTAAACCCGTGTTCTGTAAATAATTCACAGAAATTAAATTAAACAGTTGATTTGCATGTTTTTTATGGTCCTATAGGAATGAGAAAAACAAAAATTAAAAGTTTCTATTACCGTTTTTCCACATAGATTTATCGAACTTATTGAACACCCACCCCCTTAACTTCTGCTAACCTATTTCAAATTAATACAGTTTTATAATGAATACGTGAATCAAATTTAGCATAAACCTTTTCCAAATTTATAATAAATCTAATTAAGCCAATTTATATTTCATCAAACCTCGTCTACCAAATAAATCAATTAGGTAATATTATCATTTTCATGTACCCTCATCTTAAACATTCATTCTGTTATCAAAATGTTCTACAAGGTAACATGGTTTTGTAATAAAGATAAACAAACGTGTATACAATCCGTACATGTAATAATAAACATGGATACAATACCAAAATACGTTTAAATAAAAAAAAATCTAAATTAATTTATGTACTTTTGGTTCAATTTAACATGGTAAACAACATTCATTTCATAAACATATACATTTTACAAAAATACCAATACTCATATTATAAAAAAGATTGTTCTCGAAGTGGAAATAAATTTTCCATAGCAATACGATATATCCAGCAAGAAAAAAAACCATTTTTCAATTTCTCAACAAAAAAAATAAAAATAAAAATAATACTACATGCGGAATCACATTCAATTGAAATGTAATTTATATTTATATTGTAATAAAGATTAAAGCCTATATATTCGATACCTAAACCCTACTCTTAATGTATATACATAGGTACTCCTGCTATACCTAATGCTATACATATGTATATCGATTTTGGTGGCTCTGTAATACTCGTATATAAAATTTACTTGTTTATGTCCTCTTTTCGAAAAAGTAATCCATTCTCCCATTTTCAGTTATTTTTCAATTATGTTATTATTTTTCGGTTGTTATGCTACACCAAGTACTCTCGAAACACAACGATGTGATGAGCGGTGGTTGCGGATTTTGGATTTTCTTTTCTATTTAGTTTTACGTTTTCTACAATAAAAAAAAATTATGTGTAGAGGTACTAGGTAGGCAGGCAGGCATAGCACAAGTTTTGGTTGAAGACAGAAAACAATAAAGTTCAATTACGTATAATTACTTAGCTAAACCTCCGCCTCGTATTTTTCTTCCTTCGTTTTTATTTATTTTTGAAAAAATTCAACATAAAAATGAATTTTTTTTCGTTTTCGCCTATTTCCATTTATGGTATAACTTTTTTCGTTTTGTTCTTGTGCTTTTCCAGTTTTCCAGTTCATAAAATATATTATAGCTTTACGATAAAAGTTTTTTGATAACAAAAAAAACAAAATTTTATACTTTCGTTAATATAAAATTTTTTCTTTTAGACTTCCGTTTTACACTTGAGTTGAATGAAAGTGAAAATGCTCGTCTTATCCGAAATAAACTGCTGATACAGGATTCTATTATTATGAATAAAATTATTAACATGTGAAAAATTAATATTATTTGTTGTCATGATTAAAGTGGTGGATTAGTTGTGGTTAACTATTCGATTTTTTCATATACATATAAAGACCTACTGGTTGGTTAGGTACCTATTGGTCCTAATTTTTAAAGTTATAAAGAACTTGTCCACAGTTCCACTCTTGTTCAAAATTCGTATTCTAAAATATTTTACATTGACCCATTAGAACTGAAAAAAATCAAAGCCGTTGAATCGTGACTATATAATACAGTTATTTGAATAGAACACTTACTGAGGTGCTTATTCTGCAAAAATCAATCATTCAGTATATTTTGTGAAAATTTAAAAATATACATAATGAATTCTTGCTGAAAATTTTGAAGGAATTTATGCTACTTTATGAATTAAGTACGAAGTAATATTCTCAAATAGGTATATTTAATATTTATAAACAAAACGTACTATGTGTTATTTTATCCGCGTTAAGAAAGTCAATCATAGAACTAGCAGGTGATTCCTTTATTTTGCTTATATATATAGTTCCATCATCTGTCCGGGAAATTTATCCACTAAAGCCAACATGTCTGTGTCCACAGGAAACACTGTTTTAAAGTCTATAAGAACCTAAATATATTATACAACAATGTGTAAATAATTAATGTTATATTATAATTAAATAAGATTAGTACGTACTAGTTTATACCCTAATGGAGCTCCGAAGTGATTCCAAGTTTCCAATATTTTAGCAGTCGTTTCAATATTCTTTATATCGTTTAAGCGATAATTCGATATTTTCTGCCTTATCCTCAATTTCGGACTACGTGCATTCGTCACCATTAAGAGATTTTAAATGAGCCTCGATATTTTCTTCTGACACTAAAAAATTCATAGTAGATCAAAGGTTATCATTAAATTACTTAAAATTGTTTTTTATTCTACATTCAGATCAAATTGAAATATTTAAAAGAAAATATAATTTTTTAATTATTATTATATAATGTTTGATTTGACACATTAAGACATTTTTGAATGTTCATCTCAAGATAATAATGAAAACCAAATTATACTTTCTGAATGGGAGCCTAAACAATTATTTATTTAGAAATCATCGAAATATAAAAATATGGCAAACATATGTTATTAGGATAATTAAAGTTTTTTCATGCCATATTTGACTTTTTAGGAAGCTAGAAAACACTTTGCGATCAACACAATTTAATTTTAATACATCAATGGATATTCTTACTTTTTCTAATATTAATTTCATTATAAATCTTACAGACAGTAAAACACCTTTAGTTGAAACTACATCATAAACATCTTCACCATTGTAAGTTATCACATCAACTTCATCATTGATTAAAAATTGTTTTAATGGGCAAAGTAGATCGCTAGTAACCAAACATTTATTTAGTTTAAACTCCGAACTAGTATTTTTAAATGGATTTTTTAACAATTTAGATATATTTCTTAAAGAAGAATTTGTTACTGAAGGAAGATTTTCTAAATCAACCATATTCTCAATATAGTTCGATATTGGGAGCGTTAAATAATTAACTACTAAAATTTTGAATTGAATAGACGTTTTCTCGATTAAAATTGTGAAGGTTATGTAATTCAACTGTAAATTTAGAAGATTGCTTATACACTTCTTCTAATTCAGATTTACTAACTAAGCCAGGTCTTTTTGCGAAATCAGAACGATTGTTAATTGTTGAAACTACAGTGGGAATTGTTCTCAATGGGATTTTCAATCATCTGTTCGAGTTCAGCAGAAGAAGCACAATTCAATTCAGAAGAATTTAATTCTTTTGATGTGATGCAAGGCTCAAAATTTGAAATAGATTTATGTTCATGTTTTCTTATATGTTTTCTAAATGAACTATTATTATAGAAATATTGAAAACAAAGTACTTCATAACATAGAAATTCACTATCCTTTTGAAGTGAATGAAATACTTTCAAATGAAGCATTAAAGTTTTTACATTAAGAAAATCTTTTTTACACAGAAAACACTTCATAGCTATCTGAATTCTATTACTAAAAATTATTTTAATAAAATATAGTTACTGATATAAATGAAATAAACTATTTTGTTGACTATAATTTAAAGAATCTGAAATGAAAATTATTTTAAACAAACACATTATCAATAAATAAAACCACTTACTTTGCATTTTTTGTCACAGCAAATTACGATGTTCCAGTTTGGCTTGAATTCCTAATGGAATACTCTGTTTATTAAGTATACGCTGTAATTAGTATCGTTGGATATACCTCAACGATTTGGCAACCATGTCCGCTTCTATTAATGATAATTCACAAAAAAATATTAATAATAATAAAATACGGTTACATTTTTTACACATAATATGATCACCACCAGAATCTACTTAAATATAAGTCCTGCTAACTCCACACATATGAAATAAACAATAACTAAGTAAAGATGTATTGGAATTTTTTTTCCATAGTAATTTATTTTTGAAAAACTAAGTATAAGTGTATTAGCGCAGAAACAAAAAAAATGTAGAAAACAAAATTCAATTTTACGTTGCATTGTTAGTGTAACCAACACACTCTTTGTTAGTTTTTTTTTTATTAGGTATATGTCAATGGAAGAGTAAGCAGGACTTATATTTAAGTAGATTTTGATCACCACTATAATGTCATCAGATTCATTATATGTATATAAATAAACTACATTTTTTAGCGATTTTTAATATTATAAAATCAAACTCACCTTGAAAAACTTCTTTAATTTTAAACTGCACTACAATTTCATAAATATTTAAACTTTTAAGAGGTCCTCCCTCCATGGTGTTCATTTATAATATTAATATTATTTAATTATAATACGAGTAATTTTAATATGGTGTTTAATTTTTGATATTTTGCAAACCACCTCACAATTCCGAATGACCGAACTGATAGGTTTGTAACTCTCAAATGAATAACAATTAGGAAAAAGCGGGACAAATTAAATAAAACTATTTAGTAAATAACACAAGTTATTAAAAAAAATAAAATACTGTTATTTAAATAGTTAACAGTGTTGAAATAAAAATTTATGATTATTTTAATAACTTTGCAAATCAAATTAATAATGGTTTGTTATTTTAATAATTATAATTTTTCGAATAATAATTTAAGGTACGAGTATTGTTCTAATTATCAATTTTAAAATACTTAATAAAGACATTTTTATTAATCACTTGTTTTTTGTTTCGCAGTTATTTTGAATAATTTTCAAAAAGTTTAAAAAATCACTCGATCGATTTCGACTTGTTAGGTCATCATCAGGAGTATCTACTGATTTGTGTTAGTAAAAAATTTTGTTATATAGTAGAAAAAAGCAAAATATAAATAAAAGAAGGAGGGCAAAAAATAAAAAATAAGCAATAAAAGCAAAATATAAATAAAAGAAGGAAGGCAAAAAAAAAAAATAAGCAATAAAAATTAATCTACGGATCTCGCAGGTGTGCGATGAGTCATAGGCTGAGTAACAAAATTCAAGGTATATTATTGCGTACGTGAGTATAGAAAAGGGCGGGATCTGTAATTGGTGAGAACCGGATTTCTCTCTGTTCGTTAAGGATATTTTGGTTAAGAAATATTGATTTTCTAATTTCGTAAGATTCTAAGGTATCTAAACGTCTGCCTTTGGGTTGTATATGTAATATATCTAAATTGTTCAAGCTAGCTGTATGATTTTCTGACGTTAAATGATTATGGAAAGTTGATTGGTTGCATCCAGATAAATGTTCCTTAGCTCTAACTCCAAAATTGCGCCCAGTCTGACCAATATAGGAGAAACTACAATCATTGCAATTAATCCTACAGACACCAGATTTGGAAAGGCGATCAACTCTAGGTTTATTGTTAAAAATCATTTTCTTTATTGTGTTATTATTATAAAAAGCAAAACTAATATTGGTATAATTGGACACGATGTTGCTAATCCGTTGGCTCGTTTTTCCTATATACTCTAAGCGACGCCAATTTTCCCGCGGTGGACTATCCGGTGGATAAATACCCGTTAGAGTTTTACGCTTTAGCTTTTTATTCAATAACTTTAATATAGTCCTAGTTGCATATCCGTTATTCGTTGCTATTTGAAGAATTATGTTAAGCTCAGTGTTATAATTTGAATTTGACAGAGGGATGTTTATTAGTCTATCTATGAGTGAGTGGAAAGCTGACATTTTAATATTATGGGGATGGTTTGAAGAACTAGGGATAACAGCGTCTGTATACGTGGGTTTCCGAAAAATTTTGAAGTCTAAAGTAGAATTAATCCTGGTTATTGTTATATCTAGAAAATTAATACATTTATTTTCTTCTTTTTCTAACGTAAAATCAATGGTGGGATATTGAGAATTTAACCAAGTTAGGAAAGAGTCTAACAGTCTATCAGTTCCATTCCATAGACATAATATGTCATCAACATATCTATACCAAAAGATTATATGACGAAAATAAGGATTGTTGTTTGATATGATCATTTGTTCGAAGAAATTCATGAAAATTTCAGCCAACAAAGGTGACAGAGGGGAGCCCATGGGTAGACCATCAGCGAATTTGAAATATGTATTATCAAAACAGAAATAATTTTGTTTAATACAAGTCTCAAAAACTAACTTCAGTTCACGACGTAAGCTCTCATCTACAACATCCCTATCTAAGTAATTACAAACTATTTGGGACAAAGTATTAATCGGAATAGAAGTGAAAAGACTGGCAACGTCAAATGAAACTAGTTTTGAATGTAAAGGAATGTCGACGTCTTGAATTTTGTTAATCAATTCTACCGAGTTCTTAACCGAGTAAGCTGAAAAGAAATTAGTATGACAATTGAAAAATAAAATGATTGATGAAATGACAATTGATTAATAAAAATGTCTTTATTAAGTATTAGTGTGTTTCGCCAAGTGCCTACGGCCAATAGCGTAAAAAGAATTTTAAAATATTTGTTTTTCCTCTAGCATGCATTTATTTTCGTTTCCATCTACAAAAAAAAATATTAAATTTATAGTAAAATCTGTTCAAAAAACAATCAACGGTTTTTATAATAACTATAAGTATTGAAATAACAATTTATTATTACTTTTACAATTACGATTATTAAAATAATAATTTGTTGTTACTTTGAAAAATTATATCGTTAAAATAATAATAAGTGTTTTTTTTTAATAACAAATTTCAACAATTGTAATTATTGTTTTCCCTGCGATTACGTAACAATAAAAATTATGAATTTCACAAGTATCTTATAATTTTAACAAAACAAAATTGTTATTAGGATCGTTTTTACTATCAATATAATAACAGTAACATTTTTACAGTCGTTTAGTGAAATTAATTTTTTTTTAATTAATTTAATAACAAATTTTATTATTTAAAAATAAAATACTATTAAATCAATAAATTACGTTATTAAGAATTTTAACAACTGATTTAATAACCGATGTGTTATAAAAACAGTGAACATTTTTTGAGTGTATCAAAAATGTATTAAATTTTGATCTAAAATTCATAAACCGTCAGAAAAAGGTACCTGATTGGTCTAACAGCTGGGGTTATACTCTGTACGACTATTAACAGAGCCATCTATGATTTTGAAGAGCCGTAATATAAAAAAGAGAGCTTTCAGTAGAGGGGAAGCTTTTATTGAATTACTATAAGAGACCGTGGTAATTGGACAATTTTTGAACATGAATTTATGAATAAAAAATTAAACAAATCATCTAAATTTTAATTTTATATTTTTAATAAACTATTCAAAGAACACATATTTGAAAATCAGCCATCATAAAGTAGTATTTATTTGGTAAATTTAAACTAAAGCGGAGCATAAATTTAGTAATTTTCTATAAAAATGAGCTTTCCGTTTAGTTGTGTAGGTTTATAAAGTAAGATAATAAAGGGTGGTGCCGCGGATTCCTCTTACACCCAATTTAAAATTTAGTTTTATAAAAATTGAACTTATTTGGTAAATTCTGGTCACATGCACCTCAGAATTTTTGAGATGAACGATGCACTTAATAGCAATCTAAACATTCCCCATTTATAACAAAATTAAAGAGAAAACGTGAGCTGAAACGAAATTTTATGAATCACCATGTAGATATAATAATATTATTCATATAATAAAATTTTTACATCAAAATCTATTTATGAAAATTATTTTTGTATACAATAAATCAACGATGTCATGATTTCCTTAATTAAATATTATTACAAAACCGTAAAAAATTTCAATTTGATCCGATTGCAAAACCGAGCTTTCTGTTGTTTGAAAATCCGTTTACAGATGTCTCTGTAATAAATTTACATGAAATTACAGAAAAGCGTAAAATAATTAAATAACTATTTACGAAAATAAACCATTATTATTGTAAGTTAAGCGCGAAATCTTTAATACAATAATTTAACATAATTAATAAAACTCAAAACAATTATAAATTTTATTTATTATACGGTTGGCGTAAATAAAACTTTTCGTCGTAAAATATTCACCATCATAGTTGCTGCGCGCTGTAAAACAATAATAGAAAAATGTCACAATTTTTCCAAATTTTTGTTTTTTTTTCAATTTAATTCGCTGGTGTTGCTTTTTTCAGTTCCAGGAGATCTCCATAATCTATTGAACCAGGCAGTATACATAAATGAATTGTTAAATTTTCGAGACAATCATTTGGATTTTAAAATTTTAAATTTTTTGTCGCTATTTTGTTTTCTTAATTTATACTTAGCGACATCTTTTGATTAGTTTTGTAATTGCGAAAAGCTTTATAAAATAACAATGTTTTTATTTGGTGAAGCTCTGTTTTGTTTATACTACAGGATGAAACAATATAGGCTGCGAATTTGTTGCGATGAAAAATCAAATTTTTAACAAGTAACGAAAAAACAGTTTTCGAAGTTTGTCATCACAATGTCGAAATAGAACCCAAAACACAATAATCCCCATATAACATTGGTACTCCAAAAGCCTTTTTTAACGAACGTTTGTTTTGGAAAAATAATGTTGAACTTTTTTATGGAACCCTCTATACTGATTTCTAATTTTCCGTACATACACATAAACAAATTCTTGCTTCTGCAAAAAGAAAAAAAAATTGTGTTAGACTAATTTAAATGTTTTTGCGTTAACTCAACATAATATGACTCAATATTAAAATATGCTTTTCCTGAATATTGAATTAACTATACACATTGAAAATTCAAAAAGAGAATTTATGTTTTTATATACAAAAAAGCTTCTAAAATAATACTTAATACTTATTTCATCGACAGCGGTCGATCTTGGAATCACTGGTATTTTTTGACGGAAATTGTCGAATCATTGCGCCTCCAAAACATCTTGAGTCATTGCGTAGATCTTTCATAGTTCGATTGAGTGCTTCCAATGCACATTTGTGCGCCATTGTACATTCATAATCGATGATGATTATACTTGTTACCAAAACTTTTGCCATTGCTGAGTGTTTCGCAATGTTGCAAGAATTATATAGCTAAATAGATAAAATAAAAAGATTGGATACAAAAAATAAAATACTAATTTGCATGCAGCCTTTAGTCGGACTCGAATCCAGTACCTTGCGGTCCAAGCGCTGAAGCTTAAACCACTGCACCACTCGTCACATAGAAACTACACCTACAAAATTCATATAAAAAAAGGTTTTTTTATTAGATTTTTGGGGCTTCCCTTTTGAGTTTTTCCGACTTTTCTTTTTTTCCTAAACCACCACTGTATTAAGACGAACAAAATGAAAAAAACAAAATGTACTAAATGTATGAGAAAATGAATTTTCTTGATAAATTTTTTTTGGTGAATTTTTCCAATGTTTTAATAGTTATTATGCTATTCGGAGCGAAGACAAATCCAACAAAACAAAGATCATAAAAATCAATCCAGCCGTTCTTGAGTTATAAATGGTGTAACTAACCCGACTTTGTTTTAGATATATAGATAAGTAGATGAAATAAAAAAAATTGGATAAAAAATAAAATAGAAATGTGCATGCAGCCTCCACATAACATATTCTGGAACATATTCTGGAAAAACGTTAAAATCACTGCGTGGCAATTCATCTACCACTACCACGCATACAGGCGGCTAATGAATCAAGTGCACATACTCGTACACAAGGTATTTCGTCTTTGGCTAACAATAACTAGAAAAACAAAAACAAAACTAATAAATTTCTAAGCGAACATTTAATCAAAGGCAATTAACATGTGCGGAGGGACTCGATCTAAAATTATATCGGCGGTTGTGAATTCAGCCAACTGCAATAAAATGTATAAACGAGTCAACTTCCAGCTACAGAGATGCAAACGATTGCTGATCACATGCACATCACCAAGCACTTTGTTTTAATACTTTTATCGTTTAGTGTTTAACACAGAAAAAATCTGTCAATATTTTGACATTACTTTCACTGTTATAATAATATTTTTTTTTAAAGTTTCTTAAAATTTAATAAAAGTTGTCACTAAAATGAAATTTTTTACTAAATAGTGTCTTTTATTTATTAATTTATATATATGTAGACGAATAATTAATCTTATTCGAAGTTACTACAATAAAGCAAAAATTATAAAAATTATTTAAACCGTTATTATAAATCATAAATTAACTATTCATTCACTGCGTATAGTTATGAATGGCAGAAGTTTGAAAATTGCATACGAGCTAAATCACAATACACTCAAATTTTATTAAAATTCGCAAATTTAATTTAACTTTTTTCGATTATCAAACAATTTTTTATCAATAATGGATAATTATCAATTTATTACGCAATTTATGACATGAATATTAGGCACAGTATGTTTCATAAATAATTAAAGTGTCAGCTTGTAACGACGGCCGCGGTTGCATCCATCGTTCCGAACCATGATACTGTGTTATTACATTTCTCTAGTTTCAGTACAATAATTTTTACCTTAGGATATTTTTATAGTACACCTGAAATCGGACAACCCCCCCCCCCCCCCCCCCCCCCCCCCCAATAAAAATTTGATGTGCGATCGATATAAAAGAGCAAGGCTGACGATCGAGGGAGATTATTATTTTTCTTTTTTTTGCAAAGTAGTATCTTAGTATTGTACAAGCTGACTAAATTATTATAATAATATTTAAAATTAAAACTTTTTTTTCAATTCTTCCTAAGAATCCCTGTAATTTAACCAAAAATTTCGTGTGGGGATCGCGGAAATATCTTAATTATTTTTGGTTTGATCAATGATGATCAATTTTATGAATTTCCTAAGTGAAAACTAAGTAAATAGAAATAATGTGTACCATAGTGTTTTAACATATAATGATGGCTGTCCATTTTGATCATGGATAATTTCGATATGCCATATTTATAAACTTAATTAACATTTGAAAGTGAAATAGAAAACTAGTCAAAATTCAAATTAGTGCTATATTATATTCGACGATACTCGACTATCTAATGAGAGGGCGTGTTAAGATCAAATCAAAATTAGAATTAAATTCCTAATACTTAAATATAAAAATTTGTTGTGATAAACTTTGTATTGCGGCGAATGGCCTTATATACTGACATTCAACCTTTAATTAATTTCTAGTGTATTAATCAATTCAATAAAATGTTTAGTGCTAAATAACCATATGATAAACATTTATAATTTAATCTACTCAAATTATATGTGCAATGCTGAAATAAATATTATTATTTTTCTATATATATAAAAAAAAAATAAAACGAAATATGTATTGGCCTTTTAAATTTACAAAGTATCCCGTTATAAAAGTGACGCAAAAAAAAAAAAAAAAACATATAACAATCTCGTGTCATCCTATCAATGAAGCAAACACAATCAAATCGAATGCCGTATTTTTGTATCCATGTATATGGTTTGCTACTTGTTCATAGCAAGATTAATAAAAAAAAAATATTTTTATGAATCTTGTACATCGCGTATGCAGTGTTCGTTAATATTAAGCCTGCGTACCACGATAATTTATATATTGCTGTTAAATAATTGAAAATACGTACGTTAACAGTACGATACGAACCAGCCTATTACAATTTATATACCTGGGGTGCACGAGTGAGAAGAAAACAGCCATCTACCGCTACCAATTGCCGCTACAGTGTACCTGGACGCGCAGATTGACGGCTTTGGATACATCATCCCTATCGGTTGATATTTCAAGTAATGTTTTTTTATTATTACATTTTTTGTGTTACTATTATATTGTTATATCATTATTATTCTTATTAATATTACGCAAGAGAACTTATCAGCTGTTTTCAAAGCTTTTTCGATAATTTAGTATTTTTTTTTTTTTTTTATAATTTTAAGCATGGATTATTTCGGGGTAGGATACATTTATATGAAAATTAAATTCATTGAGGTTCTCTTCTAATTTTATATAATTAATGTTAATTTGTAGCTCATTCTGGGTTACCTTTTCCTGTAAATAGTTTACTGTCCAATCATTTATTTTATATTAACTTTTGCAATCATTTTTTTTTTTTCTTAATTGATGAATTGGCCATTTTGGATATTTGTTTATTTAAATTATATAATTAATTTTTTTTCTCGATGGTATGTAAAATACAAAGTTTATTTTTTCAATATATCAAGTTTGGCGACTATCATTTCGTTGCTAGTTTTGATTAGTCAGATTATTTTACCATATATCTTATATGCTACTCTCGTTATATTTTTTTGGTTGTTGTTTTACCGCACACCAGTATGAATTTTGAAATGCATTAAATTAGTATCAGGATGGTGAGCTTGAGTGTAATTCCCGTATAGTCTGAGGATGGTTCGTTACAATAAAGGATTAGGTTCCCTTTTAAGCGGTTAATTCAAAGATCTTGCATGTCTACACAACCCCCACGACCTATAAACATCATTAGCCGGCAACAACATACCGCGTGTAGACCTCTGCAGGATTAATCTGCTAATTGAACTTGAAAACCGTTCAAGTTCCGTTACAAGTTATCACTCAGTAGTATACAGACAATTCATGCTGAGTTTTATTATAAGTTTCGATAGATGGCGTAAATTAATTTATCAAGTAGTTCTCGACGTTGTCGTCGAGTTTTCGTTGTTGTCGACGAGTAGTCGACGTTATCGACGAGTTGTCTACGAAATCATGTAAAAACTAGTAGTCGACGCGTAATCGCCCATCCCTGCCTGAGATTGAGTTCATTTTTCCGTGAAACAAAAATCCAAGTTAAATTTTATAAATTCAGATTAAATTCAAAATCTGTTTAAATTTAAATAATGCAAACGATTTATTCTTCATAATGCCAAAAGGTTTCAATTTTTTTTATAAAATACGTTTATATTCTATGTAATAGGATAAAGAGAATTTAATATTTTTTGCGACTATATACGAAACATATATCCGGATAAAAATCTGTTGCCACGAAATCATATCGTATGAAATCAATCAGGTGAAACCGATTTATCTACATATGTACATAGACATACATACATATATTCATTTACGAAGAACAACAGTTTTATATTTATACTAAATTAACTTTATGTTTCGGTAGTTTTGATTTTCACCGCCCATACCATAATGATGTTTCCGTCTTAATTATTTATCAAACGTGTGAATTTTTTGTTTTATGATTACGTGGTCAACATTTACAAAATGTATTCTCAAATTTCTCAAAAATTCATTTTCATCGACCCATACAAAATATTACCTACTCAGCGATGGTTTAAAATAATGCACCAAAATTTTTATTGGAATTATTTTTCTGTTCTATAAAAAGCTTTACCACAAAAATAGAGCGGCAGAAATCGGGAGTAATATCAGACACATAAAAATTATGGTTTTTCATTTGAATTTTATTCCATCGTAAATACATAATTAATCGACAAATAATGGATTTTGGTGTTGTTGTTATTGTTATGTATAATTTTGGTTTGCGCGAGATATTTTCATAAAATTATTATTATTTTTAACCCTTTAATTATCTTTCTTCTTTTACTTGTTTACGAGGAAATGTTGGATTTTGGAAAATATATTTTCCACTATATATAAAAATTATATATGTTATTACAAATATTATTATAATAAAATAATTATGATGGTGGTGGCGCTGGCGATTAATATTAATTTCGTAATATAAAACAAATTGTTTACCGATTGTATATTTCATAATATGGGTTTGTGCAATATGAGAAACTTAATTTCATGGGTTTGGTGAGTGGTATCGAATTCGAGAGGTGTAACTAAATTATTTTTGTGTTATGAGGTGGGCTTTTTTGATAATCCTAATTAAATTTTATTACAAAATATTTAAACAGGAAATTAGATTTTTTATTTATTTATTTTGGTGCTGTGCTTTTTCAATTTACGTTCTAGTTTATAATTTTATTAATGAGGTAATTTGTTTTTTTTTTGTATAAATTAAATAGAGGGGTGCATGATGTTGGCAAATTTTTTCACCAGATATCAAATTTATATATTATAATACGGCAGTTATGCTAATTGCATAGAGGGGAAGAACGGCGCCGAACGAATTATTAATGTAACACTAAAAGAGAATAGGAATAAAGCAAGCTTTGTGGGTATTTTCAAACTATGTAAATTAAATGGCATGCAACGGATTCTCGAATTTCAATTTATTTCAGAAAGCGGGAAAATATTACAACATTATTTAACAGCTTTAGACACTCATTGCAAGAAACTTTTAAACACAAAAAGTAATTATTTCATAAAGTAGTGTAACCGAACGTTGATACCAAAGTGAGATAGATTGAAACACTTGCACACGTCGAAACGAGAAAACAATTATATCTAAGGCGGGTTCTTCTATGCACTGCATTCATCCCACCTAAACTCTTGTTTAACGGTATCGTTTAGAACATTTTTATTTCGAAAGAACGAGAAAATGAATCGTTATATCTGAATGATTAGTGTTAACTATAATAAACCCTTCTCCTAAAAATATTAAATCAGATGAGATTTATCAAATTCAATTCACCACCAATACTATAAATATAAAGCATGGAAAAAACAAACAGTTAAATTGCCTGTAAGTGATTTAGCTATTTAGATTCTTGTGGCAGTGTTGTGGCTTTCTCTGGAAACAAATAATATGAAAAATATTTTCATAGTACCTATGTTTAAACTATATTTATCTGGCTTACTGTTGAAGTTATAGGCCCCATACACCACTCAATCATGCATGCGCAATCGTATGATTGCACAATCATGATTGTTCCTCACACAACACATGCATTTTGCACATTCATCAGTTTTAAAGTATGTCTGAAGAGGCTTGCGTGGCGATTTTAATTGGATTAGCGATGCGGAGGAAAAAAACTAAAAGAAGAAATAGACAATTTTGGATTAAGCAGTGGTATAAAAAACGTAGTGAATATGGACATTCGAAATTACTAAAAGAATTGGAAAACACATCGATTAAGGATTATAATAATTTTCTTCGAATGAGTAAACTCAATTATTTGGAATTATTAGAAAAGGTTCAACCATTGATTATTAAACAAACTACTAAAATGAACCTATTTCTCCAAATGATCGTTTGTCATTAACATTACGTTTTCTTGCAACTGGAGAAACGTTTGAGGAGCTTAAATTCTTAACCGCCATTACACCACAAACAATTGGAAAGATTGTAATGGAAACATGCGAAGCGATTAGTACGGTGTTGAAAGATAATATTAAAGTAAGTAAATAAAAGATGTATTCTATTTATATTTGTACGTACATATAACGGGTGATTTTTTAAGAGCTTGAGAACTTTTTTTAAAAAAAAAACGCATAAAATTTGCAAAATCTCATCGGTTCTTTATTTGAAACGTTAGATTGGTCCATGACATTTACTTTTTGAAGATAATTTCATTTAAATGTTGACCGCGGCTGCGTCTTAGGTGGTCCATTCGGAAAGTCCAATTTTGGTAAACTTTTTCGAGCATTTCGGCCGGAATAGCCCGAATTTCTTCGGAAATGTTGTCTTCCAAAACTGGAATAGTTGCTGGCTTATTTCTGTAGACTTTAGACTTGACGTAGCCCCACAAAAAATAGTCTAAAGGCGTCAAATCGCATGATCTTGGTGGCCAACTTACCGGGCCATTTCTTGAGATGAATTGTTCTCCGAAGTTTTCCCTCAAAATGGCCATAGAATCGCGAGCTGTGTGGCATGTAGCGCCATCTTGTTGAAACCACATGTCAACTAAGTTCAGTTCTTCCATTTTTGGCAACAAAAAGTTTGTTAGCATCGAACGATAGCGATCGCCATTCACCGTAACGTTGCGTCCAACAGCATCTTTGAAAAAATACGGTCCAATGATTCCACCAGCGTACAAACCACACCAAACAGTGCATTTTTCGGGATGCATGGGCAGTTCTTGAACGGCTTCTGGTTGCTCTTCACTCCAAATGCGGCAATTTTGCTTATTTACGTAGCCATTCAACCAGAAATGAGCCTCATCGCTGAACAAAATTTGTCGATAAAAAAGCGGATTTTCTGCCAACTTTTCTAGGGCCCATTCACTGAAAATTCGACGTTGTGGCAGATCGTTCGGCTTCAGTTCTTGCAGGAGCTGTATTTTATACGGTTTTACACCAAGATCTTTGCGTAAAATCTTCCATGTCGTCGAATAACACAAACCCAATTGCTGCGAACGGCGACGAATCGACATTTCACGGTCTTCAGCAACACTCTCAGAAACAGACGCAATATTCTCTTCTGTACGCACTGTACGCATTCGTGTGGTTGGTTTAATGTCCAATAAAGTAAACTGAGTGCGAAACTTGGTCACAATCGCATTAATTGTTTGCTCACTTGGTCGATTATGTAGACCATAAATCGGACGTAAATCGCGAAACACTTTTCGAACCGAACACTGATTTTTGTAATATAATTCAATTATTTGCAAGCGTTGCTCGTTAGTAAGTCTATTCATTATGAAATGTCAAAGCATACTGAGCATCTTTCTCTTTGACACCTTGTCTGAAATCCCGCGTGATCTGTCAATTACTAATGCTTGAAAATCCTAACCACAAAAAAATCACCCCATAGTATATGTACATTTATTTGTTTTTAAATCAAACTTCAAAATTATTGAAAAATTGTTGAGCGTTTGAATAATGATTCGATGTTTGAACATTTAATTGATCTTCATGCTCCAAATTCGAGACTTTCAGTGAATTCAAATATATTACACGCTGTGTTGGCATGGCACTTGGCAATGAAGACGAATTGCTTTCGGTCCACAGAGGTGTTGATGTTCTCGTTTCTGAATGAACTAATACATTTTGTATTTCTCGAGTCATGTGTTCATTTAAATGCCCTAAACATCCATGAAAAAGAACATCTGAAATAATTTTTCTTGCAAAAATTTGTTGATGTTTTGTCATTTCAGCATATTGTGAAGCCCATCCTTTGCTTATCCCATCAATATTGCTTTCTTTAAGGTGGTCGCAAGCCAATTTAATTAAATTGTCTTCATCGGTAATTTTTGTTTTCCTTTTTGCTGGACCATCATTTTTTCTTGCACCGTCAGACTGAAATTAAAAAAAATATTACAATATTTAATATAAATTAATTTTATTTGTAATTTGTCTAAAAATTATTTGCATTTTTAGCTACCCACAAATCCAGATGAATGGAAGAAAGAGGCAAAATCATTTGATAGATTATGGAACTTTCCCAATTGCATTGGATCCATTGACGGGAAACACATTACCATAACCAAGCCACCTCATTCTGGCTCCTACTATTTCAATTATAAAGGAAATTTCTCAATAATACTTATGGCACTTACAAATGCAAATTATGAATTTATGATGGTGGACTTGGAGTAAATGGAAGAGCTTCTGACGGTGGTGTTTTCAAGCAAACAAAATTTTTTGAAAAATTAGAAAATAAAACTTTGTATTTGCCAAATCATGAGGCTTTGCCAGGATCAAATCAAAATATGCTATTTGTGTTTGTTAGTGATGATGCGTTTCCTTTAATGGAAAATATTATGAAACCGTTTAGTCATATTACCATGAAGAAGGAGGAAATTATTTTTAATTATAAGTTATCTCGTGCTCGACGAATTGTCGAAAACGTTTTCGGAATTTTAGCTTCAAGATTTAGGATTTTGCTTAAACCCATAAACTTACATCCAGAAAAGGTAACTACAATAACATTGGCTTGTTGCCATTTGCATAATTACCTAAGGAAAAAAAAAGAAAGCATTTATTTAGACAACGGTTTCGATAAAGAAGACATCAATCGAACACAAATTGTTAAAGCCGACTGGCGTTGCGATAATGATCAACTGGATAGTATTGCCTGTACACGGGTACGAAATGGAAGTAACGAAGCAAAACACCTCCGAAATAAATTTGGCGAATATTTTAATACGTTAGGTTCCGTACCATGGCAAAATAAAGTTTACGAAAAAATTGTAAATCAACAATTTCATCTGTCTTAAATAAAAATAGTAAATTTTATTTATAAAATAAATAAAAAATTACTTACATTTTGGGTTTCTGTATCCTCAATTGTTGATCTCCCTTCCAAAACTCCTTCCTGCTCTTCGAGGAAACTGAGTAAATCAAAATACCAGAGAGACGATTCGAAGATATCTTCGGCACCAGCCCCTGATTTTTTGCTTTGATTTACTTTCTTTAAATCGCGTCTATAATTACTACGAAACGTATTAATTTTTCGTACAACCATGTCACGATTTGCATTTTCTTCAATTTCTTTTAGTTTTTTTACCATTTCCTCATAAGCAAAATTTTTTAAAATCTAATCTGAACTTTTGACCATCCATAGTGCTGGTAAACTTTTATAAAGTTCCAGAAATTCAGTCCAAAACTCTTTATTTATAAATTTTGACATTTTTTTATTATGCCCTCTTTTTTATACACACGACTGAGCAAATTGAACATATACTACGCAGATTTGCATGTACAAACAACAAAAATATCAAAAAAATCTACAATTACACAATCCGCATGCGCAATCACTCAATCAATACCATACACTGTCAATCAGCATGCACAACCACATGATTGCGCATGCATGATTGTGTGGTGTATGGGGCCTATTAGTTTGGTGTAAATATTTTCGAAACCAAGTTAACTGGGAAATTTTTTCTGTACGAAACATTTATTTTTAATAGTAGACCAGATACATATAAATTAGGCAAAAGTGCCATCAAAACATTTTTCACGGTTGGAAAGTCAGAATAATACCAATGTTAACTTAACCGAACAAGTGGTGTAGTGGTTAAAGCTTAGGCTCTTGGATCGAGAGGTGCTGGGTTCGAGTCTCATCAGAGGCTGAATGCGAAGCGAATTTCCGTGCTCGTAAACACAACTAAGACCCTCTGTTGGAGTGCAGAATTTAGCACCGACCCAGCATTTATGTTAGGTTAGGTTAGAGTGGCTGCTATCGCACACTTAGGCCAATAATGGCCCACTGTGATATCACAGGATCCAATCTATCCTTACTCCCGCTGAAACCATCCGGAGCTACTTAT
Source organism: Nephrotoma appendiculata (assembly GCA_947310385.1). Lineage (NCBI taxonomy): Eukaryota > Metazoa > Arthropoda > Insecta > Diptera > Tipulidae > Nephrotoma > Nephrotoma appendiculata. The sequence goes on along the minus strand of OX371223.1, from coordinate 239,397,802 downwards.
GTAGCGTAAAATATCTCGCATTTCACAGTCCGCGAGTTCAGAAAAGCTGTCCATATCGTACACATCCAAGTACTTATGTCTTTTGTATGCCAGTGCCGGACACGAGCATAAGAAGTGATCTAAAGTCTCTTCCTCCTCTTCGTCCATACAACTTCTACAAAAGTCATTCGTCTGTAGACCCAACCTTTTCGCGTTCATGTTAATGTACAGGTTGACATGGAGCTTGCAATTTGCAGGTGGTATACTATAATTGTGTGGGTGTAGGTGAATATGTGATGTATACTTGAATAAAGATTGACGTATTAATTAACCTTCAGAAGACATTACATCCATTGGCTAATTAGTACTTTCTTTTATTATTAAAAAAAAATCAGTTTGAATGAAGAAAGACTATTAATAGTAGAAATTAGAAAAACAAACTGTTTATTTTTCGTAAAGTAATGTAAAATATGACCCACTCTCAATGTAAACTAAACAACATTAAAATTGGACAAATTTGATCCCCTATCACCAGGGTACCTCTTCTATTTCAACTTTTTTATTTGTAATAGAGCAATATTCATGTATAAGTACTCCAAATCGTACTTTAAAGCTTCTTTCGCTTCTAAAGTCAGTAATATTTTAAATTAAGAAGATATTTAAGGCCTACCCATAACCCAATATTGAAAAACTTCTGAGTGCCTTGATAATAAATAAAATTCTATTAGGCCAACATCCCAAGCTCAGGCTTTATAAATAGTATCTTAAATTAGTTTCTCGGATTAAGATGAGTAACCTATTGATTACTCATTTTACAATACATTCTTATTCTAATTAGAACTGCAGCGCTCCAACGGTTTCTGCCTTTGGAGTCTCCTCACTCCGTTAGTGGTGGCCAACATACGACGTATATCTGCATTTTAGTGTAGAGATAAGCGCTGTAGGTGTTTTCTTGTTTGATTCTTTATTTCATCGGTGACGTATTTCATCTTCAAGTCTCTATGAAGGTTGTGGTTCCTAATGTACAATACCATGGGGCATTCACAATCCCTCGCAGCACTTTATTTTGTAAGCATTTTATCATTTTTATATTGTCTTCTTGGCACAACCCCAAAGATGGATACCATAAGTCCATACTGGTTTTAAAATTTGCCTGTAAAGAAGCAATTTGTTGTGTATTGAGAGCCCACAATTTCTACCCATGATCCAGTACATTTTCCTATATTTGATGTTTAACCCTTCTTTTTTCTTCTTGATGTGTTCTTTCCTTAGTAGCATTGATGGTCATGCCAAGGTAGTTAGCTGTATTTGCAAATATAATTTTGGTTGAGTTGAGACCCACTGGAATACAGTTTTTATTTTGATTTGTAAAGTTGACGTGTATTGATTTGGCTTCATTTAATAAGATGCGCCATTTTCAGTTGCTCACTGTGTTAACTGCATTTTGAAGTTTGCTTATTTCTTGCGAAATATCTTTTTCAACTGCTAGATTAGTTTTGTAACGTCTGCAAATGTTGCTACTGTAGTACATTAAATATTCGTTAAGTCTCTCGTATAAAGAATGAACAGAATAGGTCCAAGTACGCTACCTTGTGGTATACCTGCTGATATTATTTTTATTTCCGAGTACTCATTTTAAAATTTGACTCTAAAGTGTCGATCAGCATGTCGGATATAAGAATTTGATAAAATTGCTTAGCCAGGTTTCGATGCTGTTTAAATTTAAATCCTTGGTGCCAAACTTTGTCAAAAGCTGGAAATGCATATTTTCTTATTCTCAAATGCATCGTCAATGACATCAGTTATTCTGTGAACTTGTGCAACTGTAGAATAATTTTCTCTAAACACAAATTTCTGTGGTGGAATTAAGCATCTCTCGTCTATTGTAGGTTTGAGTCTCTTAAGCAACAGTTTTTCAAATATTTTTGATATAACTGGAAGTAGTGATATCGGTCCATATGAATTTTTATCGTTTCCTAATTTACCTGGTTTAGGAATCATTCTTACTTCGGCCACCTTCGATTGTCGTGGAACATATTTCAATCTGGAGGCTGCATTAATTATTTGAATTAATTTACGCAAACCTTTCTCGGGAATGGTTTTCACAATTTGTCCAGTCATTAAGTCATTTAAGCGCCAATAAGGTCAGATGCCTTATGCCATCTACTTTGTTTACGACTGTTGTAATTTCATTTAATGTTTGTCTCGGCAACGGTTGAAAAGTCTCTTCTAAAGAAGCAGCAATTAGAGAGACTTTCCGTTTGTCACTTTAAGCCCATGATCCGTCATTGTTTTTGATAGGCGGCATGCATTTTGGTTCTTTTTAGCCCCTTCGTTGCTTTCTAAAGCGAGTAATCGCCATGCTTTAGTTCAGAAAGACCACGAAGTCGCTTAGTTATGCTTTCGTTCCTTGTTTCCTTTATTAATTGTTTTAATATATTATATAAAAAATTAAGAATAGTTTTGTGTTGCGGTGCACGAGACTGCAACCAGATTTTGCGTGCTTTCCGTTTCTCTTGAAGTAGCGCTCTGACTTCAAGAGGATAGTTATGTTTCATTATTGTGTTGGTATGAGAAATCAGTGAACTTTCCCAAGCTGTTCGTTGGATATTGTTATTAAATGCTTCTAGTTCATCTTCCAGCTGCACCTTCGTGCTAGTTGGATCGTCGAGATTTGTTCGATCTTCCACTAATTTCTTGAATAGATCCCAATTTATTATCATTGTACTCAGAGTCATGATCACAGGTGAATGGTGAGATGATAGTCCTTCACTATTTGCAATGCACGTGTAGTCATCTAAAACTATTTTTGTTACAAAGAAGTCAAGAAGTTCTGGAAGTGAATGTATATGTTAGTAGGCCAATGCCAGAGAGAAATTCACATTTGTTCTTACGAGCTGCATTAAATAACTCTTTCCCTTTAGAGGTTGTAAGTTTGAAGATCCCCAATAGGTATTCTTGCATTAAAATCACCGCATTTGATAAAAATTGGTCCTGTAATGATTTAAAATGTCTCTTTTTTTTATTGATGGCGTGACAGTAAATAAATCTCTCAGGAGATACTGAGTTCCCTATCATTGATTGATTCAACTTTTATTATTTTAGCTTGCATAATTTGTTCCTCAATGCCGGGCACTTCATAATGTGTATTAAACAAATACTATTTTTAATAATTACGGTATACCCGCCTTTAGCGTTTCCTCCTGGATGAGTAGCATGAATAGCATAGTCACGTATTTTAATAAATGAAGTTTCTGTTAAATGAGTTTCCGAAACAAAACATATATCTAGTTTGTCTAAGTTTAGAAAAAATTCTAGCTTTGGAACATGCTGTGGTAATCCATTCGCGTTCCAAATAACAATTCTAAGTAATCTATTCAAGTTCATTCATTGCTTCTTGTCTATCCAGCCGCTTATATATAAATTCTAGACCACGTTCTTGTTTTGGTAGGCGTCCATTTATCGTTTCTATACTTCGAAATATCCTTTCCAGCGGATTTTCTTTAATAGTATTGTGCTGCGTTATCTGCGAGTATGATCTGCTCTCTAGCCCTATGGACTCTGCTTGTGGCAGCACTCTAGTTGTAGTCAGAATCCTTTCTATTCTAATACAGGGTTATCCAATTCGAGGTTGATAAAGTAGAAATCTGTATACCGACATCTGTCAAAGATAAACGTCAAGTACGCTGTCATTTATTTAGTTGACATTCTGCCATTTAAGAATATGGAGCATTTAACAATCGACCAACGCGTTAAAATTATTAAATCTGCTGATGCTGATTTTTCGAACAAAATTTTCTTCAGTGATGAAGCTCATTTTTCGCTTGGTGGATACGTTAATAAGCAAAACTGTAGAATTTGGGGCTCAGAAAATCCACAATTGATTGTAGAGAAGCCATTACACCCGGAAAAAGTCACTGTTTGGTGCGCATTGTGGTCTGGTGGTGTGATTGGGCCGTATTTTTTTGAGAACAACCATGGGCGAACCGTTACCGTCAATTCTGAGCGCTATGGCCGCATGTTAACCGATTATTTTTTTACGAAAATCGAAGATTATGATCTTGACGATATGTGGTTCCAGCAGGATGGAGCAACCCGTCACGTAACACGAGCAAATCGAGATCTTTTGCAAGAGAAATTTCCTGGACGTTTGATTTCGCGATTGGCTGATGTCAATTGGCCTCCAAGATCCTGTGATTTAACGCCTTTGGATTTCCTTTTGTGGGGCTACGCGAAAGATCATGTTTACGCAAACAATCCTCAAACTCTTGACGAATTGAAAACTAATATTCGTAAGGTAATGGCCGAGATAACGCCCGAAATGTGCCGAAAAGTCATTGAAAATTACCTCAAAAGAATCAAGGCATGTAAGAAGTCCCGTGGAGGACATTTGAATGATATCTTGTTTAACTAAAAATGGCAAGGATCAATCTGTAAAATGAAATAAAAATTACAATACATTCCGAATATTTTGTGTGTTTTTTTTAAGTTTACTTTATCAAGCTTGAATTGGATGACCCTTTATTACTGTTTTGAGTCGATTGGCGTGTTTTATTTCTTTGCAGTTGCACCACTCCTCTGTAGTTGGCTGGGTGTTGTCCACTACAGTTTATATACCTTGCAGGTTCGGTTCGACTAACAGAACAGTCGCGTTGTGTCTGCCGGCACATTTTACGCACGTAACATCTCTCCCGCAATATCTTTGGTGTGAACCTTGGCATTTTTTGCATTGAGGTATTAATCTCGTGTTTTTTTCAATGTTTCTATTTTAAACCTTATATTAAGTTTTGCTTTAACATTAAATATATTTTCAATTTTTTCGCTTCTGTTGAATGGTAGCATGAATAGTGGAAGCTCTCTTTTAACGATCTTAGTTCCTTGACTATTTTCAACTTTCTCTCGTTTAAGGATATTTACTGCGTCTTCAACTTGCAGTTCTTTCATTTTGAGATCTACTACTATATTCTCCTTCTTGCAGGTGGGATGGAAACCGCTGGCCATATTTTTGTCTTCATAGGCACACCACTCTTTACACCTTCTTCAGTGAGCTTTGTGACTAAAGCTCTGTATGCATCGGGATCTCGAGTGTGTATCTTCCAAACAATATTGTTTTTGTGCAACTACTCTATATAGTCGTTTGAGGACACTGATTTCATTAGAGCTTGGATTATCGCAAACTCAGTTATGCCTATCACATGAATTGGCGGTGGTGCCTTAGTCTTCATTGCAACCCTGGGTTGTTCTTGTCGCTGGTGATGATGGGTACAGGCACTGGTTCGACAGTTTCATTAACTTTTGCATGCGAGTGCTCCCCAACTTCTGGCGAGAATTCTACTCTTCGTTTTTGCTTGGTCTTTTCTTCTGTTTGTGGAACCACAGTTTCTCTTGCTAGTTCTTTTTCATGTATTAGTACAGGCAAGTGTGCTGATTTCGTTATAGCAAGTAAAAGGAGTTTCTACAACCTCTGTTAGTTTGGTCTTCTTCAGCACCCCATTTTCTTTCTTTAACGTAGCGATTTCATTGCTAAGTTGCGATGCCACTTTTTATATTTAACTCAGTCTTCTGCATAGTTCAATATTTTCGATTTTCTGCTGAGTCGCGAACTGTATTTGTCTAGGTGATGATCTAAATATTTTTAAACTTCGATCGAATGAACATAGCAATGGTTGGCTCACCCCAGAATCCCTTTAGCCGGGGAGAGGGTGAATTACCAACTGAACAGTTGGTGTACCATCTGGGGTAAAAATTCCGTTTTATTAAAAACTCATTGCATTAAGGACTGGTTACTGAAGCAGCTACCAATCTAACCAGTGAAATTTGCAGGGGATCAGTAGAGAGAACATCATTAGCTATATTCTCGGTGTTCCATTATCCCACTGTTTCTCGGTCGCCAAAGCATCCTAGGTTAATTAGGAGGGAGCACCACATACAGGTGAGGTTGACATTTGGGCTTGTGTATCGACCTTCTAGACCGATGCCCCTTACTCCCCGGGCGCAGGATATCCGACTATTTATTCCACTACGCTCCATACAATAAATCTTTAACAAGAGATAAGCACGTTTACAATGCATCAACAATACAATTACACTTACAAAATATTTGGTATGTGTCCAAATTATATTTCTTTCTCTTCACGATGACGAAATAAACCAGCGTCGAAACATCAGTAAATTATTCAAATACAGCCTAAGCCGAACACCAATCACTCTATTTTCACGTCATTACCTATCATCCTAACAAGTTAAAGATAATTTTAAATTGCTTCCTAACATTTGTATAAACAAATCAGCTACCCGAAGGCAAGGACATTTTTTATTAAATTTAATATAAATTCAAATACAATAAATATAGTATCAACACGATTCCTGTCGACGCAGAATCAAGGAATCCTCATTCCATACATTATACTATATTTATTTGGGTGTTTCATCATTAATTAGACCACCTCATATTAACCCTCATTTAAAAAATTCACAATCATTTTATTAGATGGCACAAAATTTTAAACAATATTCAACATTTTTAATTTGTCTCTTTCATTATTACCTTACATAAACTCCATTTTGGTAACTTCTTACACCCTAAATTCATGATAAATATTTATAAAAAAAACATTATAAATATACTTGTGACACCTGTTAATTAAAAGATTAACTAGAATTATATGGCAAAAGATTGTAATTTTCAATAATACCGAGAATATAGTTCGTTTCCCCACTAGAAAGTTCTCTTTTATTCTGGACATCAGTATTTCACTATACCCAGTGTGCAATTTTTACAATGTGTGGAAAAGCCAGCTCCAATTCCACACTAAATTCCTTACTCCAAATTATCAAATATACAAAAAACCCGATTTTGAGTAAAAATAATTTTCTTTCTCTTTCTGATTCGCAATTTTTTTTGATGTTTTATTAGATTTGTTTGGTTTATAACTTCAGTTTCGTGTGACATGTCGAGTATCGACGAATGACCATGTACGGTTTTTATTACGATTTGTTTTTTATTTATAAAACTTTTTCAGTTTTATTTTCGAAATGTTACGTTTATTTAAAATGTTTTTTAAGTATTAAAGTAAAATTTTATTAATTTTAAGTGTTTTCTAATGGTGTTCGTATTTCGCCATCATCGTGATCAACAACATTGGACTAAACAGGTAATAAAATTGAATTTCAAGCATCATGTACAAATTTATGATGACGTATACTTTTGATACTGCCGATTTTCATGTGTTTATTATTTTAAAATGGATGCCGACTGAGATGTAAATGATAGGAAGATACTAGTTTTTTTCTAATTGTTGTTGCGAGATCGAGATCTTCTGGCGTTTTCTTCTTGGTTCGCGCGATTTTTGAACCTTTTGAAACGTGTCACTAGTTCGTTTATTACCGTCTCTTGTATGTCGAAACAATTGTTTGGAACAATTTTGGTTAACTGTTTATTTAAGTTGGTTTAGAAAGGTGATAGATGTGGAATGGTATGGATTTGTGAATGGATTATTCATTCCCCATATTGTGTCAGCTGTTTCATACAATTTCGCTATATCGTCACCTTATATAATTCGACTAGTATAGCGCAAATATAGTGGATGGCCACGTTGATATCCAGAGTCGACTCTGGGTGAGGGTGCTTTTAAGTGGTTTGTTGTTTGTCTGGTTTTGGTAGATTTAGAATTAAGTCCGTAACTAGGTTCGACTGTCTTTTGTTTAAATATTTAACAATATTGTTGAATTGTCGATCGTCTGATGATATATGCACAGAGGACGTCATCAGTTCAGCCTATTTGTACCATAACCTCGGGTTGCTGTGATGTAGTTTGGTTGTCTAGTACTTCGTCCGCAATCGATGATACCGTATTAGACCCATCTTGGTTGGTTTTAATTTCTTTCCATTTTTATAGTCTAGGTGGTGTCATTTTGGTAATTATTTATATGTTAATTAGAAGATAGGAAAATAATGAATGAAAATGTGACTATCTTGACTTGTTACTTAAAAGAGTAAATACTTTTTAATGTATGTATGTAGAGCGAAATTTTTCAAATCGACTATAATAAATATTGAAGTGAAATAAATTTAAAATGACGAAATATATAGAATATGGGAAGAAAAATTTTACGCGAATTCAAAGAATCACACACAACTTTTCAGTATACAAAAATTTCTTACCATAATGACGCTTAAACTATTTTGTAATTGCGATTGCACTTAACTTTATTTTAAAATTTTAGATTAATTATAAGAGAACTAAATTTACTTACCAAATTTTTAGATAGAAATTTTACTTAATTCAATTTGATGTACTTATTAAATCTAACACTAAATAGTTTACGTTGATTGCGTCTATTTGATGGTACATTTGATAGTTCTTAACTTCGTCTGTAATTACCACTTGGCTTTTGAAGGACCAATTACTTAGTTCCCACGTTGGGCGCTATCAACTTTTAAGAGCTCGATAGCTGATTACGATTTTCTTTTTTACACACAAATATTGAGTTGATGTGTTTTCGATATGCAATGTAGAAAGCGTACAAACACACGAAGTGTTACCAATTATAAAATGCTGTAAATTTGCCAATTTTTTTATTTTTTATTTCTAAAGTTCCGTTTATCGTAAAACCAATAACTACAATAGCATCGAGTCTGTCCGATAAGGTTTCACACGCTGCACGAATGTGGTCTGATGATATTATGTTCCATTCTCGGCCACCAGATAAAATATTTTTAATTTTTTACTTTGACCTCCAGAATGGACGATATAGAAAAATCTATTGTGCTTAAGTCCGGGGAGGTGGCCATTGTTATGAAGAAATGAAGCTTTGAACTTTTTCTTGCATAAAACGTTGGGTTTCACGGGCTTTATGGGATGGTTCCGAGTCCTGTTGAAACGTTCAATGATTCTACCGAATTGTAATCGTGCCCAAGGTAATAAAGCATCGTTTAAAATCTTTTCACACGAATGGTGAGCATCGTGTGGCAGTTATCGCGGCCCAAACCATTACTGATGCAGGCGCTTGCTTTCGCAGGGCAATTCGCTGGTCTAAATTGTCTTTAGATTTGCACTCTAACGAAACACGATCGTTTTATTTGTTTACATATTGCTGAACCGTATAAATTAAATATAGAACCCGTACTATATTGTTTACATTATTGAAAATTTCTGGTTTCTCTGAAAACCTTCTTCCAAAATTAAAACAAAGAATAGCATAATTTTAATTTCTACTACAAAGTTACTGCTCCGAGCTCTGATTTTGTAATTAAATTTTCCGGGCAATCGATTTTAATCATAACTATACTCATACCTTTAAACATTGAGTACCTAAATCAACATCCTTAAATTACCATCCATAAAAATTTTCAACCATTTCCCGCATTAATCGCAAATCCCTCTTAACCGACGAAGTAAACTTTTGGATTCGAGGGAATTAGATATACATAAGATACACATTCGATAATACTGTAATATAGTTAAGAGACGTATACATTACGAGTATGGCACTCGCATATAAATAAAGTATAATTCCAAGTGACAAATCTTATACCCCCTAAAGGTACATTTACAATAAGCCAATAATTATGTTAATACCATCAAATTTTATTGTTTTCAATTTATTATCTATTTGTGTGCATATACACATAGCTAGTTGGACACGCACACAAACACATCATTCCATTTACGTACATAAAAAGCTTTATAGAGAGACTATTTTTACTTATTAGATTTTTGTCCTAATGAACATGACCAGCATAAATAATTTCGGTTTATTGTCCAAAATTTCATCCAACACATACATATATACATAAACAACGTATATATTACCAGACAATGTCTGGACATTGGGCTTGCGTATATGGGTACCGATGTATATATAAAATGGAATTTGTAGTATATATATATGGATAGAGTTGTTGTGAAGCTTTTTATATGTTTTCATTTTATGTTGATTTTTAATAGGAAGAAATGAAATTCTACTGAGGGCAATAGACATATAAAATCCTATCTGGTGTATGTGGTGTATGCGATAAGAATCATTTTCCGTTTTGTATTGTTTTTGGTTTTGTGTGACACAAAAGGTTTTCGATGAAATACCATAAAGCTTCGTTATTATGAATTTTATTTTATTTCAATTTTCCGCAATGAATATGATTTTTCCGACGCTTATTTATTTAGGGGACGACGTTTTAATGTGGAATGATTTTATTTGACATGATTTTCTCGGAATAGTTAATGCAATAATAAGAAGTCAATATAAACATCGTTGAATGGTAACTTTATGGTATTTTCGAAAATGGTCAATTAAACACTTTAAAGAATTGTGAGTAATATACTTGACTTATCAATATGAAGTATATGAATACCTAAGTCTGAATTGTGATATCACAAATAGTTTAGATTAAAATTATATTTGTATTTTCTTCTCACGACGTATTTCCAACGAAATTCGACTGGTATTAAATATATAATTTTTTCACTACTCTACTAATGCTGACTTTGTTAGAAATATAAACCATTGCCTTTGACATACACATTGTTATTTTTAGCGCGTTAAAATCGCAAAGCGACTTATAGTATATTAGGATTCTCGAAAACAATTTTAATGGAATTTTATATTTAAACTCGCATAGAGTGATGGCTAAGCTTTTATTGACTTTGTTTCTGCATTAAAGTAAACCGAAAAATTTTCAATCTAAAATAAATTTTTAACATTCTATGGAGATTTCCCAGCAAATTCAATTATAATAGGCTTAAGACCGTTAAGAAAGATTTTATATGTTTTAGCTGTTAACTGCATGGTAAAAATAAAATAAACGATCGGCACAAATATGTAAATGTATACAGTCTACATTAAATATTTATAAACGTTAACGTATTTATAAACATTGGGAGACCTTTAGATTTACCACTTGCGTATATCGCATTAGCGCGAAAAGGTAGTTTTGTAAGTTTTTTATTTATAGTTTACAGAAAAGTTTTAGTTAGTTTACAAAAACACAAAAGAGGCTCTACTCACAATATTTCTACCACAAAGTAGAAAATATACCCCCCCCCCCCACAGGGCCCTTGTGTACACAGAGATACACAAACCTTTACAAAAATGAGAAACTTCCCTTAGATCTCTTTTTGGTTGCAACGTCCAAACTGCAAAAATACCACACTTGTTTTATACCAATAGTATAAAAAAAGAATTTTCGTTTTGGCGAGTTATATCACCAAATCAAAAACTTCAAGAAATTCTCACTACGCATGTGTTTTGGAGCCAACACAATATAAATAACTAGCTGACCCGGCGAACTTTGTCTCGTCCCAAATTATTTCGTCCGAGCAAACACTTTTGACCTTCACGAAAATTGATTTTGATGATAGAAAAATCAACTCAACTCAATTCTCAATAGACGTTTGAGTTAGACGGTTGAGTGGCCATTCCATTCACTTTTTCATCGAATTCAACACTAAAGGTAGGTTTATGGTTTCGTTCGTTCGTTCGGTCATTTGTTCGACCAATCATCTTTTATACAAAAATTCAGAATCGTCAATTTTGAGCAATATGATTGGTGGAAAAAATTGTCAGAATGAACGAACGAACGCAACCATAAAGGCGGCATAATCTATTGAAAAGTGAATAAAAGGTCGATTCAAACTTAGGCATCTATTGAAAATTTAGTTGTTGTTTGCAAATTGACTTTGTGATTTGTTAATCGTTATATCGAATGACAAAATAACGGGGAACTGAATGCACATGTTTTTATATATAGAAGATAAGATTGTCAAAATTCTACACAACTTATATTTATAGTAGTCCGCAACCAACGCCATCTATTGAAAATAATCCGAAGTGGCTATTTAAATGAATGATCATTGTCAAAATACAATTTTCATCGCTGGTGTTAAGTGTATTTCCATACAAAATTCCTCTACAAAACGCAATTTTCGATTTTCCGATTTTTTTTTTTGATTTTTCGGTTTTCCATTTGGTTTCGATTTTTTCGAGTTTACGGATTTCCCTTTGAATTTCTCCCAATTTTCTTTTTTTCTAAGCCCCACTGTATATAGATGGACAATGCACAAAAAGAACCATTCAAATTGATGTCGTTCTCGAGTTTTTGCGAGACTAACGCACGGCAATTGATTTTTATTTAGATAAATAGATAAAGAAAATAAATAGAAAAATAAATAGATTGGATAAAAAAGAAAGTAGCAGTTTGGATATAGCCTTCGGTGGGATTCGAATTCAGTACCTCCCAATCCAAGCGCCGAAGCTTTAACCACTACACCACCTGTCTCATAAAAAATCTACACACAAAATTCATATGAAAATGGTTTTTTATTCGATTTTTCGGGTTTTTCGACTTTTTCGGTGGATTTTTTTTAAAATTTCTGTCGTAAGAACCATCTCCTGGTAATTACGAACACAACAGAAAAGATTGAGCCAAATCGGTTCAGCCGTTCTCAACTGATTCACATACATTTTTTGCACCATTTATATGGATATAGGTAAGTTTATTATTTATTAAACGTCCATGATTTTGTTTTATTTAAGATTATTTTCGGCCTTATCTGACAAAATACTATTTTTAATGGCTCCCTCCCACATAATCTTTTACGACTATTTAAGTCATAGAAAAACAAAGAAGGCCATCTACTCACAATATTTCTACCACAAAGTAGAAAATATACTTTTATTATCTTGTACTGTATACTTGTTCTAGAGGCAAGCGATTTTTATGAAGTATTTGGCATCACTTAGTAAGACCGAAATTGAGACATTAATGCGATCTGCATTCCTTTAAGAATACTTATAAGATATCAAAATTTTGGGGTTAACTCCAGTGCCTAACACATTTACCTGTATTTGCAGGTATAGAATTTGGTTTGCGTTAAGAATCACAGAAATTCAGAATACATTTTGTTTTACATTCTGTTCTAACTGTATCTTAAAGTTCACTTGTTGCTTCGAGTACAGCTTTTCCAACCGCTAGGATACCTTTATCGTCTCCAACATCATCAAATTAAAGACAACATAACGAAAAATGGTAAAATTCTGATTGAAATCTAATCTAAAAATGAAAAATAATTTATTACAATTAAAGATAAATAAACAAAGTTCACACTCAGGCGAGTAAATTTTTTTTGCTACGTTTACGAGGGTTGTCCGAAATTTTCCGACCTGAGTATAAAGATGACAGCACTTGTCTGCAAAAGTGGGGGTTTGTGTTTGCGGATGCGTTGAAAGATGCTCATCGAAATATCAGTCAATTTGGACGAGTAAAAAAAATCTAGTATCGAGCTGTGTTTAAATATTTATTTTTGAAAGGCAATGTAAAATTGTGGGAAGCTGAATTTAATCGTGGCTTTACCACCTTGGGTAACGAAGCACATTCAGGGAGTCAAAAACAAATCGTCCTTTACTCAATATTCGTCGAATTACTATTATAAAGGCAGAAGATTGTATGAATATGTCTAAAGAACGAGTTTTCACAAATTGAATCAAGATTTAGATATGAGAAAGCTGTCCGCGCGTCAGTTTCTGCGTTTGCTCACTTTGGACCAGTTCAAATGAACATTTCCAACGTGTTCAAATGAACATTTCCAACGCTCTGTTGGCGCAATAAATTCGCCGGCTAATTGCTGTTAATGATACTTAAATACATCATTACAATCCACAATCAAAAATACTGTCAAAACAGTGGACTATTAAGGGATAATCGGCTCCAAAAAAGGCAAAGACTGTTCCTGGGACTAGGAAAATGAAGGTGAATGTTTTCTGGGACCGATTATCCCGAAAAAGGGAACACTATTGCAGGTACATACTACGCATCATTAATTGACAAACTGAAGGCAGAAACTACGGAAAACCGCCATAATTCCAAAAAAAAAAAAAAAAATCTTGCTCCACCAAAACAATGCGCCATCTCAGACCACAGTGTTTTTTTTTAGAGAAAATTCACGAATTATAGATTACCATTCTCCATATAGACCAGGGGCCGTACTCGTGAATTTCCCCAATCGGAATACAATTTGTTTTGAAATTCTTTATATTATTCGAATTTTTCGCCTTCTACTTTAATCATTTTTTTTAATTTCTTTTGTTTTTTTGATGATGTCGCCCCAGACCTTGCCCCTACCGACTTTTTGTTGTTCCCTAACTATTTAACTATTTTGCAGCGAAAGACGCCGAGTAGTATTTGGACAGGTTTTGGTTGAGCGAGGTTTTTCTTTATTAAAATGGATACTAATCGATAGGCGGAATGATTTAGATAAAACGACTTTAGAAGTCATTTTGCTAATTTTCACGAAAAATTAAAAGTTTAAAGTTGATATAAGTTGTTTGAACCTTTGAACTAAATAAAACAAATTTGTCTTTATTATTTTATTTTATTTTTAATTTATTATTTTTATGATTTGAATATACATTTCAAGATTTTTTGAAATATAAAATGCTAAAATATAAAAAATACTATGTTTTTACAATTATAATTAATTCTTTAAATTAAACATTCCATTCTATAATGAACACTAACTGATTGTTGAGTACACAACTTGGGTTTAACGAACAATAATAGACGTATATAAAGTTAGCCCAGTTTTCATCCCAGAAAAATAAAAAATGGCAATACTACATAATGTAAAAATCTGTATCCATGAATAACACTGTCCACCGTATGCAAAATTAAAAAAATACTTTATTACGAGCGGCACAATAGATTTTTGAATTCAAAAATTCGAATATTTTGTGATGTACCACGATGCACTATCTGCACTCGGTGTACTAGTTCTTTTAAAACGACATGTTAGTGAAGGTGATTTTTAAATGAAGAACACCCAAATAATGATCATTTGGGGAGTTGGGTTGATTTCAGGTAACTTCTATGCGTACGAGCGACGCTATATAATTTTTTTCGTCCTGGGCTGACAGTAATATCCTGAGATGGAACAACTCCCATGATAGTTTAGTGTTGCAATTTTTAATTTTTCTGGGATGAAAGCTGGGCTAACTTTATATACGTCAATAATAGAATATTATTTTTTCTCATTGTTTTTATACGAGTAGACAAAAGAAAATCATGATTAGCTATTCAATTTCGGTACTCCATATCCTTGACACGACAAATCGTAGACACATTTTCAATTTCGTCTTGAGTAAAGTCGTTTTTATATTTAAACTCGATTTTCGAATAAATTGGCTAACCGCCGCACTGCTTCGATCGATTAAAAAAGACTGACTGTTTTAAACGTTCGACATAATCTTAGGACATCGTTTTAGCTAATTGGCCCATAGTAAAGATGACTTTGCTTTTTGACAAAACTGACATTCTCAACTTGATACTTATGGTCGTGTCTGTTCTACTAAAACAACCAAAATTCACAGTTCTGGGCTATTATGAAACTATTCGACTTCGAATTTTTACGATATCGGAAAAATTCGCCCTATTATGAAATTAAAAATAAAATCCACCGCGGATTTTTCCGAATTCGCTCTATTATGAAACTAAAAAAAAAATCCTTTCGGATTTATCCGAAAATAAAATCTCAAAATCCGACTGCTATTTAGTTGACGAATTTTCAATTTGTGATATGTATTTTGGAGTTTAAAAAAAGAGTTGAAATATTAAGTGTTGAATATTTGCTATTATTTTTGCGTTTTTTTAAGTTTTAAAATGTAAGTTTTTATATTATAACAAATTAACTAAATAAGATGTTAGTTATTAGTTTATGTTGTGTGTTTTAAAAATAATAATTTATGTGTATATTAACAACGTTACAACAACATTCAACAATTTGAATTGCTGGTGTGTTTTATGGAGCAAAACGAGGGGATTGCGAAAAATTACTTAAATGCCCCACAGTTCAAAGAAACTGCAAACAATTTATGGAAGGAAATCACAAAGGATTTAAATATAGTTGGCCCACCAAGCAGAACTGTTGATGGTTTGAAAAAAGTGAGGTTATGTCAAAGTAGTGACAAGTTTTAAAAATATTAGTTAACTTTCTTATTAATAATTTAGGTTTGGGAAGATTTTAAATATAATGTTAAGAATAAAATACGTTTTAATAAAAAATGTATTGTAGGATCAAAAAATTTAGCCCAACTGAGGAGAGAGTTAATGCTTTACTAGATTTGACTGGTGAAATAAATGGGATAGAAAATGCGCAACGTTTTACTTGTACTACATCAACACAACCCCCTGATAATTCCCAACGCGACATAAATCTTATCACAAATGAACAAGAAGTTGAGATCAATGAAAACAACGAGACACCGGCTTCGAACCAAAACCAGCAAATTCGTAATGTTCCAAAAAAGCAGAACGAAACCACAAAAATTTTACTAAAGAAGCAAATCGAAATGCAGGAAAAATCTCCAATTAAAAATGACAAATACCAAAAAGAAAAACTTAGAGTTCTTAAAGAGATTCGTAATTCAAAAAAGGAAATGCTTAAATTTTATGAAGGATAAATGGCTCGAAAAACAAAAAATCCTCCTAAAACAAACCAAACTAAAACTGAAAGAGTTGGCACTAAAGAGAGCAGAATTGGAAATTAAAGCCAAAAAATTAAACATTGAGATTTGATTAATTTATTGAATACGAAATGATTACTTTATTATTTTATTGTATGTGATATGCGATGCCTTAACAATTTTTATATTTAGTATTAAGTTATAATTATATGTAAGTAGTTATAGTTATGTGATAAGTAATGAAATGAATTAAATGAAGTGATATTTTTAAAATGCTAACTTGTTCCTGAATTATTATTGAAATTATTATTATTGAAATATAATTATTTTAAATATTACAAACTATCTCTGATTTCATCTCTGGTCCGCCTCGCTTCTTGTGAAAAATTTTCGATGTCTACTTCGTTCGAGGAATTTAGCTGTACAGTTTCTTCACTTGTAATAAAACTTTCAGCAATTTGTAGAACGTACTTACCTCATACATAAATTATGCAAAAGGGCACATACATTTATTATTTGTGTAGATTTGAGAGGCTGGTAATGTAACTCACGAGTGTGCAACAAACATCGCCACCGTCCTTTAAGGATACCAAATACTCGTTCTATTATAGCACGAGTTATTGAGTGGATAGTGTTATAATGTGATTCATGCGATGCTTCTATAGTTTTTCTGTAAATTGTCATTAACCAAGGTTGTAATGGGTATCCAGAGTCTAGCCAGAATGGGTATCCACAGCTCGCCATTTTTCTTTCAAAAGGGTTAAGTTGTCGCTTATGTTCCAAATAGCGGCGTCATGCGAACAACCGATATAGCGTGGATCAATCGAAATTATCTCCATTTTGTAATTACATATCAAGAAACAAAAATCAATTAATGTTGGATATACAATATAAAAAATCATATTTACCATCATTTCGTTTATACTATGGCAGCCTTTTCGATTAAAAAAAATGATGTTCATTGTATTCTTTTGATCTTGCTTTCTCGTCTTCGGTTAGATTAAAGTTAATATATTTCTTGCACATCTTGGATTCTAATATGTCCAGTGTTTAGGCAATCACAATCGAAACAGTTGGTTGTGCCATTCCAATTATAAAATCCTGTCCAACTGGTAAGATCCTTCCGCCAAAAAACGCAAGATCGCTGTTATTTTCAATATAGGCGGTATCGCATCACTATTCCTCCTTGAAAGAAAATGGGGCTCCGCTTTGTTTAAGATAAATTTAAATAAATGTTTTGACACCCGAAATAATTTTAAAAATCTGAAACCATTGTGAATTTTATATCGTAATATTGTGTTATTGAATTAATAACAATAGAAAATATCATTACCTTTTATTTTCTATACCAATCAATTTGAATTTGAACGTAAACGTTTCCTATGAATATGAGTCGGCGTAACTTGATCTTCGGATTCCGAGTCACTAGTATCAGCAATTAATCCTATACTAGTATCCATTATATTTTCCACGTTATAACGTTTTGGTGCAAAATTTTTATTAATTTACAAAATATTTTTATTTTCACAAGTTACAAATAATTAATATTTTCGTTTGCTTAAATGTCAAAATACACACATACAATAGAAAAAGAAAAGATACATAAAGCTAATTTCATATTTGTACTTCCAAATTCGACCATCTATTTCATAATAGGAAAATTCGCGGCGAATCGGATTTTTCCGATATCGTAAAAATCCGAAGTCGAATTGTTTCATAATAGCCCCCTTGTTTTATACAAAAAAAAAACAAAATTAAATAAAATTCTTCTGACCTACTAATTTATTTCTATTTAAACATTTTACAGTTGTGAAAATTTGACGATTTCTAAATAGGTATCTCTACAAATAAATACGATTAGACTTATTCTTATGAACAGTACCGCTTGCAATAAACTTAAAAAAATTTAATAGTTAAAATACTGTATTTTCCTGATAATTGTTGGCAATGAACTGGATTTTGTAACTATGTTATATTAATGTATGGACGTATTCTTCTCATTACAGGTAAATAAACCATGTGGATGACACCAAAAATATAAAACATGAAATTGCAAGGTAAAGTTATATTAAAATCGATTTTACTTACTCTTCGTTATTGATTTTATTTAGCAATGAATAAATCGTAAAGCCAACAAAATTGGAAATTTGCCAAAATAAATCTCGATATATTTAACTATTTAATAACTCATATATTATCGCTGTTTATTCAGAACGGTTGAATTTGCACAAAGCAATCATATGTTTTGCAAGCCATCCCGTAACATAAACATTTTTACCCAAACACAATAAATTTTAAAATAATTATAAATCCGGTATAATATATAAAATAACATCCAACTTATGCCAATTATAATTTCATTTTTTATTCAGTTGATTAAAAAATCGTATACTATATAGCATATTTTGTATTCTAAAAATAACAAAAAACTATTAGCCAACAAAAAAAAATAGTGCACATGCAAAATGCTAACATTACAGATATAACATTGCAAATAAATATTTAGATTGTTCGAGAATATTATTATTTTTGTTAGTTCTGAATATGCAAAACTGTATAAACAATTTTTCAATTAAATGCAATATTCCTGTTCGCTATTGCTCGACTATGTACTCCGTACGCTGTGTACTAATACATTTTATTTTGTTAATAAATACAAAAATATATTGTTGTAACGCTTACCTGCTTATATTTTATACATATACAGAATGGTTTAATTTTAAAAGTTTCATAATTAAAAGCTCTGTTCCACCTATATTCAGCGCTCAAAAATCGTTTACGTTTTGCCGTGATAATCGGTATTCGAGTGGAAATTCAAAGAGATTAAACGTAATATTTTTTTTAGTAGCAACATACCTGTAAAATATGTTCGGTTGTAAAACATAATATCGTTTTTAAGCGTCTCTATGTAAATTATGAACTCGAGCTTATTTTTTTTGTAAATTTTTCTGGAACTATAATCATGAACAAGTTTGTTTTGTGTTACATACATATTTTGCAATTTTGAGCTTATGTTTATACTTATGCATTGAAGTGCATAAAACTATGTGGTGAAGCAAAAAAATTCGTAAAAATTTCAATGAATTTGAAACTTTATCTATGTCTGATTGAATATTATGAAATATGATGGAATTTTTAGTATTTTAGATGAGGAATTCCAATAGATGTTGTATGAACTATAGAATTTGCATATTGCCCAATGGCTGATACTACCAGTTGAAAGATGTTATATGAACAAAAAATAATTATTTGTTGTTAAATTGTTTGATTAATGAAGAGGTGCATTCTAATACCGATTAATTCAAGTGAGGAAATTAGAAACAGGTTACCATTATAAAATGTTTGAACATAAAAACTAAAATATATATAATTTTTGAAATTTAATTAGTAATTTATTACTTTATTTTAATAATACGAAAAATAGAAAACTTGCAATAATGTTAACAAATAAAACATTAATTTTATATTTCAACTATCTGACCCGACAAACGTTGTTCGGCCTAAAATAATTATTTTATTTCAAGATTTGTTTTGATATGTACTTTAACTAATTACTTATGTTATTTTAAATGCAAATTTTATTTTCGATTTTATAAATTGAATTTTCTATTCAAATTGTTGTTAAACATTGTTTATCTAATACAATGTTTGTCTGATCTTAGTAAATAATAATTTATTGTAAAGCCAACTTGTGGACAATATTTCTTTTTTCTCATGAAATCCTCATGAAACATGAATTTTCTAAATCCAAGCCGCAGACTTGGATTGACTGGCTTTGAGATTTGTTGATTATTATTGCATATGCCAGACGAATTGGCAATTGTAAGCGTTAAAATGCAATTAGAGAATCTGTTGGAATCATCGGGACCTTGGCAATAAAACATGCTCTCCTTTAAGCTTGCCCTTGATAATTTTTTATTCAATAATGTTACCCGATATATTTTTGACAACCGATCGCGTTCCGTTGCATAATTTTGGTGCATTTAAGTTTCGTAGTAGTATGATTGGTGATCGAACTTTCAAAATTTTGGTGGAAGTGTGGTGGAAGACCTGGTAAATCAAGTGAATTTAAAAATTCAGTTGTAAAATTCACTCCTTCATTTTCTTCTACCACAGTATCAATTGATTTGAATAAAAATGACTGAGGTTCCAACATGTTTTGAATGTAGATATTTATGGTATCGACATTAATATTTTTTGCTGCTAAAATTGTTCTTTCGCTCAGTCATCGGTGATTGTTGATATTATCCTGAGCGTTTGGAAACACATTTTGAATTAATGCGTCTCTAGATATGACAATCATGCAAAAATTACCTGATAACTTGATTGTCTTACTCATTTGATTTACATTAATTTTGCCTTCGCCAATATCAATTGCTTTGAGAATAGCGCAGCAGATGGATCATTTTGAAGTTGGACACGCATGTTTGTTGTTAACTTCAATATGTTAACACTAATCCACAGTGATGTAGCTTTGAAACAGGCATTTATTTCATCTGCATAGGTGGAACGTGGAATAACGGGAAGTGTTTGTCGAAAATCTCCTGATAACAATATAAGAGTACCGCCAAAGATTCTGTCGTTGCCCTTCAAATATTTCAACGTACGATTTAAAGCTTCTAATGAATGTTTATGTGCCATTGTACATTCATCCCAGATTATAATTTGGCATCTTTTAAGAACTTTAGCCATACCTGAATGCGATTTAATATTGCATACTGCATTTTCATTTGTCTGTATGTTTAACAAGTGCAGAATGAGCAGTTCTTCCGCCATCCAATAAAGTAGCTGCAATACCTGATGAAGCGATGGCAAAAGCAATCTCACCTTTAGAACGTATTTTAGCCAAGATGAGGAAAATCAAAAATGTTTTGCCAGTGCCCCCTGGAGCATCCAAAAACAAGAATCCGCCTTCTTTTTATCGAATCAAAAACCAATTTTTATTCTGCCAATAATTGTGGTTCATGTGTTAATGAGTGATTTAATGAGTGAATTATTTGAAGTAATCAAGCATTAGTCTTCCAATTTTATTAATGCTTCACATACATTGCTGGTGTATAATCTAAAAATGCATTTCCTGAATTGTACGGTGTGCATGTAAAATATCCTCACTCATGGCGTCCTTAAATTTCTCTCATAATTCGTTTGGGTTATTTGGAAAGCATGTTGTCAATATAATTAAAGCAATATAATAAAGCACGAATTTGATGAGGTATAGAACCGAGAACAGCATCGGTAACAGTCAAATTCCAATGAGAATCTTCTTCTAATAATTGTAATACGCAAATTCATCATGATTTGTTGCATATATTTGACCGTTGAGTGTTTTTAAATATTCAAAAGATGTTGCTCCTGGAACATTGATTAATAGCAGTCGTAAGTAGAAGCATTTACGTTGTCTTGGACGCACAGTGCATAGCCTGCCTAATGCATTCGTAGAAAAAATGCCTGGATATTCGGTGAGCGGTTTACCTCTTTTACGGTGTTCCCAAGTTTTTTTTAGACGTATTCTATGTAAAATAAGTTGGTACGTCTGAATAAAGAATGGTTTTTGCGAAACGTCCAAAAACATTTTGTTGTTTGCATAATTTGAAAAATTCCGTTAACGTTTTTTTGGCGGTGCTTCTGCTCGACTAACTGCATTTGCGTCTTTGAAGTAAACACGTTGCCCGTTTTCAAGATGGATGGCTAAATGAATGACAACTAGATTTCTTTCGTGAATAGGAAAAGATAGTATTCACCAGACCGCTTCATTATTGCTTATATACCTGCCCATTTGGTAACGCGAAACTTCGTCATTTTCATTAACATTTTGGACCGCAAAAACGATGATTTCGCTGCCCTTGTGCACATATTTACAGATGTATTTAACAGATTTAACAGAGCTGCAAAATTCTATATTTATACGTGCTTTGTAGGTTTTCGATAGAAGAGGACAATAAGGTACAACCCTTCTATTATCTATTTCAATACCCTCCTGGTTATTGTTTGAATTTATTACAAAGTAATGGCAACCATTTTCAGTAGATAGGCGACGATATAATGGATATCCATTAATTCTTGTAATAGTATCCGATAATAAGTCCTTGGGAAAGCGCTTAGTACATTTACCATTATCCATGCATGGTGCATTGAGGTTGATGGCATCACATGAATCATGTATCATGTTTGTCTTTACAATCTGGAACAATTCTGATTCGTTTCATCTGGGATTTCTGCTGATATAATCTGATCGACTTCTTCTGGTCTACTCGTTTGAGTACATCCAAAATCGTATTTCTCCATATAAGTGGTCTATAAAATCGATTAAATATTTTAGTTTTTGTTTGAAACCCCGTGCTGTTATCTTATGTCGATCATTAGCTGATTGGCCTGGCATTAAATATTTTTTGATTTCGTCCCACTGCGGGTTATATGTAAAAGTGATGAATATATCTGGTTTACCGTATGCACTTACGTAAGCCATTGCATCTTGAGTATATTCCTGCATACGCCGAGGACTTCCAGTATATGACGAAGGATGTACATAGGTAGGAATGTACATCCTACGAAGGTAGGATGTACATTTGACCAATTTCATTAGGGTTTACATTGCCATCCACATTATTGTTTATTTTATGGTCTGCATTTTAATATGTGATTGTCCATATTGGTCCGAATCACAAGCCTGTGTGCATAAAAATTCATGGCGCTAACTTTTTTATTCATTTCTTCACCTAAAAATTAAAAAAATGTATTGTAAATATAAATTTGTTTATTGAATTTGTAATTGTTATACTAACCTGTTAAGAATTCCTTTGTTTGATGATAGTAGCCATCCACACCCTCCCAAAAAATTAAAGGATACTGCAGTGCGTCGTAAAAACAATGTGTATCTGCAATGACTTGCGTGTTGTGTTGTTGCGGCGCATAATGCGTATATCGCGTTGTTCGAATGTATCGCCAACCAATACTATTCCTACTTCAGTCACTGTTGGAGCATTAAAACGCCGCGCATGTTCACCAATATAGGCACTTTATCGGCTTTAATAACGATCATATAATTATCGTTTTGTAATTGATTGGAAACTTGCTTAAACAATAGGATCAGGTTATTTTTTCTGCCAAATATGTTTCTAAATCGGCTACAATAGTTCGTTCCTGTATTACTTGAATGTGATTGTACTCGCAATGGATTTTAGACTACTCTTCTTCATCTCCCATAATGTAAATTTGTAGAAATTTTGGTGTTTCCGTGGGTAGAGGATGTAAAGAGCCAATTTTGTGATAAACCTGGCCCTTTTTCTTAAATGTTGAATTAAATGTGCGTACTTGTCCATCCGTATTAGTAATGATATTAGCAGCAAAGGAAATCATTTGAAAAAAACTATTAAATTCCCTTATTTTTTTCAAAAATAATTTGAACTCTGTCGAGTTGCCATCCATTGGTGTTTTCCGTAGCTCTGGTGGTGGTTTCAATGCAGGTAAAACCACTTTGCCTTGTGTATTCTCTATCCGATGTAAGCAATTGAAATTTTCGAATGTGTGTAATATTCGATGTCTGGATCATATTCAAATGCGATGCAACTGAATTATGACAGTGTTAGTGCTCCGTCACACGATTGCGTGATCTTTGAGTTGTAATTCTCATTTGTGCAAGACGTCTTATTCTGTGTGCATCACTTTATAATGCGCAGGTGGTTGAAATCAGCAATCGTGCATCTTCTCTTGTCGCTTCTTGTTGTTGTGGTATTAAATTCGTCCGTATTCGTTGCCTATTGCGAATTTGTCGGTCACTACGACCAATGTTTGAACGTCGTCGTCCAGGCATTTTTCGCGGTATTATTTCACTACAATTTGGGGAGTCGGATCTATGTATGCTAAAATGTATGCTTTTCGGGTCTATGTATACTAAAAAGGAAAATTAAAATTTTCGTTGGTTATGTTACCACTTCACGATCACTTTAAAAATATTTGTATTTATGTAGTAGATAATCAGTATTGTTTTGAAATTTCGTATTATAAATTCACCTATTATTATTTAAGTATTATTTAAGTATTATATGGCGTGAATTTGAGCCATATCGGTCTATAAATAAGAATTTCGAAAAAAGCGACCCCCACCCGCTACCTAGGGGGTCTAACACAAATAAAAACCATCCGGCGCACCACAAAAACATATGGTTTGAATATAAGTTAGATAGCTTCAGCGGTTCAGGCGAGATTGTCGGTCATACATACGCACCAACGTTTTTATATATTAAGATATCTGAACCCATATTGAAGACAGATATTGTAAAATTTTATATTTTATTAAATCACACAGAAAAATAAAATTTAGATAGTACAAAGTAAATAAAAAAATATCTTATAGTTTAAGCAACATCCAAAATTAAAATGAAATATGTTTATGTAGAAAAAAAAATTTATTTAGCTATTGAAATCAATATTGGAACATTTTTATTAAAATTCTTGTTCATTTTGTGCGTTATCGATATTCAAGTTCATGTCTATTATGAATTCCACCCGATAAATTCAAAAGTATTATGGTTAAAATAATCAGGTGACATGTAAAGGCGGAATTCCATTACTGCGGCTTTTGTTTTTGTGCAGAAAACCAGAAAGAGATAATATCAAAAATCCGACAGAGACAGACTATTTTTATTTTATAGCGAAATTTTAAGGGGAATATTTGACAACTACGAAATTATAACAAAAATTAGTTGAAAAATGAAAATTATTGTTAAATCAATTTCATTTATATCTCTACATTACTAAAAAACTTAAATATTATTTGTAGGCATCATTTTATTATGTTTTTTGATTATTTCCTTTCTATAATTAAAAACTAAGAAAATGCTTTCCTATAAAAAAGTTAGGGGAATATTTGACCGCGTTTGTAACATAACCTAAAAAATATCACATGCATTAAAATTATGTAATACAGAATAAATAATAAAAATTAAATATTGTAAAATATTTTAGTTTGAACATTAATACAAATTTATAATGAAAACGCGATTTATATTACACTCCACCAAACATATAAAATGTATAAACCAAGTGCTCACCATAAAAATATTACTAAACTAAAATTTGCTGAGAGTGGGGGGTATTTTTAATTTTGGTTGCCATAAAAAATACTTCGATTTGTATTTTTTATTGATATTTATGGCAACCAAATCGCACCAACAACAAAAATTTTAAGTATAAAAAATTTTACTGTTGCGCCACTCACACACATAGGGATTTTTGATTTAATCTCTTTCTGGTTTTCTGCACAAAAAAAAGCCGCAGTAATGGGATTTCGCCTGAAACCTGAAAAAATAGCGTTGTTGATTGATAAAAGATTTTTTTTTTTTTTTTTTTTTTACCAACTAACTACATATATTTAACTAACAGCGTCATTTTAGTCATTTTTAACTAACAGCGTTTGAGTCTGAAAATTTAATAATATAGCACTACCATGTATTCTTTACAGTAAGTGTTGTTTTGGTTACTTTTGCATTATGCGGACTATTCAGGCAACTAAAAAGTTGAAAAAAAAACGAAATGGAATTGCCTTGAAACACTTCCCTACGGGAATATCTATTTAGCCTCTTTTATGCTGGACTAAACTCCTTCCTGTTTAATTCTAATGTATCTTATTTTTAGGGACTTTAAAATTTCGCAATTCTCAAAAGGCAGAGTTTTTTTTTCTAATTTAAATATTAAATATTAAATTCCTGCGCTATGTCCATAAATATGGCTGAACAAATCTGTTTTTCCTCTAAAAAATGGCTGCTTACCTGGTATCATTATTATTTTCGTAAATTTCCATGGTAGACGGACATTACAGTGTCCGCTGAAGACATAAATTATGTCTGATATTTTTTTATAGCTTTATTAGGTATTTATCTTAGAATCTCTTTAATTATCGAGTCATATCCTGGTGATTTTTTAGGTACTACATGGTTCTTTATTTCTTGTTTTATTTCTTTAGCATTAGTAAATGATATTTCTTGCCTCCAGATAGTTGTATGGTTTTCAATCAGTATATCCTGTTGACTGAGTGTTGTTAAATTGGGTAGAAAGGTACATTCCAGGTGATGAGCGAAACTTACAGCCTTTTCTTTTTCGTATTGGCGGTATGTAGGTAACTGGTCCTTTAAAATATTTGATTGCTTTCCATAGTGAATAATCAGAATTTTTGGTCGTACATAGGTAAGTGATTCTAGGTATGAATTTCTGCATATTCGTTGTGTTAAATTATTTAATATATTTTTGACGGCTGCAGGTTTCGCATTCGTTGCCGTTCCCTTCGAGCATTTCTCGTCTCTACAACTAGTGATTTTGTTTCTATTGGGAAGCATTTTTCAATTAATTGTTTTTATTTGTTGAATTAGTACTATTCCACGCCACTTATGTTGTATATCTTTGGCAAGCTTTTTCACCTTTTGTTCTAATGGTTCTTCTGATGAAATCTGTGTGTTTAAAAAATGCTATTGTTTAGTTCATTCCTAATTTAATGTCTTTTTTATAATCACGGCACTGTCCTCTCGTGTATTATTATTAGGATGTACTGCTGAGTGAACTTCGTAGCCACGTATTTTTATATGATGGTGGGTTGTTTTTGAGTAGTAAGGTGTGTTCAAATAATAAGCATATTTTCGTTTGTCTAAATCAGGAAAAATTGTATTTCATGTCGTCGTTGCAATATATCGTTGAAGTTCCATGCAAGAATTTTTAGATTATTTGCCATTTTCGATTAGCAAAGAGAGGCTAACTTTGATGTAATTCGACTTTCTTCGAGTAGAATGAGCCTTTGCAAGAAGTATTTTATTAGTCTGGTTATTATTTGAATCATTGACTGAAACAGAACTATGTTGTCTTCTTGAACATCCAATAGTTAGTGTATCAGCATCATGTTACATTTGGATTAGTTCTTGATAGAAGGTTTATTGCTTGGTGTGATCTCAAATTTGTGAAGGTCGAGTTGATTTCTTGGTCAGTTACTTATTGCAGTTTACCTTGTTTTGTTACCTATTTTTTGCAGCTGTTTTATAATTATTCAACCTCTAGTTTTCTGGATGCGCGTTTCCGCAGTTGTACGATGTTTTCCGTCACATTTTGCGCATCTTGACTGTATTGCAATAGTTATGTGTGTGTCCGTAAACTAAAATTAAGTTTATTTTTTTTGCCTGCTACATATTTTTAGCGTCTTGTGTTCTTTCGAATGGTAACATATCCCAATATACAATGCCGACGGAATACGGTTTACAATCGCGTTCAAAAACCATACTCTTTCTATGGAAAGAACCTTATTATGTACATGGAAATCCATACTACTTGCCAAAGAAAAGTGTCACAAAATTTCCGGTGTCGGTGTGAATCTCGACTAAAAAGAGAAGAAAAAAACAAAGCGGAAATAAGATGGAATTTCGTCAGAAACTCTGGCACATTCCATATACATTTCCATAATAATTTAACACACTTTATCGCCTGCAAATAGAACAGCTTTGCATAGCACTTTTACATGGGATTAATAATAATTTTCTATTGAAATTAAAAAGAACAATTTGTTGTAATTTTTATATTTTCATTCAGTTATTTAACACATTGTATTTCCTTTTTAAATTAAATTTTACAAATCCACCTATGTAGGGTATTGGTTGACATGTTCACGACCCATCTACCTATTACATTTTCACACAGCATCTTAAAAATATAAAATCATTTTACGTAAAAAAAATTACGTAGATATGTAAATGGCGACGCCAATAAAACTGCTTTTATTACCTCTTTAGCCCAATCCGATTGCAACCATTTCATAATCAAACTAAATAAAATTAATGTTACTGTAATAATTAGAAATTATTAAAATAAAACAACATGAGAAATTAAAATAAACAAAAACACACGCATGCACAATCGTATGCATATTCACCCGTCCACTTGTCACATAAAACTGAGACGAGAAAATAAAAGATTCAATATACAGACAGAATATATAAACAGAAAGAGAAAGACAATTATTTTTCTCCAAAATCGATACTTTTCTATCTTTAATATTTTGTAGTACGGAATTTAGTATGGAATTAAAACAATATTTTCCACACACAGGAAAAGTTGCAAATAATGGAAGTAATGTTTTGTCACCACTTGATTGTTCTGTTCATCATATTAACAATATCGTCCCTAAAGTTTAGTTCGCTATCACAGATAATGTTCAGGTCCTGAATAGCCATTGCATAACCTCAGTGTTGATGTAATAATCTCTAGATAGGAAAAGGATAAGCGCTTTCGAGAATATGTAATTGATTGACATTAACTGAAGTTCAATTAGAGATAATTCTTTGAGCACTAAATTGCAAAGAGATTTAAATGTTCTTGTAAAAGATCGGCGTCAGGGATAGTTGAAACATTATAAACTTTCATCTTAAGGCTGTATGATACTCAGCTTGTCACAAACGATGTTTACTAAAAATCAGTTTTTGACCATAAAATATTACCAACTGATCTAATTCTTTCTTTAGTATGAACTTAGACGTATAATTGAGCGATTAATACATGATTATCTCAATAAAATGTTTAGTTTGTCTACGGTTAAGTTTCAAAGTTTATCGTTTTTTTGAAACGCACAAATCAATTTTTTCAACATTTTACTAAACAGCGAAAAAATTTTGCATCAAGGTGTTAAGAAACATAAAATCAAGCTATTAATACATGATTATCAAGATTAGTCTTGAAATGACGTAGAAAATGGAAAAATTAGTTTAAAAATGATAAAAATTTCGATTTTTATCGATCGGAAAATTACGTCAAACGATAAATTTATTTGTTTTTACGCAGCAAAGCTGATTATTTTTTGAAATTTATTGTCGCTAGATGGCAAATCACGAAATAAAAATTGTGTCCAAGATAAGTAATTATTAATTTTATTATAATATGCAATGTTTAGAACAGAAATAATGAAAAATAGTAAATTTATTAATTAATTTTACACATATAAACAATATAAGTAAAGTTTAATAACCGAATTATATAGAATGTTGGTACTCATATTTATTAAAGGAACGAACCAGTTTAGACACATTTAAATATCGATTCTAAAAAAGAAATTTGTTTTTTCAGTATCATACAGCCTTAAATAAAAACGAGTATTTTAAGCAGTTGTGCCAAATCGCCAGCATATTTTTTTTTCACAACAATTCATATCAGCTTCAAAATCACAGTTCCGCAGCTGGCACTTCACTTGCTATATTGTACTAATTTTTGCAAATATTGAACTTTGTTAGGGGGAGATTCATTTTGAAGTTTTCACTTCAATTGACACTAGCGAAAGCCTTATTTGCGGACCTACAGTATCTGGCAATTGAATCCCAAGCTATCCTTTAGTATCAAGTAATTTGTAAATTTTCAATTGAAAACAGTTTCAATTGATTTAGTTGATCAAAGAGTATAAAGAGCAACCCTTATATTATTAGGTTAATTCCAGTATTGCCGGTTTTGGCCAGGTATTTGCTATTAGAGCCTAAACGCAGATAATGAAATATGTAAAAGGAGTGCGAATAATAACCAAATTTAGTTTAAATGTGTACCTGCTCTTGTGAAGAAGTGTAATAAAGGGTTTTAATAATATATTGTGAATTTTATAAGTTTTTTGGAGAATTTTTAAGCTCTGTAATTTATTCGGAATGGGAAATGTGATAGACATTGATAGCGTAGATACAATTAAAATAGAGACTTTATTAAAAACATGTATATTTATTTGAACCGTCAAATTGTAATAATGCACAAAGTTTCTCAAGAGTGAGGCGCAATGCGCTGGTTTAGAATTCGGATGCGGGCACCAAGGAACCGCAAACCCTACACCGAGATAGACGGGAGTCTCCGCTCCCATCGTACCATACCCGAAAAATTAGCAATTCATTTTATATAAGAAAAACATCAAAAAAAATAGCGGTAAACCATAAAAAAATACAGAAAATCGATAGAAATATGGAAATGTAACCCTAAACAAAATGGTCGCAGAAAGAAAATAAATGAGGCGATACCAATGTGCACCAAGGTCTCACGTGTGACTTATGCTATTTGGTGCTTGATTACAATGTAAATAAAAATATTTAACGCAAGTAAACAATTTGGTAAAACAAATAAAAAAGGGAAATTTCAGAAAAAATGTAAAAATAAATTTGAAAATAAAATACTAAATTTAACCCGAAAGTTGATGGTTGAGGTTGATCAACGCATTGAGGTTGATCATGAGGACGGTGTCCGTTATGCCAAAATACGCTGGGCTGCTTCCCGCCTTTGGTTACCATACACGTAGGGCGTCCTTGCTGTTAACCGGAAATGTTGCGGCCTTGAATGGCCGTCATGCCACAGGGTCGCCACCCCGGACCGTTATTGCGTCCTCGCCATCGTTGGGCGACTTCCCGCCTTCGCGTTAAACGCTTGCCTGATTGGGCACTATGTTGGGCGTCCTTTCGCCTTAACAGTAATTTTTGAATTTATTTTCCTTTTCTTGTTCGTCTGGTTGGGCATTAGGTTGGGCGTCCTTCACCCACACAAAACGCCGTAGAAACAAGAGTGCCTCTCGATAACGCGGTACCCGGGTTGAATTAATGCGACACCGTTCATCACGAAAATCATAACATACTTAAACTGGACCAACTTTTGTGGCCGACTTGCTGGTTACGAGTTCCACTTTAACGTCTTTTAATTTTATTTTGCTACGTTCATCCGGTCACAGTTGTTTCGACAACCAGTGTTCAATTCAAATAACACCCGAAAACACATCTTTTATGTTTTTTTTTCTTTATATACTGTATGTACTTATATGTATCGCACTATCTTTATATGTAAAAATGAACATGGGCAAACTTAATGGCATAAAATAATCGTTCAATACAAACGCATCACAAAATCATGTTTTCCCGTTTTCCAATACACATTTTTTTTATTTAGCAACATGAAATTTACAAAAACAATTTCTCCTTTAAATTAATATTTTTTGCGGTCTTACTTTGGTACAAGCTAATTCCATTCTGGTATAGAATTAATTTGTGCTCAAAGTAACAACCAAAGATATGTTTTAATTTATTTTTATTAGTTGGTAACAATTACATTTTGAATTTGAAAACAACGTAAAAATGCAACTAAAAACAACATTTAAAAATAAAAGTATTCAATAAAACTGCCCTGGTGGTGAACATTAAAACTACAGGTAGAATAGAATAATTCTATACTAGCAGAAAAGTTGGTTTAAAATAATTCCAAATTGGAATTACATATATGGGATTGTTGTTGTAAATTTCTCAAAGTAAGACCGCATTTGTTTTGTTTTTAATTAGATGTATGTGACAAACAAATCACGCCATCATCCATAATGTCATTGAAAACTTAAATTTATTTATTTTATTTTATTTTTTTTCAAAATATCAAACTCGACTTAAAGAAAATTTTAAAACACGGTTCATAAAACTTGCAAACTAAACTTCTTCTTTGAAAACCGCAACGAGACTTTTTTGTTAAAGAAATTCCAATCATGACCAAGAAAAAAAAATTCTCGCACCACCAACGCCAAAGCGCTCTAGAAGAATCTTTTTTCTTCTCTGTCTCTCGTTTGTATCAATTTACATGGATACAAACAAAAAATATTCCACTAGAGCGCATTGCTTCGCACACACACCCTATGCACATTGGTCTCGCTCTCATCATCTTTGTCGCCGTTGCGCCATCCCACAAAAGGTACGCAAAACCCAAGCCACAACAGAGTGCGTCCAGACGTCAACAATCAGCCGAGAAAAACAAAGCAAAGACACATACCCAACAGATTAACAAGACAAAGGGTGTATAAAAAAATGGTTATGACTGTTTAGTCATAGCAAACATCAAACGGTCGCAGTCATTGCCGTGGTGTCTGTAAAACTACCGAGAGACACGACCGCATCTAATTATAAAAACACCACTACAAAATAGACAAAGTTCTGCTAAAAAGCTGCTAAATAAATGAAAATGCATTATGGTTACACAAGAAATGAAGGAAACTTGCATGCAAAAAAATAAAACGGCCGCATCATCACCCATGTAATGGTCATGCATAAACGCGAATGGCACCGGACCTCTGTATTTTGTGGAGGGCACCATGAATCCATCACCATGTACTCATCCACGAACCTTACGATAGCTGTTCTGAAACATAATATTCATAGATATTGGCAAGAGAACGGAAAACTGCAAGAAGTGGTAAAAACTTGTATTTCCAATATGCCAGGTAGAATTAGTGCAGTCATTAAAGCCAAAGGAGGATTAACAAAATATTGATGTAATATCTACTAAAGGGTGTTTTTTATAAAGTTACACAAGTTTAAATTATAATAAACAAAGAAATGTATTTTTAATATCAATGAAACGGGCTTTATTGGACAGAAAATTTTATAACATTAATGTTTAACCCTAAAGCTCTTAACAAGAGCCTGTGAGTCTCAATTTTTTTTAAAACTGTTATTTTTTTAGTTTAAGTTATGTTTTTTAATAAATGAATTAATTTTTTAAAATAATTAAACGTTTATTTTCAATAAAATTAAAAATATACAAACAGTTCCATGTCAGAGATTGAGAGGCTCTTGCTAAAAAGATACGAGTATGTTATAAAATTATGTTAAGAGCTTTAGGGTTAAATATGATTTCAACCATGTGCCCGCCACGGCTTACGCGTACAATCGACGGTGGTTTATCGACGTAGAAAAGTGACTTTACATAACCCCAAAGAAAATAATCTAATGGGGTTAAATCACACGATCTTGGTGGCTAATTAATGAACCATTACGCGAAATTATTCTTCCATCAAAAGTTTCTTTGAGTAAATCAATTGTAGCGCGCGCTTTGTGGCATGTGGTTCTGTCCTGTTAGAACCACATGTCAGCAAGGTTGATGCAAGCTAATCGAGGTACGAAAAAGTTCCTAATCATGTCCCTATACCGCTCACCATTGACTATAACGTTCTGACCATCATCGTTTTTGAAGACATATGGACCAATGACTCCGCCAGCCCATAAAGAGCACCAAACAGTAATTTTCTGTAGATGTAATGATGTTTCGATAAAAGCTTGTAGATTATCTTCACTCCAAATCCGACAATTCTGTTTATACCCATTCTGTTTATTCTGTTTTTTACCCATTCAACCAAAAATGGGCTTCGTCGGAGAACAAAATTTTGAATGGAAATTCAACATTAATATCAATTTTATTTGCGGGTCCAGATTCCGCAGAATCATTACTGATAATCCTTTCTTCAATTTCCAGATATGAGAAGGCATTCTAGGTGGCTCCATCGTATAATAATTACGGTCGATATATAACAAATATTGATACATATAAAATATTTGTTAACACTGCCACGGTTTTTCTCGGCTGCGAAAATGTATTCGTGCTAAATTTGTTAGCACTCGCTATAGTGGATAAACGTTTGCATATACATATATGTAAATTACTTCTTATATGTGAGAAGAGGTAACATTTTTGAAAAGTTATGAATAATTATTAAAGATTAGGCGATTTATGAAATTATTTAGGGATTAGTTTTAAATATTTATAGTAATTAAAAAAAAGTATTATTAAATAAAATATTAAATAACTTAACGGTTTGTAGTTTGACGATTTTATTAATCCAATTTGTCTTCGATATTGGTTGAGTTGTGGTTTACCATACGTTATGCCGTACGGTGTATGGAAGCCATGATGGAGATGATTTTAATACACCTACTCAAAATTTTCCACGGTTTTTGTTGAAGTTTATTTCACCGTTAATGCGTTTACTTAATCCATTTAACCTTTTGCGCATATGCTTTGTAATGTTAGTGCACGTATAAATTTCACTAACAGTTTGTGATCACTTATTTTGTTATTCACTCGTGCTTTTATGGGTACGAATAATTTTTGTATCTACTGTCCTTATACACATAAGCATTTGTTATGACACAATAATGAATGAAAAATTCCGAATATAATTTATGATACTACTAATTCATTCAATGTGACATGCAATTAGTACAATGCCTTGAGTTAGGCCAGCACGGAATTTACACTTAACACTTAATATTGAAATATTTATAAGTACGAACTTTCTGTTCTTTTGTAACAGTTTTTTTTCACGTGTACTTTAAAACACTATAACACTAAAAGTTCGCTATTTTTCATGAACGTTTTTATAAATTCTAAACCCACTTTTAGAATTTGTGAGTTTTTAGAACGCACTATCGATTTTGGAATTTTATCATTCCATTCATAATTGTAGCTTTTTATATCACATGCATTTTATTGGACTTTTAGTTAGTAATTTTTTTTTTTTATAAAGAATTTATTATTAGTATTTTATATGAATTTTTATCGTTGAATTATTTAATAGTTATGTTATATATATTTTATTAGGTGAATTATTATTACTGTTGATATCAGTCGATACACAAAATTATTAAAATGTTATTGTAATAATATAAGTTATATAGTTAATAAATTTCGTCTATATTTTGCTTAGAATTTATTTAGTTTTAGATCGTATCGTAAACTAGTTAGCATTTAATTTATAAAAATAATTTTAAGTTAGATTTTACTTAATTTAGGCAATTCAATATTTAAGAATTTTTTTATGTGAACTATTCAGAACTTCAAACTCGACTCCTCGCGTGTTGATTCAATTACCTTTTTATAGGTAAACAAAAAACCGTAATCATCATCGTGCGATATTTTTTTTTCGTTGTCAAGATCGGAAAGCGATCCCGTTTATCAATTAATTATCGTTTCTTTTAACAAAAAAAAACAAATACTTTTCGCTAGTACATTTCAATATAGGTAACATAATATAAACTAGGGGATGACCACCGTGCCTGATCTTGGGGCGAACAAAATTCGTAACAAATCGTGGGGACGACCTTGCCCTGAGATGAGTCTTATTCCGGGTATAAGTCAAATGACCAAATCAAGAATTCCGAATTATACTTTTATGTCTTTGAGATGGTAAACTCCAATAGATTGTCCATTCAAATCGTCTAGCTCCACGGATACATTACCAATTACGTTAGAGACAACACATTTTATAAACTTGGGTGCGAGCTTAGCCGCAAAATTATCGGATGCCTTGCTCTGGACGAAATTTCGGACGAAAACCGTTTGTCCTACACGTACGTCGGGTAGTCTACTTCGTGTGTTGTATATTAACTGAGATTTCCGATTTGCCGCTTCTAAGTGCTGTGCAACTTGTCCGTACACCCGATGCAACATCTCTGGTTTATCCTCTAAATATACTTGATTTCCCCCAAGTTCTTGGCTCGCCTTAAACAGTTTATATACCGAACCATGAAGAACAGCGTGTTGTCCAAATACTGTGAAATGTGGAGACACTCCAGTGGCTTCATGGACCGAATTCCTTAACGCATTTGTCACGGCATCCAGTTGAATATCCCACACTTTCTGATCCGAGTGAATATATGAGCGAAGTGCTGCAAGTAAAGTGCGATTTACTCTCTCGGATGCGTTGCCCTGAGGTGCATATTTCGCCGTAAATATATGACGTACACCATATTTTCCACAGAGGTCATTCATTAGACTACAATCGAATTGTTTCCCATTATCTGTCACTACTACCTCAGAAACCCCGAACATTAAAAAATCCTGTGATTCGAGAAATCGTACCACTTCATTGGCAGTTGCTTGACGCACAGCCCTGGTTAATACAAGTTTAGATAAATGGTCGACGGCAATCAGTATATGTGTGTTACCCTTACGCGTTCGGGGGTAAGGTCCCAAGAAATCGAGGTATATCCTTTGCCAGGGTCTCGAGGTAGCAGGAAGAGTTCCCAATGGAGGACGATTGCAATAGTTGAAAGCCTTGTTAATTTTACATAATTCACAAGCATTAATGAAATTTTTGACATCATTTGATAAGCCGGGCCAATAAAAATAGCGTTTTAAAATATCTACGGTTTTCCGTATGCCTAAATGGGCAGAACTTGGAGGTGAATGGCTAGAATTGATTAACGATTTCCTAAGCTCGTCAGGAACAATTAATTTCTAACAGGGTATATCGTCATCAGTTGGAATCTCCGATAGAGGCTTCAGATTGATGTACACCTTACCATCGACGGTTTTAATATTAGTTTTACATCGACTGGTTTCCAAGTCCAATATTAGTTTTGTATAGTTTTCAGATTGAAAAGTGGGAGAATCGTAGGGAATATTTAAGGGTTGCTCTAAAAGAGAAAATTCATCCATATGAACACGTGACAACGCATCGGGGACACAGTTCTGCGAGCCCTTGCGGTACTCAATAGAAAAATTAAAGCCCTGGAGCTTTAAGCTCCAACGAGCCAATCGACCCGTCAAATCTTTGGTTGACATCAACCATGTCAAACTCGCGTGGTCCGTAATTACAGTGAACGGAAGCCCTTCGACATAGGCTCGAAATTTGTCAATAGCCATCAATGCTGCTAAGCATTCAAGTTCCGTCACACTGTAATTACGTTGAGCACCGGAGAGTTTATGCGACATATATGCCAAAGGTCTATCCTCCCCACCGTGATCCTTTTGAAAAAGGACAGCTCCGACACCCGTCGAGCTCGCGTCGCACTGGATAAAAAAACGCTTATTGAAATCAGGTGTGGCTAAAACCGGACTTGAGACCAACGCTGATTTTAGCTCCTCAAACGATTGTTAAGCTTCTTCGCTCCAGTAGAACTTTCGACCCTTCTTCAAAAGGTCAGTCAGGGGGGCCGACACCACGGAATAATCTCGAATGAAACGGCGATACCATCCCGTGACACCCAAGAACCTTCTCACTTGACGAATAGTTTTTGGTGCTGGGAACTCTGCAATGGCCCTCACTTTCTCGGGATTAGGACGTAACCCTCCCTCACCAACTACATGACCTAGGTATTCGATTTCTCTCAGTAAGAAGCTACATTTTTCCACATTGATGGTAAGACCCGCTTCTGTGAGTCGATCAGCTACTTCGGAACGAATCTCGAAGTGTTCATCTAATGTGGCTGTGGTTATTAAGAGATCATCGAGATATACAAATACCCGATCATGCAGTTGATGAGGAATAACCCGGTGCATCAACCTCGACAAAGTTTGGGGGGCATTGCAGAGTCCAAACGGCATCACTTTAAACTGGTACAATGGGCGTCCCGGGATGGTAAACGCTGTTTTCTCCCGTGAGCCTGGATCCAAGGGGATTTGCCAAAAGGCATCCTTCAGATCCAAGCTCGAAATATACCTAGTCTGGTCCAGTCGGCTCAGTAAGCCGTCAATCAACGGTAGTGGGTAGGCATCCTTTTTAGTATGAGCGTTTAGCCTCCTCGCATCCAGACATAATCGCACGTTTCCATTGGCCTTCTTCACAATTGCCATCGGGGAGCTCCAGGCACTATAGCTTTCTTCAATAACATCTAATTGAAGCATTCGGTCAAGCTCTTGGTAAATTAGTTTTTGTACCGCTGGGGAGACAGCGTAAAATCGTTGTTTGACTGGTGACGCATCACCAACGTCAATGTGGTGACTCAGTAAATGAGTGCGTCCTAGCCCCTTGTTCTCGAAGTTTGGGAAACGGACGATTATGTTCTGGAGCTGCTGCCGTTGATCTTCGGTCAGATCATGCTGTTTCGGTAGTTTTTCTATATTTTGAGTGACTGATTCTAAATCTAATTCTGCAACTACCCTGGGTGCGATACCAAAAATCTCCCAAAAGTCACACCCCAAATATAAAGATTGCTGGAGCGAGGGCACAACAAAAATTTTCATAGGGGCCGTTTTCGCATGGAACGACACATTTGCGTTAATATATCCCACTACTGGTTGTGAGGAGCCGCAAGCCGTTTGAACGTATGTCGCTATTGGATGGAGTACGAGTTTATGTTTAGCAATGAAGTGGGAGGTGCCATTACCCAGTAATGGTCGCTCCACTATCTAAGAGACCTTTGAGTTTTGTACCCTCAAGCTCAACGGTAATAAAAGGGCGGTTGTCTTTGGAAGTTCCAGGTAAGTTAGTTAATACTGTTTCAGCACATTTGGCATACATGCGCCTGCGTTCAACAAAATATTTCTTAGATCGAAGTCTAAACGAGTTTAGTTTAAGGCGATTACGGTCAAACGTTTTGATAGAATTAGCAGGAGTAAAATTCATGGATGATGTTGGTTGTCCGATTGGAGTTTGGAACCCATCGTTTGGGGTCGCGGCAAAATAGTTCGAGGTCCAGAATTTGGAGGTCGGAAATGAGCTGGACCGCTTCGTCTCATCTCCGGAGTGGCGTTTTCCGATTTTCTGGAACACTCGGAGCAATGTACTGTTTTGACCTCGGCTTTACCACAAACATAACAGAACGTTTTGGAAGGCAGATCACATCTAAACCAATGGTGGCCGACTCGCCGACAATTAAAACAGTAAAGCATTGATGGCGGGGCAACGTTACGGTTGAACGGAATCGACTGACTATAATTCATTTCATTGATATTGTACGGAGAATAATATTCAACCGAGGCATTTGGAGGTCGGAAATGAGCTGAAAAATTGGTATCATCACAGACGATCGATCGAGAAAAGCCACTTTCCGGAATAATAGCGTTCGCAACTGGAAAGTTCTCATTAGAAGTTGATATGGCGTGTATGGTATGCGTTTTTCTATTTATTTCCATGGCTGGTGTATGTCCAATTCTTTTCCAGGTGTCTTCAGTCGAAATGCAAATACTGACCAGTTCGCTAACTGAGTCTATTAGTCTTCCAGCTAGGTGAGTAATTAATCCGAGACGCATATTTTTCTTCAGAATTTCTAATAGTTCGCGCTCCGAAAGTGGAATTTTCATTGGCATCGCTATTGAGAGAATATCGTAATAGAAGTCTACAAAAGTTTCATCCTGCTTTTGCTTGCGATCATCAATTAGCTTTCGAATATCAACATCTGTCCGCCGATCTTGGAAACGGTGAAGGAAGGAATAACGAAGATTATGCCAAGTACATTTAGGATTATTCTGAAGGGTAAGCCAATAATGTTCTTGAGCAGGACCACTGAGTAGAAATGTTACATCATTAACTAACTGTTCTAAAGACACACCATGGGTCATGGCTAGGTGTTCAATTCACATGAAGAATTTTTCTATGGCCATACTGCCCGGTAAACCATCAAACTTCACATTCCATTTATAAACGGGAGTTGGTTTTGCTAATTTTTGTAAATGGCCACCTGGATTTTCAGAAAAGTCATGATTTTGAGAGGTCACGTTTTGTGCACTATGCGGCTCAGCAACAGTTGCTTGAGGTCTCCAATTATAATGTGACGTAAAATTTCCTCCCCATGGTAATTGCGTCATTGGCTGATAGGGTGGAAAATTCTGATAGACCGGGGGCGGTAATAACGGATTAAAATAACCTGGTTGTGGTGGATGCTGATAATACGACTGTGGAGGAGGTTGAACATTGGCCTCACGATGTTGTTTTTCGGGACATGTAACACGCGAATTCGGAGTCGACCGATTTTCTAGTGCTGGCTGTTCAATTGGAGGCTTTTGAGGCTCTGGTTGTTTACTGGGAATCTCTTCGACGAAATCCGCTATGTGTAGTTGACTCAGGTTCATTAACGAAGTGTCCACGTCCTGCGACTTTTGCTTGTGATTTACACATAATGTTAACAGATTATTACAACTTTCTAAATACGTATCACATGCAATTCGTACTTCAGCTAAAGTATATAGGCGTTCCATACGTCCTCGGATATGAATTAATTGAGTAGCAATAATTTCGAGTTCTTCGTCTGCATCAGGATTGTTCTCCAGAAATTTAAGGCACCTCGCTCGAAGGTGTTGTAGTCTAATGGAAATTAAAGATATTTCGCTATTAGGAAATCGACGCGCGTATATATGAGGTTTTACGGGTACTAAATTTTTATTCTCAGTTTCCTGTTGAAAACGAGCATCTAGAGCAGCAAATTAGATCTTCAGTGGCCCACTTGTTTCGCGTATCTCGCATTCTATTCGAAAATCGTCATTTTCTAGATTTTCGGATTTTAAAATAAAGGTCGCCATTTTGAATTTAAGTTATTTAAAATAGACACGAATAATTCAAAATGGGTATTGGTGGGACTAAAGAAATGTAGAATTTGTTGAAATTGGGCAATGTCAATACAATATAAAACAAAATTGAAATCGTAAATGTGACTGAATAATCTTATGTTTCTCTAATAAATTATTGAACTGTACTACTTCGAAAAGACAAAAAAAAAACCAATAAAGAATAATATTGATAATAATAAAATCTTATAATTAACACGATAATATATATTTTAAATTCGCGAGTTATCAAGAGAGGATGCAACCGTGACCGAACGAAGCGAGCTCCAAAAGTAGGTAAGCATGATGTCTGTGGTGGTATAGCGGGAGAAAAAAAAATTAAGAAAGAACAAAAAATTGTATTCATGGTAGTCATGTTCTACAAATAAATCTACCTCATTTGTGAAGGAAATAATTGCACCGTATGAAAATCATTAACTCGTGCAAATTAAATGAAACTCGAACAATGAAATCAACAAACTAAGATTTGGAAAGATTGCGGTTTCTTGTAACCGTTGCATAATGATCAAGACCTTGAAAGCACACCTACCGTCAACAAGTTTGTACATGGAAATATATAGGTGTATTTACATGGCTCTTACAATATACAAAGGGAATTTAAAACGGGTAATGAAAGGAAAAAAAATATAATTGATCCATATGAAACTAACATCTGCATCAACACTATAAAATATGGAGACAGATGCGCACATGGATGATTAACGGAAAGATAACAAAAAGTAAATTGTATAGAATTATATAGCCGAAGAAAAAAAAATCAATGTTTGGGCGCCACTGTAACGATCTAACGGACAGGCATGTGGTCACAACCAATAGATACTTCTATTGTGGAACTAGAAGCCCAGATCGAAAACAGAAAAAAAATACGTTAATCAGGCAGAGGCTTCCTTGGTGGACTCTTGAAGCGCGGCTATGGCTCAGCAGTTTGGGCGTGGGATTTTGGAGGGAGAAGCTTGCCTAATTCTGGAATTGCCACCAGATGGAATTATATATTTATTATAACCAAGAGTTGGATCGCTATACCACTAGCTCAGACAGTCATACTTACCACGAGAACTCACCTATCCTGTCACGGTCACCTCCTCACTTTCACTTAAATCACTCCATCTTCGACAACTAAATCACTTGACAAAGAAAATACATTGCAAAAACGAGCAACCGATAAGGTGAATTAAAGCAAAAAACTAGTATTACTTGTATGTTCTGAATAAATCATTATAAATAAGTTTTATTTAAGAAATTCAAAATGGAGAGGAAAAACTTTTCTTAAATCTATTAAGGATTAGTTAATGTTAGTAATTATAGGTAATTCTACAAACTAATAAATCACCAAAAATAACACATAACAAATTATTTCTAACCGCTGGAATATTATCAAAATAACAATAATATTCGCCAAACCAAGAAAAAGAAATCAAAAAAAAAAATATAAAAAAATTGGAAGTAATTTGTTATGCAAAGACAAAAGTTATGAATAATTATTAAAGATTAGGCGATTTATGAAATTATTTAGGGATTAGTTTTAAATATTTATAGTAATTAAAAAAAAGTATTATTAAATAAAATATTAAATAACTTAACGGTTTGTAGTTTGACGATTTTATTAATCCAATTTGTCTTCCATATTGGTTGAGTTGTGGTTTACC
The DNA here is from genome assembly GCA_947310385.1 of Nephrotoma appendiculata. Classification (NCBI taxonomy): domain Eukaryota; kingdom Metazoa; phylum Arthropoda; class Insecta; order Diptera; family Tipulidae; genus Nephrotoma; species Nephrotoma appendiculata. The sequence goes on along the minus strand of OX371223.1, from coordinate 239,355,644 downwards.
ATACGGTATGCCGTACGGTGTATGGAAGCCATGATGGAGATGATTTTAATACACCTACTCAAAATTTTCCACGGTTTTTGTTGAAGTTTATTTCACCGTTAATGCGTTTACTTAATCCATTTAACCTTTTGCGCATATGCTTTGTAATGTTAGTGCACGTATAAATTTCACTAACAGTTTGTGATCACTTATTTTGTTATTCACTCGTGCTTTTATGGGTACGAATAATTTTTGTATCTACTGTCCTTATACACATAAGCATTTGTTATGACACAATAATGAATGAAAAATTCCGAATATAATTTATGATACTACTAATTCATTCAATGTGACATGCAATTAGTACAATGCCTTGAGTTAGGCCAGCACGGAATTTACACTTAACACTTAATATTGAAATATTTATAAGTACGAACTTTCTTTTCTTTTGTAACAGTTTTTTTTTCACGTGTACTTTAAAACACTATAACACTAGAAGTTCGCTATTTTTCATGAACGTTTTTATAAATTCTAAACCCACTTTTAGAATTTGTGAGTTTTTAGAACGCACTATCGATTTTGGAATTTTATCATTCCATTCATAATTGTAGCTTTTTATATCACATGCATTTTATTGGACTTTTAGTTAGTAATTTTTTTTTTTTATAAAGAATTTATTATTAGTATTTTATATGAATTTTTATCGTTGAATTATTTAATAGTTATGTTATATATATTTTATTAGGTGAATTATTATTACTGTTGATATCAGTCGATACACAAAATTATTAAAATGTTATTGTAATAATATAAGTTATATAGTTAATAAATTTCGTCTATATTTTGCTTAGAATTTATTTAGTTTTAGATCGTATCGTAAACTAGTTAGCATTTAATTTATAAAAATAATTTTAAGTTAGATTTTACTTAATTTAGGCAATTCAATATTTAAGAATTTTTTTATGTGAACTATTCAGAACTTCAAACTCGACTCCTCGCGTGTTGATTCAATTGCCTTTTTATAGGTAAACAAAAAACCGTAATCATCATCGTGCGATATTTTTTTTTCGTTGTCAAGATCGGAAAGCGATCCCGTTTATCAATTAATTATCGTTTCTTTTAACAAAAAAAAACAAATACTTTTCGCTAGTACATTTCAATATAGGTAACATAATATAAACTAGGGGATGACCACCGTGCCTGATCTTGGGGCGAACAAAATTCGTAACAGGTGCTTACAGGAGCATGGGAAAGGGGAAATGTTTTTTGATCACTAACCTTGCAATGTTTTATCTCGGCTGCTAAAACGTATTGGTGCAAAATTTGAGAACAATCGCTGTAGTGGTTCAAAAGTTTTTACGAATTGTAAATTTTTGCTTACAGGTGAGCATGAGGAAGGTATAACATTTTGTGATTTTTTAATCACTAACCCCTCTATGTTTTTTCTAGACTACTAAAACGGATTCGATCAAAATTTGGGAGCAATTGCTCGAGTTCATTAAAAGTTGTCTGATATTGTATATTCCTCCCTACAGGTGAGCATAAGGAAGGTGTAATATTTATTGATCACTAAACCCCTATGTTTTTTCTCGGCTACTAAAAAATATTGGTGCAAAATTTGGGAGCAATCGCTCGAGTGGAACAAAAGTTTTCATATAGTGAAAATTGCTGCTTTCAGGTGAGCATGGAGAAGGTGTAAAATTTTTGATCACTAAGCCCTCTATGCTTTTCATCGGCTACTATAATGTATTCTTTCAAAATTTGGGACCAATCGCTCCAGTTCATCAAAAGTCATACTGTAAATTCCTTCTTACAGGTAAGCATTAACATTTTTTAATCATTAAACCTCCTGTTTTTCGTCAGCTACTGAAAAGTATTCGTTCAAAATTTCAAGAGCAATCGCTCCAGTGGATAAAAAGTTTTCATATATCCCTTTTGTGTTTTACTAAGCAATTGTGCGGGTATGGCAAAAGTACCATGCCAAAAATTTAGTTTTGTATGTTTTTTGAACCCACATACACATTTGTGAATTCCTTTTTAACTTATTTCCGTCCGAAAAAACAGTATATCTATACACACAATTGTGTTGGTTTTACTTCAAATGAAGCGAAATTTTTTATCAACAACGCCATTACATAATATGGTGTTTTACTCACACATTTGTGTGGGTTGGACTAAAATTGAACCGATGTTTTTATTTTCTTGGTTGAAAAAGGGATATTGTAAATTCCTGCGTACAGGTGAGCATGAGGAAGGTGAAACATTTTTTGATCACTAAGCTTCCTTTATTTTTTCTCAGCTAGTAAATTCATTAAAAATCTAGGAGCAATCACTTGACTTTATCAAAAGTTGTCATATATTGTAAATTTTTGCTTTTTGATCACTAAACCCCCCTATGTTTCTTCTTAGCTGCTAAAAAGTTTTCGTGTATAATTTGGGAGCAATCTGTCGAGTGGATCAAATTTTTCTTGTATTGTAATTCCTGCTTACAGGTGAGCATAAGGAGAGTGAAACATTTTTTGACCGCGAACCGCATATGTCTTTTCTTGGCTGCTGAAAAGTATTCGTACAAAATTAGAGAGCAATCGCTCTTCTGGTTCAAAAGTTTTTGCGGAACAAACATAGTTACATACATACTTTTCTTCTTTATATATATGTATATAGATAGAAGATAGATAAATAAATATTTTATATTAGTAATTGTGTCTGTTTCTATTTTTTTCCGATAAATTTGAAAAAAATATTAATAATAAAATGTTTGGTAAGATGAGCACAGAACTTTCGTTAGCGGGTATTTGTTATCTTAAAATCATAATCAATCAAAAAGTTTACCTGTATGCATTGTGATAGTTAACTTCGCCGATTTCATGTTATGCATTCTCACCTTCTACGTTCTGTGGTGAAATAAATAATCGAATTTAGGTGTTAACGACATATAAGAGCAATGTATGTACCCCAGCTATTTTATTCTTTCAAATATTAAATAATTGCAAAATACCAGCTTATTTGATTTAAATTGACGATTACACTTTATACCGTTTGGCAGCTAGAATTGTTAATTATGTGACCAAACACTTATTGACTGCATTGCCATACTAATATCGATAAATCGAGCTAAATATCTATCTTATCAACATAATTTGCCCGTAAACAGACATAAAAGTTTTGCTCTAGATAAATATTTTAAAATAAAAAAAAAAAAAAAAACAAAAGAAAATCGAACAGAAATGTTTAAACTTTTTGACAGATGAAATTTATTATAGAATTTTTTAATATTTTATTTTTTATGTATGTTATTGTATAATCAAATGAGAAAGTTTTCCTTTTATACTACGGGCAACCGCACAACCTACCACCCCCAATAATCTCCACATACCACAACTCGCTCAATTCTTTTTAAAATTATTTTCTTATTTATTATTATATCCTGTCTGTTAACGAACCAAAATATTGTCATTTTTAGTTTTTCGAAAACAGAACGACAAAATGAGTTCGAGTATAATTTTATCAATGATATATTGTCATGTACCAAAGTTATTAAATTTTTCTACGAAATTTTATTTATTTTTGGAATTGTTTTCGACAAAATATTTTTCAATTTCGAAATTTTTGTTTTGTTATGTTTTTTATAAGAAATATTTGAATTTTTTTTTGTTGTACATTTTATATGTATGCACAAAATCTAATTTAAAATTCTTACAAGGTATGCTGCTGCAAACCAAATACATTACAATTTTAAATACATATTAGATTTTGTGTGTGTGCGTTTGTTGCCATTACGTAATATTGTAATCATATCGAGATAGTAAAATAATCACACCATTACGTAATAAATACCAGGAACTTACGAGTATAAAGGTTGTTGTATCCTTTTCAAATGATAAGATACTTATGTTATCTTCAGCATATCATCATCCTTCATTTATTTATGTAACATACATTTTCACTATATACGTACGTCTATCTAGCTATACGGATATAGACAAACAGATCAGAAGAAAAAACGTTTTAAAAGTAAAGAATTTTCTAGGATTATCCTTAATTTGAGTTTTATTACAAACGACAAAACTTACATATATGGATCTATATAAATAAAATAAACAGACACACAGCGACTTAAATGTACCCTTTTCGTAATATACGTATATGCGAATGTTGTGTATCAACTCATTATTTTATTCTCTAGATACACACACACACAAACAACATCTATTTTGAGATATCTTAAAAAGATATTTAAGATACCGAATGAGAAAAAGATGTGGAAAAACACTATTCTGTTTATGGCCTTATACGTACACGCCATTATGAGCCACCTCTGGCTGGATCCTGATATAAAATCGAAATAGGTTCTATGTTCAACGACGACAATCAGAATATATAACAACATCGGAAACAACAAAAGTAGCGACGACGATGAGGATAGTTATTTTCGAAATTGGATTTTATTTACTTTTTGGGAGGCTTAATTTTTAGAAAATAATTTGTGAATATTTTTTTTTATTCTTTGCTTGGTACAAGGGATCCGGTAGTTTTGCCATTATGGAGAAAGAGAAACGAATTTGTAGGCGGTATTGTTTACATTTGTTGTTGTTATTTTATTGTATTGTAGATTACCTGGAAAATGTGTGAAACACTTTTATGTTGTACCTGTGTCGCTGTGGTGTTGATTTCAACAATATTTCTGGTCTTTATGTTTTTTACGTATGAAGGAGTGAATTTATTCCATATTCGGTAGGTAGCTAATCGATATTTTATTCTTTCTGGTGGAGAATTGTTAAAATTTAGTATTTTGGATATTTTTTTTAATATACGTATTTATTATATTGATGATTGATAATTCAAATATTTAGAATTATTTGATAATAATAAATACTAAACTGTTGTTCATAATATTTAGCTTTAAGGGCAGTTTTCAAACATTTTTCTACAAACTTTTGCATAAAATACTGCTACCTATTTAAAACGCGCTCTAATTTTACCACGAATATAGTAAATATTACTCGAAATGTTTTTTATCAAAACATTGTTATTCCTCTTAAATTCAGAAAAAATGAAAATTTATTTTAGAATCAACTTTTTCTCGTAAAAAAAAACTTCACGGTTGTGAATATTTTCCAAAATACAAAAGTTATTCCTAAAACCAACAACAAAAAAAAAACAAAATGTCTATGTATGTGTAAAAAATTGTATTATTAAATAAATCAAATTACTCGATATTAACGAGTTAAAAATTAATTCAAAAATAATTAATGGGCATAAGTCTGTAGGCTCAGTCTGACTAGTTTTCCGGTATGTCCAAACTCGAAAGACAATGAATATTCTAATCGAACTGTCTAGACTATATGAATAATTACAACCACAGGTTGGAATTAGATTTTTTGTTTTTAGAGTAGTGCGCTTACCTCTGGTGGGGGCTATGACCACTTTTCAATTAAATAAACTTTATAATTTCAATTATAGAACAGAACAAGCAGGTTGGCTTTTTAAGATGTTTTAATTTATTTTACCAATTTTCTTCGTATATAACCGACACAAAAACAAAAATTATACTTAAATTACAGCAACAAATATATAGTTGCTGAGCTAGCTTTACAAATTGCATTTAACAAACTATAGTTATTTTACATAGTAATAATTCTGCTGATCTTACAAATTTAACTTATTTGCACAGCGGAAGTCAGGAAATATAAAACCATGTTTTTACTGTACAGGTTCATCAACCTACTATACATTACTTTAGTAAGTTATACTTATACTTATACCTGTTAGTTATACCTGTTGAGATTGCCTGAACAACACAAATTCATGCCTTTCTATTTTAACCGTCCTACTTAATAACAATAACATAAAATCCGGATTAAAAAATTAATATTTCTGTTTAATATGGATTTTGTATAGTTTACTCTATTTTATCTAATACATTCTCAACTATTTAACATTAGGAAATTTTTCACAACTCTGGCTAGAAACGTGAATTTTTTTCCTAAAAAAGGGAAATACTTCACGCCAACAAAACTTTTCAAAATGTTTGCAAAAAACGAAAAATCGTTTATTTTTATTAATCGTTTTCCGCAAAAGTTCAATTTCCAAATTAATGGGAAAATCTTAAGTTTACGATTTCATCAAGATTGGTCAATTTATCAGGGCTATAGAGAACCCGAATATGAATGGACGAACAGTTAAAACATGGACGAACGTTCATCAAAAATCGTCGTTTCTCTTTAAATTTCAAAACAGCAGCAACGACTAATTTTGTGGCCTATTTAATTTAAAATCCTTTTGCTCAAAATTGTTTTTTTCATAAATGATATACTTTTGAACAAAATAAAAATCTCATTTGGAAGCTGCCACTTTCTGAGGACTAATTTCGTCCATAAATCTGTTGATGTTTCACTCTGATCAGTCAATCCATCTGGTAGAGGCCACAAAGATTAAGCGACGACAGACAACATATTGAATAGAACTTTTACAAACTTCGATGCAATACCGGTTTGTAGATCTGCAATTCTCGAAATTAGAAATTGTTTCAATAAAAAATAATGAAAAATGTAACAGGCATATGACTTGAGCGCCATTCATTTTAAGGACTACTTGGCAAGTGAGTTGTTAACGGGTTACAACTTCCATGTCCACCGTTCTTCTGTCTTAGACAAGCAACACCTTTCATGGTATCTGATTGAGTCATTAATTTTGGCGCCGTAACATAACGTTTGGTTCATCCCACAGCGCCAGTTCTGCTTATCAAAAATGGCCCACTAGACAAAATATATCATTAAAAAACCTCTGATGACTTCAATCAAGAAAGTCGAGGATCTTACCTATTTAAAGTGTGACAACTGGTTGTTGTCGTTTCGGCCCCAATCGCTCTAATCATTCACTTTAGAAACGTTCAGATCCAGGCAAGAGTATTTTCCCAATATTAATATTGGGCACCAGCTATCCTGATGGTTCAATTGGTCTCTCATCTCTATACCCAAGACTGACAATCAATTTGCACATCAGAAAAGCTACGACCCTCCATCAGCGTTCACCCTGACTTCAACCTGATCAGGTATAGTTCATCATCTTTCGGGTCACAGTATATATGCTTACATTGCGCGTTAACTCATACAACATTTGCAATATGAGTGTTGATTAAAACGCTCATCGACGAATGCGCAATTATATATAAAGTTACATGTAATCCCATATATTATTTTAGGCTTAAAATCCCAATGGCTCGCACATATACTAGGCTCGTTGGTCCGTGTTTCAAGACGGGTCCCAAAAGTATTATATACGTATTATAAGGTAGGTATATAAAATTAAATTAAAAAATAAAAATTAAAATTAAAAAAAAATAATTTTTAAATTAAAAATTTTGCTCCTTCGGTACCTTTATGTTACAAGTGTTATAGTTAGCGGCAATCGTATGGTTAATTATTTGAGTAGCGTAACAAATAATCTACGCAACAAAAATAGATTAAAAATTCCCTTTCCTACAAGGAACATTTTAAAAGATTCTACACATATTATTTTAAAGTCAATTTTATAGTCAATTACCACCCACAATTTTTGCTACAATTAATCTTCATGAATTTTGTAGATTATTAAAAGATTGGTTACTTATAATTAGCAACATTGAAACTTTTTAAAACGTTTTGCTTTTTTTTTATTTTTAACATGACCCTAATGCGGCACCAGCACTTGTGGCACAATCCAATGAAAATGATATTGGAATTTTTTACAAATTAATTAAAAATTTGTTACTCAGTTAGAAAATTTTATACAGGTCCCGTTATCCTGCAATTCGTGTGTGGGCTGGCGTTAGAATAAGCTACATCATACTTTCAGTATTTTTGTTAATATTTATTGTATCGTATTGGGGGTGGTACTGGAATTTTTTGCAAATTAATTACAACATATCGATATAGTTGAACCCCCAAAAAACTACCCCTAAGGGGTGTAATTCTTCAAAACCCACATTTTAGGTTAAATTGTGTTTTTGGCATTTCAGTTAATATTTCTTATATCATACTGGGGGTGGTATTGTAATATTCTACAACATAACTACAACATATTAGCATAGCTCCCCACCCCCTTCCCCAAAAGCTACCCCTACGTGGTACAATTTTTGAACACCTTATTTTTCGTCACACCACGCGTTTCTGTGAATTTTTGTTGTATATAGTGCTGGAGTACTACTACAATCTTTTTACAATAAAATGGCATAATTAAACTTATAGAAAACTACCCCAAAAGGGAGCAACCGTTTAAAATCATTGAATCGTACTGGTGGATACAAGAAGATTTTACTAAATAAATTACAATATATTAGAATAGTTCAATTGCCAAAAACTGCCCCTCAAAAGTGCAGCTCTTTAAAACAATAATTCTCTGTATAAATAACCCCTCAAATAGGTACCAATGAATTTATTACAACAGCCCACACCCACAAAAATCGATCAAAATGCTTCGAATTACCTTCCTATGCAAAAAATAGGTAACAATGAATTTATTACAAAACAGCCCACACCCACAAAAAACGATCATAAGGCATAGAAATTCCTTCCTATGCAAGAAACAGGTACCCATGAATTTATAACAACAGCCCGCACCCACAAAAATCGATCAAAAAGTATCAAACTTCTTTCCTATGTAAGAAAAAGGGACCCATGAATTTATTACACCAGCCCACACCCCCAAAAATCGATCAAAATGTATCGAATTACCTTCCTATGCAAGAAATAGGAGCCCATGCATTTATAACAACAGTCCACACCCATAAAAATCGATCAAAAAGTATCTAACTTTATTCATATGCAAGAAATAGGAACCCATGAATTTACTACAAGAGCCCACACCCCCAAAAATCGATCAAAATTCTTCGAATTACATTGCTAAGAAAGAAATGGGAAGGAAGTTCGTTACATTTTGATCGATTTTTGTGGGTGTGGGCTGTTGTAATAAATTCATGGGTTCCTGTTTCTTGCATAGGAAGGTAATTCGAAGCATTTTGATCGATTCTTATGGGTGTGGGCTGTTGTAATAACTTTATTGGTACCTATTTGAGGAGGTTACCTATACAGAGAATTATTGTTTTAAAGGGTTGCACTTTTGAGTGGCAGTTTTTGGAAATTGAACTATTCTAATATATTGTAATTTATTTACTAAAATCTTCTTGTATCAACCAGTACGATTCAATGATTTTAAATGGTTGCTCCCTTTTAGGGTAGTTTTCTATAAGTTTAATTATGCCATTTTATTGTAAAAAGATTGTAGTACTACTCTAGCACTATATACAACAAAAATTCACAGAAATGCAAAAGGCGTGGTGGAGATGAGAAATAAGGTTTTAAAAAGTTGCATCCCGTAGGGGAAGCTTTTGGGTGAGGGGTGCAGCTTTGTCAATATGTTGTAGTTAATTTATAAAAAATTACAATACCACCCCCAGTACGACATAAGAAATATTAACTGAAATGCCAAAAACACAGTTTAACCTAAAATATGGGTTTTGAAGGATTGCACTCTTTAGGGACAGTTTTGTGGGGGTTGAATTATTTCGATATGTTGTAATTAATTTGTAAACAACTCCAGTACCATTTTCATTGGATTGTGCTACAAGTGCTGGTGCAGCATTAGGGTCATTTTTTTAACCACAATTATCATTTTTTTTTCTATAAGTCCGAATTAATGATAGTCTGAATACTGCGAATTTTTTATGATTAATTGATAACTCCATTCTTGTTAATTACAAAATCAGTCTAATTATAAATTGTTATACATAATTTAGTTTGTCGATATTATACAGTTAAGTTCTTGATTTAAATTTATAATAAGTTGTTCATTTTTATTTTAAGGGGACTCTCAGAAACGTCTGAAAAAAAACGACGAGATTGTATCAGAGACACGATCCATTAACGTAGGACTACGTGATAATGAGAAAAGTTAATTTATACATTTAATTGAAACCAAAATTTAGAATTAAAACTAGGTACTACTCGTATTTAGTAAAAACAGCACATTACACATCACTCAAATTAAAAATGATTTTTATTCTTTTTTATTTCAAAATTATAATTATATAAAAAAATTAACATATTCTGCTACGTTATTGCAAATATAGGTCTATGATGGGAAAAATAAGTTATGAAATTTCTACATGAAACATTATCCACATTTCTGACAAAATATAATATCTAAACAACTGTCACTCAGGGTGGTTGTATCTGCGCTGGAAACCAACCTCAAATTGAATTTTTCTTGCATGAAGTCGATGAATTGATGATTTTCTTCCTTTCTAATATTACAGTTAGAGTCACCACATAGCATAATCGGAATCGTGTCTTGATGTTTCTCGTTGATAGATGATGTACCTTTCAGCGTATAACATAGCAAACGTTGCAGCAAGAAGCATCGCATATCAGATTGATTCGTATTGGGCGAGATATAAACAGAGAATACAATTGTTTTGTGATTGTTGATGACCACTTCTGCCCCACAGATATCACCGAACCTGTCAAAATTACTGTCAACATTCGCGAACATGTATGGCACGACCACAGTGATAGCATCGTTCTTTTCATATATAGCAACACCGCCTGCTCTTTCGGTGTCTCTCTTAAACTTAGTTATACAGTAAAATCCATTTATATTTATTGTCGCATCGTTGTCAAGCCAAATTTCGCTAATAACCAACAAATCTGCTCTCAGTAGAACATCGTCGCTCTCCAGATCTCCACTATGTGCCAACAAACTCTGAACGTTGAGAGTCACGAGTCTCAGATTAGAGGCTCCGTCGATGAATTCTCTTATATTGTCGCAGATGGTTTTCACTCTATGGTTGTTCAACCGTTTTAGTTCCGATTGCAACTTTCTAATTTTTGGTGCGGTACTACCCTTGCCGTGGTGGAACTGGAAATCGTTTGCTGCGTTGGTGAGGTAAAGGCCGTCCATCGAAGTGACACGCGATAAACCGACGTAAAGAAGTTGTTGGTCTTATGTTTTATTGTACTCAAAAACGATCTGTTTAAATGTGCCTCCCTGCGACTTGTGAATCGTGAGTGCGCACGCTGGTACCAACGAGAATTGAGAGCGACGGCACTTTATGTGGGAACTCAACGTAATACTGCTGTTTCTCTTTACAATCGGCGTCCAGTTCTGCCGCAATACGCCCTGCTTCGAGAAAACGAGAGGTCTCGATTTTATTCGCAGCTTGCATCCGATATACTCATTCTCAAAATGAAGCCATATCCTTTTCAAAATGTCGTCTTCAAACTCTAGATGCTTGAGCTCACCAATTGCGCCATTTACAATTCCATCCACGACATCTATATTAGTCGTGATCATAAAAGGCATTCCGACACACAGCTTTAATAGATACGTCAAACCTCCTGTCTCGATAACATTCATTTTATGCCCCTTATTCCGCGCACTTGTCAACTGCTCCTGATTTCTGTAGCCAGTATAAAAAAAAGTTTTAAATTTTATACAGTAACCCATGCTTTTATATTCATGATAATAGAACAAAACATTTATTTTAATGTGGATTTGGTTATTTTGATGTTACTGTACGTGTAATCGAAGAATAGCTATGTCAAATTATTAAATCAAATTAATTTCCGATCATTTGGAAACTTTGAAGACCTTTAACTCTAAAATCCAACTATTTTTGGAATTAACCTTTGCGGTTATATACTTTTGTAGAAAAGCAAAGCTTATACAGCATAAAAAAAATAAAAATCTACACAATATTTATATATAGGAGAATAAATTTTTTTTAGAATTTTTATTTGTTTTTTTTTTGACTATGAAACAATATGGCGTGCGATGGTTTGATCAAGTTCATTACTGTTTACATAAAACTCAAATAAAAATATGTATTTATAGGTTTTTCTTTTAAGTTTTTTTAATCCACAAAGTAATTTTTAATTTTATTTGTTTTTTACCGTTTACAAAACCTTACAATATTTCATCAAGAAATTATTTACTTTAATAACATAAATACGTATTTCCGTGACGTGACGTCATCATTTTCGTTACACATTAAAATTTAGATTTGGACCCCATATATAATGAAAACAAAGACGTAGTCCTACGTCAAAACGGGGTTTTATTCAGCATTAAATCGCCCTTGGAATGAACTAATAGGAAAACAATTGGTTGAAAAATAAAACAATGGCGGCATTTTTTCGAAAATGCAACTTTTTTGTTTCAGGAGTTGCAGATAGTTGAATTTTTCAGTTGTTTGTATAATAAGTATAGTTGTTATCGAATATTAATTTGGTATTGCTATTTACTAGCTCATGGTTAAAGATCTGCCCATGACTGATTGTTTGTTGATAACGCATAATTATAATTTATCTTAAAATTTGATTTATGGTGGTGATCATCTAGTTAGTATTGTTTTTTGTAAACTCTTTTCGTATTACCAACAAAAAAATAAGAAGAAATACAAACTTTTCGGAATATAAATCAATAACAAATTTTGATCAGTCATGAAATTTTTGAAGCGGACACAAAAGGTAAACATACAGTGAACCATTGCAGTGGATAACTAAAATTAATTAAATATTTTTTTTGTTAAATACGGTGTAGAATTACAGTGCCTCTAAACGGAAGGTCTTGTTGTGTAGCTTTTATTGTGTACTTCCACATTAATAAATTAACGTTTTAAGTTGTCGCGGAAACGTAACAGAAATTATTTGACTTTCTTAAAAACTGATTTTGATGTTGGTAAACATTTGCTTCATTGAATTATATTCTTGTTTTTCTATTTGTGTTAAAGGAATTGTTCCGAGACAAATTTTTTTTTGGTGGGTACTGGTGATTTTATTGTTTACAGACGCATTGCAAATTGGCTAAATTAAAAAAAAGGTACATATTGAGAAAGCCACAGACACCGCTAACTGTAACAAGGACCTATAAAAAACGCAAAAAAACAATAAAGGAAAGATCACCGAATAACGCAATACCAATGATTTAATGCACCACCATGCATCACATTTTACCAACAACCAGCTATTTATTTATAACTTTATATTAATTTATATATATTTCAACTTAAATATTTCAATCAGTTATACGTCTAAGGCGGCGATCCAATTCGTGACTTATTTTGTGGAGACTGACATATTTGAAAGTCTACAATAAACCCATAGTCGGCTAGACTTATTGTAGACTTGTTTGACTTTTATGCGAGGCTTGCGTCCTAAGGTAACCCATTCAAATAATTCTAACAAGTTTCCGATAAGTCTATTCGACAGGGGACTTATTGTAGACTTTCAAATAAGTCAGTCTCCACTAAATAAGTCACGAACTGGACCGCAGTCTAATATTAATATTGCAATGCAACTATACTAATACCGCTGTTATATGTGCTAGGAAAACAATTTGTAATTTTTGTTTATTCACGATTGTAATAGTTGGAAAATGCAGCTAGCGGAAAAAAAGAAAAATTTAATTAGCTATCCTTCAATGACATTTCGTAATAACAAAAATTAAGCGTGTTTTCAAATTGGCATTGAGACTATGTAAAGTATAGAAAACGCTATCGCAGTGGAAAAAATGAAGCTTGGCTTCAGATACACCCGAGACACTTTTTTCATTTTTAAATTGATTATTTAATATTAATTGTAAATAAATTTATAGTTTTTATATTTTAATGCAATAGACAAATAATATTAAACTTTGCAAGATCACTTTTCATAGATAATTCATAGAAAAGCCTGACTAACCTCTTTTTCTTCGTAGTACTAAATTTTTCCGTGAGAGCACAGGGGTACAAGTCTCAATAGCTGGGCTATTTTCGTATTGTCAAATCCGCATAGCTCATTCAGTTTAAAAATTTTCCGGTACGTGCCACTCCTGATCCTCCAACCGTCAATACTGTATATTATTTAGTATTTTTAAATTTTTGTCGTTGTAGAGGACCGTGGATCCTGAATAACTTTAGTTTACATATATTTTCCTAATTTAAAATTTTCGTTCACTTATGTACATATTTGTATATCGTAATACCGTTAGTATTAATATGTAATTTACCATATATCAACTACCAATCCGTTTCGAAGCCTTTCTTTTAATTTTGTGGTTTTTGCAGTGTGACGTACTTTGTTGGGTTCGTTTTCAATATGCGTGGTTTTGATTAACTTAATATTCATTTTAATTATTTGGCTTTAAAAATTAACTTGAGTATTATTTTTTTTCTTTGTGCAAAATACCGTTGCAATGGTTCCAAAAATTCCCCTTCCAATACTTCCCCTTCCTTTTCAACTTGGGGTTACCTTTCTAGCAGCATCTCAAGCTCCCTATGTTTAGCGCCAAGAACATGACCCACCTGAACCTAACTGGCAAAATGGTGCAGTCGCCACAGTATAAAGGAACATAGGAAGATTCTGATAACGAAATGAAAATTCAACATACCCATTAATCGGAGTTTGCTTTGGCAGAGCAATTTGCTCATCTAAATTGTCTTTTGATTTGCACTCTATCCAAACACGATCGGTTTGTTTGTTTAAATATTGCTGAACCGTAAAAAATTTTCATGAGAAAAGACCAAATTCTCAACCTGTAAGTGTTTTAATACCTTTGTTCTTGCTAGGCGAACTGCCTTTTGTGCAGGTGTTATATCTTGCACTTTTTGTATTTTGTAGGGTTTCAATCGTAGTTCATTTTTTAATATGCGCCCTATGCTACGAGCAAGCAGACACATTGAGATTCTTCGCCAACTGAACTACGCTTTGGTGGATTACGTTGAATTCTGGCGTTCACCTTTCGAACCATTTCTGGCCATGTTGCTGTTTTGGATGGCCAACTCGATGGCGCTTTTTGATGCTACCATACCATTGTAACGTATAATGGTCCGATTATCAAAATGTCCTAACGTTTTGCTCACATGAAAACGGTATACTTCCGTAGGCTTGTAAACAAACAGACTGACGCTTGTCAAAAAATGAGCACGCTGTCATTAGCCGTTTAGTTGCTACAGCAGCGTGAAGTTGGTAACACTTCAAGCGCCGACCCCTCGTATTTCAAATAAATTATGGTTGGCTCAAAAACTACACGTAGATAATGTGATTTTTTCTATCGTGTCATTCTCTAAGCTTACTCAACTAGCACCCGTGATACTAAAGTCTTTTAACAATGCTGCTTCTTCATCAATTAGGGTGCCCTTCTTTGCTCTTCAATTAGAAGAGCTTCTGATATGGGTTCGAATTCGAACGTGTATTGTTCTGGACTTGTTTTCTACTACAACTTTATAATAATTATCCTAAAACTCGGAATCCAGTTGTTCTTCATTTTCTAAGGCGGAGACGCTCTGTTTAGATAATTGCACTTTAATATCACAGCCTTTGGATTATTCCATTATGATTTTCACGAAATTTAAAAATCTAGTTACACTGCTTTTTATTGTAGAACGTCTTTTTTCTACTACTCGAGGTCAGCCATTTCAATCCACTTTTTCAAACACTTTGCACAGTTTCACTAAATTCACTACCACCAGATTCGATCGTGCTTACCTGAAAAATTGAGAAAACGTAACTTTCAAAGATAAATAATATATGTAAGTATTAAGAAAACTCTTTGCCCATTGGAGTAGCACGTAATTTTGGTACATTTGGAGAAGTTATTAAAATTTTTTAAATATTTAATATTTCTTTTAAAGCTTTATTCTATCATAGTTTATAAATGGGTATGGCAATCGTCGGATAAAGTGGAGAATAATATAAGTGTAATATGGGTAGAAGGATGTCCTAAGATAATGACAATTATTACTTTCTATATTATGGCATAAGGAAGTGAATCCTATGCGGCTTGTACTGTCCGGCTGATACTATTCGGCTGGACGCAGTTATTCCTTTCTATAGACTATTCAAAATATAAACAATATTTTCCGGCAAATCATATTCCTAGGAGAATGGAATGCTTTTCTCATATTATTTTATGGGACTACATGGTGTTTTGTAACGTATTGGCTAGGGTCCATTCGACGCTCCATGACACATTTTGCCTATAACGGATAGTAGACAGTGGCTAAAGAGGGAACTTGTTATTCAATAAGGCGGCGGAAACCATTTTTACAAAAAAAATTAGAAAACAAATTTTGTGGGTCTACATGATTAAAATGGTTTCATAATATTCTTCTATATTCAACCTTATCTCATTTAGAAAAAAAAAACTTCAAAAGATATCCTTTACCTATCATTACAAAACGAAAATTAAACGAAATGCACAGAATGCTCACTCACGATCAAAACTTATTTCGAGTACTGTATATATAGTATACGTACAGCAAATTCTTTCGAAACAAAATTTTAAATGTTAGATCAAAAAAATAAATGACAATACAATAAATTTATCTAAATGTCATTAACTAAAATGAAAATGAATGTCAAATAACTAAAAGTGCTTTAGTGCCCTCGTTTACTATTCTCGTCTTACTCTTCTTTGTGTGATTCCGTGATTCGTGGTGATTACAAAAACCAGTATTAATATTATAAAATCGTTTACGGTTAAGATCCCCATACGTGGTATATATTTACCAACTATTATAATTTATCTTTAATTTTTCTTTTCACTTTTCACTTGCGATCACAAACGTACAATCTCGACTGCCCAACTCGCCCTCTGCGCATGTTTTGTGTGAGTTTATATAGATCATCGATTCCCCTTTTGATCCCCACTATATTATCAAAAAAACTGTGTAGGAATTAAAAAAAAAATAACTTGTCCGACAAGAAATTGCACGCCAAAACCATTCTAGTGTTTTGATCTGTTTTGTTAGATTAACCGTTTGTGTTCCAGGGGGAATTGAAAAAAACTTGGTTCGCAAGCTTTATTGGTTTTATTGGATTTCTCTAAGGCGTTTGATAGCGTTAATTATATACTTCTACTTCAAAAGCTTTATTTATATTATAAATTTTTTAGCTCTGCAATTAACATGTTGTACTCTTATTTGCATAGTAGGGAACAGTTTGTAAAGCATGGTGTTAACTGCTCTGGCATAGATAGAGTAACTTCAGGTGTATCACAAGGATCAATTCTGGGTCCGTTGCTTCTTTTATATTTATAAATGATCTTCCATGGCGAATTCGTCATTGTTCTTTTCACCTCTAAGCTAATGATTTACAACTGTACATCGGATGTAAAGCATTAGGGTTGAATGAGGCTGCAATGAAATTGAACGATGATCTTAGTGACATTATGGGCTAAATATAACTCATTAGCGCTTAATCCTAATAAAAGTAAAGCATTATTTTGATGTAAAAGTAATTTAAACATTATTAAGCCTACTCTTGCTTTGGGTGATGACACAATAAAATTTGTTCCGACTGTTAATAACTTAAGACTGATATTAAATTCCAAACTTATGTATGACCATATTAGTACATTGTGTCAACGTGTCAATTATAGTTTATATTCGCTAAGATTTATAACAAATGTATGGATCAAGTGAAGTGAAGATGAATGGCGGAGCACTTGGTAATTTAATAAAATAATAATAAATAAAAAATAAAAACAAAATTTAGTTTAATTTTTAAAATTAATAAAAAAAATTTATTTAAAGAAATAATTGGAAGTAATTTGGTGGTGGTGACCAGCGGCTGCTGCTTCTCCAAAATTTCAAAACTTTGTTTAATTTATATACAAAATTTTGTACTGCAATCAGGATCATAAAAGTAGGATTGATCCAGTATTGTTGCATTTGGCAAACAAGACAATAAAACATTGAATTGCATCCACCAAATCTGGTTTCAGCTGGTTACCAATTTGTTTGGATAACAGACGTGCGTACGCCTATGCACATTATTGCAATGATAAATTTACTTTGTACTAATTGCCACGCCATCATGTTAACTATGCATTAAATGATTGTCTCATTGGTTATCACAATCATTTAATGGTGATGAGGGGGCATCTATAATAAGATTTTAACAACTACTGTGCCATCGATTAATTTAAATATTTTGTGTCTTAGTTATCACAAAATATGATGGTGGCATCTATGATGCAATTGCAATATTGTTCATTTCAATGATTGGTAACGATCTTGATTGACATGCAAATCGGTGTGATAATAAAATTTGTTAATTTTGTAATGTGTACAAAATTGTTTTGTTGCATGTACCGATTTTGCATGGGAAGACTGCTGTTGCATATTCTTTTGCAATATGCTTATTTATACGGAGAATTGTCCGTTAATAAATAATTCAGTCTACGGAGAATTGTCCGTTTGTAATTATGTATATTGTGCGGTGTTTCTAGTAGTTGAAGAAACAGGCCGCTACAGATTAATAAAAAAAAGTATGTCCAATTCAGTTGCGAGTATTTTTGATGAAAAGTTTAGTTGTACCTTTGTTTATGCACTGTGATATGGTTTATAGTGGATGTGACAGTTCCTCTCACCTTCTACTTGAAATTACATTTAATAATTTTATTCGATACGTTCATGGCCTCAGAAAAATTTGATCATATTTCTGGTTTAAAAACTTCTATTTTGGGATGTACTTTGCTCGAGTATTATCAGTATAGAACAGCTGTATTTAGTTTTAGAATTATTACCTCTGGTTTGCCTTTATATTTCTATGAAAAATTAAATTTTTCCAGGTCTCTGCACACTAGAAACATCAATTTGCTCCTTAACAAAAGTAACATGTATATAATTCTGTTTTGATGAATGCGTTTATTGTTTGGAATGGTTTACCCTTTGAACTTAAAAATATTAATTCTCTTAGAATTTTAAAAAAACTTGTATATTTAACTGTACAGAGAAGTTATTAATGTAATTATAATTTGTAATAATATTTTTATACCCCTTTGTAAATAATTTTGAATATAAATGAGGATTGTTAATTTTTTTTTATTTTGTGATTTTTCTTTTTCATAGTATAAAAGCTTCGGCTTATATATGCTTGTAAATAGATATGTAATAAATAAATAAAATAAAAATAAAAAAAACACTGTTGAAGAATCCCAAACAGCTCGACCGTGCCTTCTCTAAATGAGAGAGGAAGATGAAATGAATGAGATGAAAGGGCAATTTATTGAGACAAACTTATTGTAAAATGTACTATTTACATTAAAAGGAGCTGTTTAATGTACTTGTTTCATTAAATCAGAGCGCGCGACTTCTACACTCGGTAACGCAACGTCAGTTGTCGACAATGTTCGAAACATGCTGGGTTTTATCGACATTAAATCTCAACAGCGCGTTAAAATATGGAAAAGAATAATAATTCATGCACATATACCTTGGATTGTACTAACGTTCGAAATCATCTGATATAAAAGTATTACAATACAATGGTAGTTATATGTACAATTATTATATTTTTTCCTTCCATTTGACACGAGATGACTGCAGTGCACGAAGTTACGTAAATAAACCAATAGTTACAGTTTGGCCATTTGTTCGAATCCATTTTTACGGCTGATACTGCCCTCTTTGCTATTGTGGGCCCTTACAATTACCAACTCATCACAGTATCTATCCTTTCCAGTAAATCATATTCCTCGAAGAATCGCAATTACAAATTGGTTTGACGAAATTTTATATTTTTTCTGGAATGAAAAACTGGGCTTACTTCATGTGCTTTGAATTATTGGCTATCTCAGTCGTACAAAATATGTATTTTCAAAGAAAAAAATTTATTTTTTAAATTTCACCATACCATTTAAATTAATAAAGTGTTATGTTAATTTCCTAATTAGTATAATCTAGTTCCTTGTAAGTAAATTTAAAAGTAATTTCATTATCATTCATATTTCCACAGTCAATACACTTTATAATTTATTAACCTTTTGTTTTTCAATATTATTTCTATAAATAACACATAAAAATATAGATAAATGTACAATTAAACTGATGAAGGTTAAACTTATTAAAAACAATAATAAAATTATGAAAAATTAAAAATTCACATAAAAAAAAATTGAAATCGAAACTTTCAAGCAGAGGAAAAATACGCATGATGTATTGTTTCACAACCGATAGTATCATTTATAAAATCGTGTCAACATTTTGGCGAAATTTCTTGTAGATTTGACCACATTTGGCAATATTTCAAAACGCGATATGGTACAAAACGCGATATTTCGAAGCAACGGGAGCGCAGCGACTCGATTGATACCGGATCCTATATACTCTCGCTTTTATCGATTTTTAAATTACTATAAAATGAAATTAAATTTTCCCTTCACCCGCGAACAGTATCCATGTCCTGATTCCAATTTACGATATTAATGTTGTAAAAAAAATTGGGATGTCATTTTTTAAAACGCCGGATTTTCCTGTATACTAAAAAATTCTCAAATTTCCTTTCTGTTACGAATTCCAACCGAATATATCATAAGGAGCTCGCTTAAAATAATGCACTATTTAAAATTTTATTACTTTCAGCGAACCATGGGAGTCGCATGACACGTCTCAGAGTTTGCTCGCTAAGTAAAGCTAAAGATCAACGAACCAATGCATAGCAAAAAAAAATTACTAAATTACTATCATATTCATTAACATAAGAGCAAAAGAACTTATCAAACGTAACAATAACGTAACTATTTCTCGAAACTATTCCTGTTAGATAAAATTATATACATGTGTACAAAATTATACGGAATTCCGAATTCGGATACATAATATCCGAAACCGAATTATAAAAACACAGCAAAACTGTAAAATTTAAACAAATATGTAAAGTTTGTTAAGCACAATTTAGATATGGAGCACAGTGTGAATCATATTTACATGTATAATTTTGAAACATTAAAGCTAATGTCACTACAAAATATTTTAGTTTTATTTGGAACCACTGTGAGAAAAACTAAATTGTAAAGAGCCACCCAACCTAACTAAATTAAACTATGTGATAATCTTTGAGTCGTTAACTTACATTAAAATTCTAGCTAATTTAGCACCATCCTGTAAATAACTAAAAAATTTATTTTTTATTATACATGTAAATCTAAATTAAAAGCACCATCAGGAAGTTTAATTTTTAACCAATGTACGTATAGCCATGTATACGGAATTCATAAACTTGTACATTATACACTGTCTTATAGAATACCATCAAGCACATTTCAATTGAAAAAGCTGAACATTTTTAAAATTTATACGAATAAACTTTTTTTTTTTAATTTTTTTAGTTTAAAAGCTCTATCATCATCATTCTATATTTTTATCTCATAAATTCCTATTTGAGCTGTTTTTATTTTTTTGTTGAAATGTAATGTTCAATTCTCACATAACAATTTTAATCTGTCACATACAAAATTTTTATTTTATTAATTTATCTACTGGCTGCATTTAAATCATGTTGTGTACACAGTAAAGATGCAGTTTTTAAGACATTTAAGGAAAATTTTCATTTTTTATACAACATCATAAATACGAATAAATGAACAAAAAAAAGTTCGCTTCGTTATCAATTTTATTTTGCACATTGCAAAAAAAAACATTATTTATTGATAAAAAAGCTTCATTTGATCACAGAACATTTTATATACCAAAAATACATTATTTTGTTGGTGTATATTTTCCGTACACGGTAAAAATATTTTTTTAGTTCTTCGAGCTTTTCCAATTTTCATCAATCATGGAAAAAAAACAGGAAAGCAAATTTTTTTTTTGTGGTGTAGATGATTTTTCACAATAATAAATAATATTTCTTTTTTCTAATTTTATTTTGCAGGTAAGACGCAAACAATAATTTTGTTGAGCACATAAAATGTGTGGGAGTGACGGTATGTTAATGAAAATTAATATTATGATTTGATAAAATTTGTAATAAAAATGACATTATATTTTTTTCGGTTTTGAAAATTACAATTTTTTTTAATACCTACAGTAACGTTTTTTTTTGTGTCTACGTGTCGAAACCCGCAGCGTTTTTAGTGTTGTGTAAAATAAATTAATAAATTACTTAATTGGTAATAAGATATTATGGTTTACTGTGCTAAATATTGACAAATTTATTTTTCGATGTAGCAATATCAAAATAAATTTGTTTACTTGCCACAGGGGCAGTTTTAGCGTGTGCTGGTTTCTAAAGTATTGAGCTAGCGCACTTGCTGTATAGTACATGAACACCCAATAAAACAAATTATTTACTACTCAGTTGATGTAGGGTTTAACATTTTTATTTAAACTTTGATTTTACAAAATAATAGTTTACTTCTCGATGATACAAGTTATTAAACAGTGAACGAGATAGTACAGATCATAATATAGACTATAGAGCACTAACAATATTCGCTCGTCGCTCGAGAAAGGTATTGTAACCAGAAGTGTCACTATCGTCAACAGGACAACCTCAGTTACGTTTATTGTTGCCACTATCCTTTTAAATGTATTCCGTAGGCGTTATTAACCCGCTAGCTCAGCGGTAAAGGTTAATAGGCCGTGGGGATGGGGATACAAAGATAGCGGCCTAGGTTACCGCCGGAGGTAACAAGATTAAACGGGTACGGATATAAAAAAAACATCGGACCCTTAAATAATGAATTGGGCAATCAGCCCACCGCGAAGAGGAAAAAAATTCGGTCAGACGCCCACCATGGTTGTATTTAAAAAAAACTATCCTAACATCCTAAGAATTTAGAGGCCTCTCGGGCCTGAATCCTTAAAGGAACCCCAAAAAAATATTAAATACTTATAGGTAGCAGTGGTATGCCACCGTGCTCGCTAGGAAGGGGAAAAGATCCATCTCGTGTCACCAATTTCCCTCCCAGCAAACCCCGTGCCAACCCACTGCTGTTATTTAATTTGTTAGTCACTTACACATATATCACTTACCTTAAATTCTGGTTAACACGCTTTTCAATTTCAACTCTGCGTGCCCGCGCGTAAATATTCACCAATGACCAAAAAAACCCAATAAAACAACACAATCGAAATTTTTTTCACGCACTATGTCTCTTTGTCTTTTATTGACTCTACTCAAATATAACAAAAACAAAAATCCCAAATTTATACACAAAACTTAAACCTATTGCGGTGTTAATTTTAACGTTAATTAACTTAACAATTTCCAAAATACAAAACAACTTAACAATTTCAAAAAAGCAAAACAACTTAACAATTTCAAAAAAAAAACTTAACACTTAATAAAAAATATTTCATGAACCACAAAATCACTCGATAATTTATGACCGCCTCTCGGTCTATCCAAAAACTCACTGCCTAAAAAACTCTATACCAAAAAAATCTTTTCATTTTTGTACACTCCATCAAAAAAAATAATTAGCAAAATTTTGTGAAATCATCACAAAATGCCCGGGTAATGTACAAAAACAACGTGCCATCAATTTTGCTTATTCGTGGCCACGCGCAAAATTTGAAACGAAAAAGTTCATTAAGCAAAATTGGTAAATACAAATTTACCTATGTTTTTTACCATTACCTATGTTGTTTACCTCAAGAGAACAAACATTTATCGCCAACAAAGTGATCGAATTACATTTAAGTGTATGCTCGTTCAACCACATATGAATTTTTATTTATACCGTAATTTGATCGACATATCACAGAAATGTGGAAATTTAACATGACGGTGAATTTTGTTAAATATATTTAGAGATGTTAGCCTCGAATAGGTCATGCTAATATGTAAATATGTAGAATATTGGGATAGGTTAGCAATAGTAATGGAATTAGATGAAATTCCGTTACAGTATATAAAGTTCTCATAAAGAAATAATATATCTTACGAAGATGTACGAGGAGCATTCAATAAGTTCGGTAACCTTTATTCCTCTATTTGTTCCTCCTAAAATTTATTCTACCAACAAAACAAAAAATTTATGTAAATCAATCGTTTCGTTTAATTTTTTTGATGAACACGTATTTTGAAAACTTCGAAAAGTGTAAAATACTGAATATCGTGTTGTGATTTTAATTTGTAACATGCGATCTTCCGGTTCAATATTAATGTCAAACGGATGTGAAATTTGTCATAACTTGTCCTAAAACCACCAAAATTGTTTCTAATTAAATTTGACAGTTTGAAAAACTCAAAATCGCATTAAATGTGATTTGTCCTAAGATATTTTTAGGAGATAACTGCAGCCGGAATGTGAGAGTTCACTTTGTTCTAGACCTAATCTCTCCAGGAAAAATTCTCCAGCTTTAGAGTTTAAAAAGTCCGCAAATTTGTTGATTTATATAAGTTCTAGACTTCTATGTCTATATACCGCGCGAGTGTGACGACCCGCTGATCGTGGGAATTTTTGCTATTCGAATATACGTGACACGGGAAATGTATTGGTTCCGTTGAAAAAAAGAAAAATTCTATAAATTCTTTAATTGGATTGACTCTAATACAAAGTGAAAACACAAATACCATCTGTAGTAACCTCTTAGACATATCTTAGGTCAAAACACTTTTAATGCTTTATTGTGGTATATAACTTTTGAATATTACCATAGATTAATTATATTTAATAAGATTTATAAAGCCGAATACAACTCTCCATTATGTTGTTTGTTGCTGTAAAAAATCATTACAACCCTGGATATGTAGTGGTGCAAATTTCTAATAAACGTATAAAAAATAAAACGTTGTTTATTCTATAAATGGTTACATATACTTACAAACACCTTTTATTTTTATGCATTATCTTTCACATGTAGTTCTCTATTAATTCTTTATTTATATTGTTTACCGATAAATAGAAATTCGTATTTGCAGGAAAATACAAAATTTTATATGCTCACGGAAATATACGATTGTACGTTCCACGATCAGACCAATAAAAGGCAAATTTATTAATTTTCTTTATATTACATATTTAGATATTTTGAATCAATTAAAATTGAATAGATTTCGAAACTAACTTTGTTAATCTACTAAATAAGACTGATTAAGTTGACAGTGAACACTATATTTATTAATTTATAAACCCATAAAATTATCTAAATTTGAGATTATGATTATTAATCAAACAATTAATTTTTTCATTAACTTATGTTCTTAATTTTTGATTTTACAGACACCATAAGTATGTTTTAACCGGCTATAGACGCCGCAAATTCGATGAAAACACCTGTGTTGGCAGCTTAAATATTAACGTTTATACATATAATATTTTTTTTGACTTTTTAACTATTCCGTTAAAAAATTTGAAAATTTATTGTTTTAAAACGAAAAATATAAGTTTTTAAGTTTGAAAATAAAAAAATGTAGCTTGTCAGGTCACTGATTACAAACAGCTTTTAACCTATCTTAAAACTAATCAATTTATTTTCTAATATAAATTTTTCGTTTGCTGTGGTAAATTGTCGCTACCCACATTTGTCGTTTAAAAACTGATTATTTAAAGAGTCTTATACCCTAGACAGACACAAACTAGCTAATCGCGAATTCAAGATTACGTAGTTATTTTTTCAGTCTGTCAGTACACGATTTTGGCAAAACAGGATTATTGCGTTTATAGAACAAGATTACTACAATCGGGTTGTAGGAAGAAGATAAATGTGAAATATAAGAAAAATCAGTACGATTGTATGGGGATGGGGAACATAAGTCATTTTCATTGAATGTATACAGAAAAATTGTTAGATTGTAAATTAAATTTTAAAATTTTTAAACTGTCACAAAAATTATTTATAAATATAGTTTTTATTAACTTATTGTAACTGATTCGATGTAATTCAAAATCATCAAATACGCATTGAAATTGCTTTATTTCATTAATTAAATATGAATTTGAACGTTTGCAGATTTACAAAATCGGGTTTGTGTCTGTCGCACCATAATTATAAAATCGCGATTTTATTTGTTTGACATGTAATCGCGATTGGCAGAAATCGCGACAACTTTTGTGT
The DNA here is from genome assembly GCA_947310385.1 of Nephrotoma appendiculata. NCBI lineage: Eukaryota > Metazoa > Arthropoda > Insecta > Diptera > Tipulidae > Nephrotoma > Nephrotoma appendiculata. The sequence continues at coordinate 239,329,858 of OX371223.1, read as the reverse complement.
CTGTCTAGGGTATTAGAAAATTATAAATACTGAAACAAAAATAGGTGTACTATAGGAGTAGGCACGCGTTGAAGAACAACAGAACATGTTTTGTTGAAAACATCTTTCCCAAAAAATATTGATTGATCCGCGTAGGACTTCTGAATGTCAAGTATATGTTAATTTATAGAAGAAAATTTTAACGGTTTAGTACAACCGTTTCTTCTGCAGATCGCAAATTCGAAGTAATTGAATATAAGTTCTGGTTATTTTCGTATAACCTGACTCAAAATTAATTTATTACACACCTGGATAAGGTGGACCTGCTCTCCACAAGGTAAATAGAGAAGGATTTTATACAATTTCTGGTGGCGGTCTGGCGTAACAAAATATTAAATGTGGTAAAATCGACATTTGATCATATTTGAAGCCTTTACACTCTGAAGCCAATTCCGTTTAACACGCTAATCTGATACAAAGATAATGTATTACCTGCCTGTGGCACTATTCTGGTAATTCCCTGGGAATAGTGAGGGAAAGAATTTATATGTAATTTATAATTAAAAAAAAAATTCTGGCATAGGTACGGAGGTAAAAAACTAGAGTTAATTTTTTTTGAAAACAAAATTAATTTGGGAGTAATTTTCCCTGAAAATTTGGATATGGAAAAATTATTCCCAATTTATAAATATTTACACCAAAATTTTTCTTCAGTAGGCTGGAAAAATAATATTTGGACAAAAATTACATATAGGGGTAGATACTCGATCGACTAGCAAGCAAGCAATTTGCTAGCCAAAACCTGGCTATTCAGTCAATTTTACCAAGAAAAATTGAATTTCAAATTAAGTTTTTTCTAAAATTTTTGTTTATTTTTGCAATTGCACAGTAAAACAACAAAAAATTTGCCGTTCATTTTTTGAAGCGGCAAAATTTACTGTGCAATCGCAAAAAAAAACAAAAATTTTATAAAAAATATAATTTGAAATTCAAATTTTCTTGGTAAAATTGATTGAGTAACCAGGTTTTGGCTAGCAAATTGCTTGCTTGCTAGCCGATCGAGTATCTACCCCATAAATTCTTTCTCCAATTCCCTATTCCCGGGGAATTACCAGAATAGTACCTCTGAATAAGGTTAATTTTCCCTTTACTAAGTTAACGAGGTAACATTTGATCCAATATCTGGTGGCAGTGTGGTGTAATAAATACTTAAATGTGGCTTTGCCAACCTATATATTGCAATTTGAAACCTACATCTTCTTATGTCTAGTCCGTCTAGTATTATACAAAAATAATTTATTACATACCTGGATAAGATTGACCTACCCTACCGACAAGGCTTTGGAGCAACATTTGGTCCAAAATCTGGTGGCAGTCTGGTGTAAAAACCTTATTAAAGTTGGTGAAATTGGCGTTTATGAAATAAACAATCGTTTTGGGATGAAATTTACGCTTAGGCATGTTATAGGGATAGTCTTGAACTAACTTATTCAATGTAATTAATTTGTAATAAATTCTGCTCCAAGAACCATCCCGATATCATAACTACATATAAAGTTACAGTTTTGCCGATGCAAGTTTATTTGTAAGCTAGATTGACCACTCGTTCCTGTAAAATGGCAACTGTAATACAATCGGGATTTGTTGTAATAAATTGTAATTAATGTCTAACAAATTATCGTACAGATTTCATTGAGGCGGGCAATTTGGTTGGTGCAGCTTTAAGCTCTCAATAATTCGATTGACATAGCGCTTTATAAATAAACACAACACACGTTTTGGAAAACGAAATAAAAAAAATTATGCAACGCGCGATCTTTGGTATGTGTGTGTGCGTTTATTCTATTCCTACAAAACACAGCTCGTGTAAATTACGAAATAGAAAATATTATGTAGATGTAGATCATCATACGGCATTTCAATTTTATATTCCCTCACGATTATATCAGGGGAAAAAGTAAACGACAAAAATATAAATACACTCAAAAACAAAATGTATGAAAGCAAAATAATAAAAACAAAATGTGTATGGATGTATATGTCACTATTTATAGAATAAACAATATTTTATTTCTTATACGTTTATTTTAAATTTGTACCACTACACATCCAGGGTTTTCATGATTTTTTACAGCAACAAACAACATGATGGAGAAATGTATTCGGCTTTGTATGTCATTAAATAATTCGTCCATGTTATTACATACAGTGCTCTCCTAGACTTTCCGAAAAATTAATATTTTTTAAATGAACTGGACCAAAACCGAACACAATCATATTCTATAAGCCGTACTGTTGCGACACGCATGTAATTTTTCACTTCTGTTTAATTGTATTGTGCGTATACGAACATGAAATTTTATTCTCTATTTACTCCAAGTTGTGCATATGTTTCGGAAATACATTTACGTAAAAAAATGTTTAAATGGAAAATTAGAAAAAACAAAAACTAGGGGGTGTGTTTTGTTTGTTATTATATAATTCAAAAGTGCATTTCGATCACGATTTTGTTTTTAATTTTTATTTTTTATTATTGTTTTACTCTTTTTATGCATGAACGAGGCGTGGCTACACATATTTGATCTTCAAATCTATTTTGTTTTTTGTTGTTTGTAAAAACAAAAACGAGAAATCTAGAACAAATGTGTCATATTTGATTTCTATTGGCCGTGTACAAATACTATCAAATAGAAGTTAAAAATATACGCCAATACTATCAAATAGGAGTTAAAAAGTGGCATTATCCGCGTGTATAGCCGATTATTGTACGGCTTATAGAATATGATTGTGTTCGGTTTTGACTGGACCCAATGAAAAATTTATAAAGTTATTCTTTATTTGCATAATTGTAAAGAAAATTAACTTTTAAGATTTTTGATACTATTTAATTTAAAATGTAACGTAGTTGATCTTCTTAATTAAACTGATAATATAATTTAATAATAACTTACACTGTTAAATTACGTTTAAAAAGAAATTTTGTATTTAAGACAGTTTAGGACAAACTTCACGTGATTATATAGTGGTAGCTTGTCCTAAATTGGTCCTAAAATTTGTTGTTTCGTTTTTTATGTTTTAATCAATGCAATCTGTTCTGGGGCCGAAGTACTCTCTATTCTTTCGCGGTTCGCTTTTCATGTCCTACTTTAAGCATTGCTTGCCAAATCGAGGTTCGATTTTATCACCATCTGCACATTGCATAGCTCGATGCGTAGCCTATACTGGCATGGAAGATGGGTCAGCCCATGAGTTTTGTACTCCGAAAAGAGATCATAGTGGTGTTCCATTTCATCACAGATCGTAATCTGTTGATGAAAATTCCCTTTTGCATCCTGCCCCTATCGGGATTCGAACTCGGTACCTCAATATCCAAACGCCAAAGCTTTACCCTCTGTGACGTTTGGTCGGTTGTTGTTGTTGCTTTAGGGCAATTTAGGACAAACTTCACACAAATAATTTCAAGTGGTACTGATTTGCATAAATTTTTTTTGTTGGTACAACAAATAGAGGAATAAAAAACAAACTAATTTATATTACCGATAAACTTAATACAACAACAAAAATTTATATTACCGTTATTTCAGATAAATTTACCGCACTTAAGTATGGAAAATTGTTCGTAATTCAGGAAAACCCAATATACGATAGTTCTCTATAGAATATTCAAAAATCGTCAATCCTCAGTGACTGGGACCATAGAATTTTTTGAAACTAACTAATTTTTTGTTAGAGTAGATCATGACTTACTAAAAATACATTTCCATTAGGATGGCTGGTGGTTAGGAACACCAGAAAAATGCAAGGAAACTCTATATACCTACGATAGCTTTCTAAAAAATATTTAGAAATCACTAATCCTTTTCAAAAATCTTCAATCGTAAGTTCCTTAGCTTAGACCATAAAATTGTTTAAAATTTACTAATTTTCTGTCAGAGAAGACCATAACCAACTCAGAATAAATTTTTCTTAGGATGACTGTCGTTTAGGAACACGAGGAAATTTGACTCGATACATGATAATTATCTACAGAATATTAAAAAATCGGCGATCCGAGAGCATAAAGTTTTTAAATTTCAATTGTTTTCCTAATTAGCAGCCCGTTTAATTTTTAATTTTCATATAGAAATTTAATTTTCATATGATTTTAAAAATTACAAAAGAAATTTTTAGAAACAATAACATATTGGGGTACAAATAAGCTTTGAGGGGTTTACAAAAGATGGCGTAACTAGTATTAAATCTATTCAGGCCATCTTGTAACTATATTCATGTTAAAGCTTTAACCATGCCAACCTTTGTGCCAACAATTTGCGTGAAGCGCTGGTTTTTTATTTTGATTTGAAGAAAATTACAGCTGATAGACATCGATCGTTGAATGAAGCATATGTGAAAAATCGGATCCGCTCGGAACGCGATATTTCAAAACGCGATATTTCAAAACGCGTTATGGTACACAATGTGCATTGCGAAGCGACGGGAGCGCTGCGACCCTATTGATACCGATCCTATATACTCTCGCTCCTATCGATTTTTAAATTCCTATAAACTGAAATTAAATTTCCCCTTCAACCGCCTGATATAACGCGATCCTATACTCCCGTTTTGTACCATCTCGTGTGTTGTACCATATCGTGTTTTTAAATATAGCGTTTTGAAATATCGCGTTTTGTACCATATCGCGTTTTGTACCGTATCGCGTTTTGAATTATCGCGTTTTAAAATATCGCGTTTTGATAATTCGCGTTTTAAAATGTCGCGTTTCAAATGAGACCCGAAAAAAATATGTGAGTATACTGGTTCTGCCGTTTTAAAAGTGGCGATTTTAACACCAAGTGACAAAGAACGCAAAGAGAGACTATTAAAATTTGAAGACGTTGCTGCGTTATTGGGCCATGATTCATGCCAAACTGATGAGGAGCTCGCCGAAACTTTTCGAGTGACTCAACAGGCGATTAAAACCGTCTCAAGACCAAGAGTATGATGCAAAAGCCAGGAAATTGAGTTCCGTATGAACTCAAGCCAAAAGACGTCGAACGCCGCTTTTTCACATGCAAACAACTGCTTCACGGACACCATCGGAAGGTGTGTTTGCTCCAAATCATAACGGGGATGAAAAGTGCAGAAAATCTTGGGGAAGCCCGGTCATGCATCAACTTCAACCGTCAAACCGAATACTCATGACAAGAAGCTGATGCTGTGCATCTGGTGGGGTAAGTTAAGAGTGATCTACTATGAGCTACCTCAACCTGACGAAACCATCACTGGAGAACGTTATCAACAACAATTGATGCAATTAAACCGATAATTGAAGCTCAAATGCCCACAGTATGCCAAAAGACATGACACAATAATCTTTCAGCACGACAACGTTCGGCAAAATTTTGCAAGAGTCGTAAAGGATAATTTAGAGTCGCTTCAGTAAGATGTCCTCGGTCAGTTCTTGGATCGCCTCAAAAGACGAGGAATTTTTTCGATGCGGAATCTGTATGCTGCCTGAAACATGAGAAAAGTTGTGGCTAGTGATGGACAATATGAAAAAAACCAAAAAAAAACCTTTAAACTATGTTTTATAAGTAATATTTTTTTTTTCGCCCATTAGATTGGGAACGAATAAAAAAATATAAATTTAATATTTTCTGTGGGAATTCTCCGTTACGTTATTTCGATGGTCAATTCTGATCTAAAAGCTTTACTTTCATGGTTCGACAAGCATCGCCTGATTTTGAGCCGGAGAACTAAATTCATGTTGTTTAAATTGCTTGGTAGCTTTAATATGTCTATCTTGCCGCGTGTGATTTCTAAAGAAACCAAGAACTAAACCATCTTGGAATTTGTTCTTTCCGTTGAATATCTTGCCGTTAAATCATTTGTATGTAGAGGTATTGAGAGTTTTTTTTAATCGAAGTGGTCAATATATAATGAAACAAATTTTTCGTTACAATTTTCGCGGTAACCATCAATTTATGTGTAACATCCCAAGGACATTAAACAATGGCTATTTTAAACTGTTGACATTACCGTTTGGTTCAGGGTTATTACTAAAAAGTGTTGTGCTTTAGTCACATATTTTGAAATTGAAATTTAAAAATTGTGGTTATTATTTTTATTATATTTATTGTTATAAGTAGTAGTAATGGTAATGGCAGTAATAGTATTAATTTTTTAGTCATATAATAATATGGAATTTAACTGTTATTCAGACTAACACTTTCATATTTTCCTAAGTGTAGGAAATACTTCACATTTATCCAGAGACATAAAAAATTTCCCTAAAAAAATTCCTATTATATTTTTTTACGTATACTATATATTAATATTAAAATCATCAGAGAGATAGTTCGCACAAACGTTCGCTCTTAAAAACAGAAGTTCGTGGAGTTTCTGAACCATTAAACAAGAAGCGCCTTTAACCTATTCTCTTTGTATGTATGATACAGTGGAACATTATCAGTGTATGGAGAAAAAACTACCCCAATGTATTTTACACTTAAAAATTATTTTTCATAAAAGAATTATTATTTTTACTTCCTTGTAATTTATTAAAAATACAAAACTCAATGTACAAGACAACAAAAGATACCTATAATTCATTAATTAAATTTTGATTATTAAAATTATTAAAAAGAAGGATCTATAACTTCTTCATATCGTTCAATTTCATCATCAACTATTTTTAAATTAATGTAATCATCACAAGTTACGTTTGTTTTCACGTCAGTACTCCGTGGACATAAATTGCCTCTTTGTGTTTTACGACTTTTGCTTTGTTAGTTTTGTGCGATTGTTGCTAACCTCAATTCTACAACATAATATTCTATTTGGCTCATTGCGATTTTTACTCTTTTTCAAGGCACTGGGTAAGTCGCTTCTTGATTTTATAGTCTACAAGATGCAATGCCAATTTCAGAAATTATTTTCGTTCTGAAGATACCGATGAGTCATAGAGATGCTGGTTTGCTAATTTATGCAAATTATACGCGGCAAAACCCGTCGCATCTAATATGTTTAAGAAGAGTAGCATTGACCATCTTCTAATTTTTCGCTTGCAAGTAAGTATCAGGTGCGTAACTAAATTTGCGGGTTTCACACATAGGTTTCAAAACACATTGTATTTTGTTCATCGCGTAGACAGTTGTTAACGATAACCAGTGATTATACCAGCACATATCGCAACGCAAAAATATTTTTTAAGAACGAAAATGTCGAGTTTTGTGCCAAACAAACAGCATTTGCGGCAAGGTTTGCTTTCTTGAGGAAGGCAGGAAGGGCTCCGGAAGACCAAACACATTTGAAGACACCGAGCTGCAAGCGTTATTGGACGAAGATGATACGCAAACTCAAGGTCAATTTGCGGAGGCGTTAAACACAACTCGCCAAGGTATTTCCAAACGTTTACATGCTATGGGAAAAATTGCCAGATAAGAGACAGATGGAAATTCGAAGAGAGAAATTTGGATTGCTTTTTTTTTATTGCATTCTTTTGATTGCTTTGATTTGCTTTCACGGCATGAAAGGAAGAACACTTGCATAGAATTCTTACAGCAGATGAGAAGTGGATCTTTTTTAAGAGTAACAAATGCAAAAAGTCGTGGCTTGCTTCGGAAAGAAGACAGAGATTAGGAGTGAAACATGTACTATGAGCTACTGAATTAGGGCAAAACTGTCGATGGACAAGGCGACAATAACTCATCAATCTGAACCATGCATTGTTCGAAAAACATGAACGAGTGATATTGCAGCACGACTGCACGCTCCATGCCATCGCACTCCCATCGTCCAGGACACCATCAAAATGCTGAGAAGGGATCTGCTATTGCATCCGCCTTATCCGCCCCCTCGGATCATCACTTGTTCCGCTCGATGGCGCATGGTTTGGTAGGGCTACACTTGGCCAGTTTCGAAGTGCAAAATTGGTTGGATGAATGGTTTCGGTCCAAAGCGCGTCATTTTATCGTCGTGGTATTGACAGAGAGATGTGTAGATAGCGAAAAACATGTGCAGATAACGAAGGATAATATATATCCATTTTGCATTTTCTAAAAAAACCTTGAAATTTAGTTGCACACTTAGTAACATAAAGATTCGATAGACGATATCAGTATAATTTTAGTTTGTTTTACGTTGTTTTGTACAGTTTTTTATATAGAAATGGACGGGCTAACCCAGTACACAAAAATGCATTTAATTTAATTCTAACGACAAATTGGAATAAAATCAATCAATTATAACTCGATTTTTTTATCTCGTGTTATCAAATTGAAGAAGGCATATATAACTTGATTTTCAATAATTGTTAATAATTACTTTTTTATTTACATTTTTCTCGGTCTGGCATAGTGTTAAATCGAAACAAATTTTAGCTTGAAATTCGTACGCAAATCGCAAGAATGACAGTGTTTGATCTGCTAAGGAACTAGCCAATGGAATAATTATTAAAATTAAAGGAGTTTTTTCCAAACACCACGAGTATTACACATTTTCAATACATACGTATTTTGTAAAAATTGATAAAAAAATAAGCTAAAAATCAATTGTCACTGTGTATGTTCCTGTTAGGCAAAAGAAAATATCAATGAACGGTTAACTAGCCTATATTAGAATTCTATTTTTTTTCAACCTTGTCTAGCAAGTAATATAGAATTTAATCATACAATTATGTTACAAAATCCGATTTTACTCATTTCATTTATATTCGAGAGGTGAGGCTAATCCCAAAGAACTTGGTAGTTTTACAGAACTCTATGCAAGACTCGGAAAAATTTCCTTATCGCTAGAAATACCCTTATGGTCGGTGAAGAAATCCTTAATCACCCATTTCTATCCAAATTGGCAACAATTCTAATTTAATTTTGGAGCCAACTTCCTTGCGATATATGGTCTATTTATGTCCTAATTTGATTTATCACAGGCTTTTAACCAATCATGATGATATTTGATTTTCGAGTTTTGAAAAATTCTGGAATGGAATATATCAATCAGGAATCGGATAGATTTTTTGGTGAATAATGGCGTGCGGTAATAATAATCACAAAAATTACTTTTAATCTCCCTCTACCACCAGATATAAGCCGATAGTCCGGCCCCCCTTCCCCATTTGAGTTATACTGTGATGCTAGTAAAATATAAATCTTCACCAAAATCACCAAATTTTGGTTCTCAGGAAACTTTTTGAAGAGTAGTGAATGAATTTAACACAAAAAGTCATTACAATTCGGAAATAGTAAAAATTGATAGCGAGGAAAAATTAAATATAACAAAATTTATGTTTAAGGAATAATTTCAAACATTTGTTGCAACGATTTGCACAAATAACATTTTCTGAAAGAATATTGTTTTCAAAAGAAAATTTTCACTACCCACAATCCCATAAAGTCATATTTACACACACTCAAATAAAAACCATATTGTACTCTCAAATAACTCTAATAATTTTCACTAAAAAGTTTTGCAAATAAAATTAAACTTTACGATGAAGAAATACTGGGGGAAACTTTTTATGCTTTACGTCTTGTTCTTCTTTAAAATGGTTTTGATCATTTTTTATGTTTGCGGACTGCAAAAAAAAATCGTTTCAAAGTTAAAAAACTAACTGTAAAGTATGCACATATAATATTTATGTATATGTATTCTACGTGCATATATAGTTGTATAAATATGTAAACGAAAAAAACTCTAATTAAATTATTCTGCTCTGCAATTTCGAAACTAAAAATGCTCGTATTTTTTTGTTGTTTTTTGGGGTCAACCGCAAAAAATAAGTCTGGTGTGCTCTTATTTGTACGAATGTGTACATACTATTTTTCTCCCGCTAGTTACACCCAAACAAAATAAAATAAAGCTCAACTTTACAAAAAATAAAATTAAAAAACGACTACAGTTTTTTACATCATCCCTCATTTTCGCTTAATTTCTTTTTTTTTTTGTTTTAATTTCGGCAATTACCCTAAATTTTTATTATGTACAGTGGATTATTGCCTTATGTATACTCGTATAAATACACAATTATTTTGTATACTATACTGTTTATGCTGTATTTTGTAAATTCTAAATTGTCATTTCCATTCAATTCAAATTACTGTTTTTGTGGACATTTTTGGTATATACACGGTTTTTTAATATAGCAAGTTCCTTTTGTGTATTTGGTTGGCTGATGATGGTTGCTTGTTTTGGTCGATTTGTTTTTTTATAATTTAACGTTGTGCCATTTTATGCTTTTATTACAGAATTGTTATCGATAAAAATTGGCCATTTAATTATTTTATTGGCGCGGAAATTTAATTTTATTTGCAACGGTTGAATGTGAATAATTAAAGTTATACTGAACTTTTGCAAACGAGACAGATGTTTTCAAAATAGCACAAACAAATTACTGGAAATTGATTGTTTGGTTGTAGATGTCATCGTTTCGTTTCAGGTACGATGCGATGACCAAACTCAATCTTTCGTTTTATGGCTTTTGGTTTTGTTGTCTGTATATAGTAACACAGGTTGAACCATTAAAAATTAAAAACGATTTGTTTTGTGTAATGCTCGGTCTCGTTAGATACGAATTGTTTGTTGTACAATACTGAAGTTGATGAAAACAATTATTCGAGTTAGCGTTATTGTTCTAATTGAATGATTGATTTTGTAGCGCCGGTTGATTTTTAATTTTAAGTAAGCAGGGTCTCCATCCGAAAGGTTTACATTTTTTTAGAACCATTTAGGCGAATGTTACGTAGTATTGACAGTGCATACCTGACAGCCGTGAAGTACACTTGTGGCAAATTAATCATGGAAAATTGTACAACGAGTTCGAACTCGAAAGGAATATGATGTTTTCAAAGCCTACAATTTACCAGATTATCAAAGAATTTGATAAAATATAGTCAGAACACGAAAAGTAGTACAAAACAAAAAACGTAGTAAACCTTTCGGATGGACACCTTGTGTTTATTAATTCAATTGCAAGTCGTCCATTTTGAATAACTACGAAAAATTTCAATTAAAATTACTAGTATGTATTTTGAAATTTACATTTTTCACTCACTCGATATAAAATCTTTCACAATAGTTAGGTGCTATAAATTTTCACAATATAAATTAATTAAAAAAGTCACCAAAAACATATAATGCGAAATAATTATTTTTTATAATTGGATTTTTTTGCCATTAAAAATAACAAAAACGACAGGAAATACCTTTCATATCTCAATACGAGATTATACACTCCGCTTCACTTAATTACAACACCTATTATATTGATTTCAAATGTATATGACTTCCTAGCTATATGAATTAACTGTAAAACAGATGCCAACAGTAAAATCGTTATCTGTATTTATTTTTAAATCTAGTAATCTAGTCAAAAACCTATGCGTCAATGCGTCACTAGATTACAACGGGTAGTGAATAGTTAATGCTTGTGGTAAGAACAGCAAGAATTTTATTTTAATTAGTGTTGAATTATTATTTTTTATTAAACTTATTATTAAAACAAAAAAAATTTAAGAAAATGGGTACAGGAAAAATACTTTCAGAAGGCGAAAGAGCAAAAAATCGAAGATTTAAAGTATAAAGGATTCTCAAATTGTGAAATAGCAAAAAAAAAATGGTGGGGGAGAAAAATTATTGGATCTTTCAACAATAGCTGTATTGCATGTAAAAGTGGAATGGGGTTTAGTTTTGGATTTATAATTTTCCAAATCAACAGTCATTTTCAGATTTAGTTTTTTGCTTGAAAATTTGTCAGTGAAAATGTTTTTCCTATGTATATTTGACTATTTCGTGATTTTATTAATATTTATGTCGATTTTGTAGTTTGAAACATCACTTTTAATATTTTAGTACAAACCTTTAGTACTAAAAAATGGATTGAATTTACCTAAATCCAAAATCATTTTGGATTTAGATGAATCCATTTAGGTTAAGTTTTAATGCGATTGTTGTTGTTAATTACCAATGCAATACGCTAAATAATATCGAAAATTATGCAAAAATAGAAAAGGACGGATTGCAGAGGCGCTACAACGCTCACAAGTAAACAAGCGATTATTCGGTCTGCTTCAAATTCATGTTTATCAGCGGCAGCATTTAAGGCAAAAACTGAAGCAAAACCAGATTATCAACGCTTCAGCGTGTGATTAACAATACTAAGCATCTTCACGCAAAGCGAACCGATTGGTTTTTGTCAAAAAGCACATGACATGGCAGCCACAATTGCACCGAATTTACGGGTGAAAATAAATTTATCTTGGATGTTCCTGATGGAAATAAATAAATAGACAACGTGGCGTAACCATTTTGGAGAGATATTTCATATTATGGAACAAATTGACTTTGTTCTTCCTAGCAGTAAAATCACTGTATTTTCGTACAAAGCTATCTTAAAAGAAGTTACAGTCTGGATAAGAAACGAAGGTATGGCATTGGTGTCATGGCCCCGGTAATCACCCGATTTGATTATCATGGAAATCGTGGGGGGATGGCTTTCAAGGGAAGTATGCGGAACAGGCAAATAATATGAAGATAAACTTTCATTGATAACAGCTATTAAAATGGCCTAGGATAAAATTATTCTAAATAATGTGGGCGTTCTCTATAGATCGATGCCTCCACGAATTTTCTAAAAAATTTTGCGAAAGGAGGGAGCACCCATTACTAAAAGCAATGAAAATAAAATAAAAAAGCGAGTAAATAACAGTACCCACAAGTGACGCATTAGAAAATATATATTTATTCACTAGCGTGAATGTACCGTCACATGCATGAACAAAGTAATATTCTCGTTTCACAAATATGGGAGTTATTGTTGACATTTGAAATCAATATAATAGGTGGTCGTAATTAAGGGAAGCGGAGTGTACAACAAATTTTTTATGTTACCGAGCTCTAAAGCTGGAGTAGTCGAACATATTTATTATCCTATGTATATTTTACGGGTCAAAATATACTTAAATCCCCTTTGATATTTTTTAACAAACATGATGGAGGCATTCCTAATTATTGTATACGGTGTCTATAAGGGGTTACTGAGCATTCAGCAACACTATGCCTCCCTGCATCAATCTTTGCTGGTGTACGTTTTCTTACTTGTCACCCAGTCTTTACTTTATGTTCCAATGTATGCAAATTTCGAAAACAATTCATTACACGCTGAATCTTTGACTTGCTCTGCACATGGTTAACACCAAAAAAAGGCACGTAACCCTCTCCGCTTATTCACAATTGGACAATTATTTAAATAAAATGTTTTAATAATTTCAACTCATTCTTGCGACTTTAGATGCTCCATAATAAATTGTTATCTACCACTCTCTACAACCATCAATTGTGAAATTGCAAATGATCCAAAACAAATTGGCGGCCAAAAAAAAATGCCTAGAACATAAAAAAGACCCTGTCTACTGTTTAAAGAATAAGCAAAAATTATTATTATTATTATTATTATTATTATTATTATTATTATTATTATTATTCTCTTTATTTAGAAAAACAGGTTATATACATTAATACAAATCATAAACTATTTCTAATAAAGTTAGAGCTCCTAATAGGTTTTTAGAACCTGTGGGGGAGCAAGAAAGAAAAAAATCATGAAATTTAGGTTGCCAAAAGTGTACAAATAAAAATAATAAATTAAAAACTATCATAAAAGAATAAATAAATAATACATACAATAAAATTAAAATTCCAGCTCATATTTAGTGAATACAATACAAAAAAGAAAAATTAGAAGTAGGTTTCAATGTTGTCTATATTAATCAGCGAATCATTTTATCAAAATAGTGTTTGCGGCCAATCGGAATGGATTTCAACTCTATTGGTAATTTGTGAAACCAATACAATCCCATATAAAAGTAAGACCTTCTGAACCTTTCATTATTACAACGTAAACCGGCAAAGTTGTTCGGATTCCTTAAAGTATACGTGTGATGAATACGACTATGGAAACTGGAACTCCGAACAAAAAACATCTTTAATACCTTATAAACATAGAGATATCTTAAAGGTAATAATTTCAAATCTCGAAATAAGGGAATTGTTGGAGTTGTTAAAGGCCGACGATAAATTAATTTAATAATCCGTTTTTGTGAAATGTATAGGTCCTCTATATTGGAAAAATAAATCCCACCCCAGCTTGATATACCATACATAATAATAGATTCAACTAGTGCATGATATAGAACTCGCAGTGTTGACGGTGGGCATAATTGCTTCAGATGGTAGAATTTATAAGCCGCAGTAATAACATTTTTTCTGACAATGGTGAGATGAGAATTCCATTTCAACTGCGAATCGATGGTAACTCCTAAGTACTTAAACTCATTTACGAGGGAAATTTCAAAGCACTGCGATGAACATGAGTGTCCAGAGCAAAATGGAACATGATACAAAACCTTAGAATTGGGAGATGCGGCCTGACCAAAAAACATTACTCTGGATTTATTACTAAGAGCCAGGCGATGGTAATAAAACCAATTACCAAGATTCACTAAGTCTGTGCAAACTAGGTTCTGTAATTCCGAAAGGTTTGCTGAAGTGTAACTTAATGCTAAATCGTCCGCAAATGCAGTGGTGTGCCCCAGAAGATTGATGTCGAATATAGAATTTATGTAGATTAAGAATAGAATAGGTCCTAATACTGATCCCTGCGGAACGCCGCAATTTAGGTAACCAGGTTCACTAAATTTATCATTTATTTTAACAATTTGGCTACGATTGTTGAAATAACTAACAAACCAGTCAAAAACTTTACCTCTGATACCTATATTTAATAATTTGTTTGCAAGAACCTCGTGATCCACCGTGTCAAACGCTTTTGCAATGTCTAAAAATAACGAAGCGGATTTTTGCGAATTGTTAAAAGCCGAGTAAACATAACTGAGGTGATGTAGTAGTGTTTCTTCAGAGGATCTTCCTGCTAAGAAACCAAATTGACTACGGCTAAAAAAATTGATTTTCTCCAGATAACCGAGCAATCTACGTTTTATTATTTTCTCAAATAGTTTGGAGAAGGAACTTAGCAACGAAATAGGTCGATAATTATTTAGTAATAGCACATCACCTTTCTTATGAATTGTAATTACAAGGGCTGATTTGAAAACATCTGGAAATACACCACTTTCTAGGCTGAAATTGAAGAGGTAAGCTAAAACATGTACTAGATACCACACGCAATTTTTTAAGATTAGGTTGTCGATTCCGTCAATGCCACAAGAGTGTTTATTTTTCAAACTACTAATCTCTTTTATAATCTCTCTGGCGCTAATCGAATCAAACACACAAGACATACTAGGTGAAGTGGTCGAGCCTAAAACATATCTGCAGCCTGGAGAATTAGGCGAAAAGTTAGTGTTGTTCAAATTATTTGTTATCTCCGATGGAACGTTGAGGAAATAAGTATTGAATTCATTACTTATAGATTGATAATTTGAAATAAGAACATCAGATTGGTATTTGTAAATTTTGGTGATTCGGTTTTTGTCTTTATTTGTTCCCAAAACTTCATCAATAGCCTTCCATGTGAGTTTAGAACTATTTTTAACATACTCAAATTTCTTCTTGTAAAATGAATTTTTGACAAATTTAATTCTAGCATTTACTTCCTTGGAGAGTTTCTTGACAAATTTTTCCAAACGTGCATTAGTGGGATTATGGCGTAATTTTCTAGAGAATTTTTTTAATTTATGAACCTTCAAAAGGAGATAAGAATTCATCCACGGTTTCAGTTTTTTTAATGTAGGGGCAGAAGATTCGACCTTAGATTCACGAATGTGCGATTTCAGAATAAATAAGAACCTATCAAAAGCGATATTGCAGTTATTCTCACCATAAACAGTCGCCCAACTTTCAGATTGTAGTCGAGCATTCAGACGGCTATAGTCAACTCTCGAAAAATTAGCAGCTACACTATTTTGAAGCACAGGGATCTGAGATGCAAAAATGTTTAGCTTTATTAAGTTGTGGTCAGATAGATGAATCGGTGTGTTTTCCACAGTAAAAATAAACGAATTTGTTGATTTGATGAACACATGATCAAGACAAGATGAATGTCTAGTAGCTTCAGTTAAAAGACTTAGAAATCCGTGGGAGGCTAACATGGTAAGATAACTATAGCATTCATTGATATTAAGTAAATTTATGTTGATGTCTCCCAGAATAACTATGTTATTATTATTAATTGATAGAAGTAACTCCTCAATATCGACACAAAACGCGTTTACCGGTTTATTACAAAATCTATAAATGCAGATAAAGGTCCAATCATGACGCCCCAAGGTAACATTTAAAATTAAAACATCAGCTGTGGTCCAGTTGTAACAATGAAAAGAAGATACAGTTAAATTTTTATTGATAAACACACCAACACCACCAGATCTATAATCATCATTACAGCAAGCAATGAAATTATAATTTGGCAGTCTGTAATATGAAGATTCGTGTGAGTAAATCCAGATTTCCGAAACAAATATTAATAGTGGTTGCACTTTTAAACTAGATAAATAAGCACTGAAAATGTCGAAGTTTGCTCTCAAACTTTGAATGTTTTGGTGAATTACACTACTCATAATATAAGACTAACAATTCAATATGCATACAACAAATACCGAAAAACAAATTTTGAAGAGTGAGAGCAAAGTACAACATTTTCAATACAGCCAGATAAATCACAACAACGAATAATCTATTCCAAGTAAATTTCAAAATATACCGACTAATTATAAATAAATTTGAAAATGTTAAAAAAATAAGTTTTAAGATTTTTGAGTAAATCACTAAAAAATAACTCAAACAGTGTTTAAACATCATCCAAATCATAACAAACACTACCACCATAAAAAAAATAATTACCGGAATCAAAACAGCTGACTGATTAATATAAACAAATATTATTTTTGACAACAAAATGTATAAAGAGTTAAGCTGGAATATGGAAAAAATATATAAAAAACAAATATGAGCTAATAAAGGTAAGATAAAAAAACTACTTAACGTTACATTATTTAATTCTAGATACCGAAGCAGCAAAATCAAAAAGAGTTGAAGTTTGGCAGACAAGGTACATCGTTTCAGCACAAGACAGTACAATAATTTTGTTTTTTTTTTGGTATACATTTTCTGCAATCAGCGCCCTGAAATTTTTTTTAATAACTAATTAAAGTGTCGTATATAATGGTTAATTTCCTGAAACAAACTTTTTTATTAATAGGAATTGCTATTTAACTATTTAGAATAATATAACATATTTAAATAAGATCTAATCTAATCTGGTTCTCCTAAAACATGTTGAGCAGGGGAAAAAACCAACTACCTTTTTATGGCTTTCTGTATTAGTGCTTTTCTATAGATAGGACTTGTTAATTTATTAATCTGTATTAGTTGTGACTAGGTATAAGATATCTAAATTTCATCATAATGTATCTATCATTCTCAGTCGTGGGGATGATAGATACATTATGATGACACCCAACCCTTCATCACCTAACCCGTGGGATATATGTTCGTAAAGGTTCGACAGAATGTTTATTATAAATTTGACTCAGATACTTTCGTATTCAGCTTAAATTTTTGAAAACATACCGTTTTATAGGCCATGCAGAATATTTCGAGACCAGCAGTTCTTAGAACTATAGAACACCATTCTACAAACTATGGAGAAAACAGCCCCATTAATAGGCTGTCTAAATCATTCAACATCATCGATGACTTAATTAATTTTAATTTATGAATAGGTACTATTTCAAAAAATCTTGAACGTCGATTTTGTTCGAAATCCGAGACTTGCTGCAGTTCAGTTGTGTTATTCGACTTTTGCAAAAGCAATTGAGATGTCAAAAAATTGAGACAACGAAACGATATAAGCACCATAAAAACTGAACCGATTTGTACCGATACAAAATTTTTCATAATTGTTGATGCTTACATTCGCAGAAAGCAAATGTAACCAAGAAATTTATTCATTACCGGACAAGTGGTGCAGTGGTTAAAGCTTCGGCACTTGGACCAGAAGGTTCTGGTTTCGAATCTCATCAGAGGCTAGATGCAAATCGAACTGAAATCGACTGAAACCTAGACCTACATAACAAAATAAATTCTCAATAGTGATAGTGCTGCCATTTGCGGTGAGTGGCGTAATCTGTTATTTTCCGCGGTGTCAAATTTCCGCTATCTTATACAGCATGTATGGCACAGTAAATATCATCATAACCAAACCCTTTAAGGAACTTTCAAAAGTCGAAACTTCAAACTATCGAAAACATAACCGTGACTCTGTGTACACATCTAGGATTTCGTTATTTGATTAACGTATAATTTTTGATGCTTACATTCGCAGAAAACAAATATAACCACAAAAAAATTACACATACTAAAATAAAATTGTATACTATCTCCTTATACGTATACGAAAACGTCATGGCTCGTGTCTTGGATTTTTAGCAATGTCGACCCCCTGAAGAAATAGTTTTTAAATGTTATATTAAAATTTGATTTCTAGTTTTTATTAAATATTTTTGGTTTAATTTTTATGTTTGGTAAAACATTTAGGGGACTAGTTTTGGGGTCATGTTACACGCTGCGTTAAATACTTTTATGTTAAATGCTGCGTTAAACTGTTGCGTTGGTTACGTGACATTTTAACGTAAAATGTTGTACAGTAAAACCTCGATTTAACGGAATAATTGGAGAGTACTTTAAATCTGATTGTCCGTTAAATACGAATGTTTTTAAATTTAATCTATTCGAACGAATTTAATCTGGGTGCGGAAGTCAGGCATTTCTTAGCCTAAATATGAATTTATATGAAAATCGTCTATAACTTCCAAAACCTTCCTGGGCCGGAAATAGCGAATCATGTTTTGAGATGGAACGTACATAAGTAATTGCTGACCAACTGGCCAACACGAGCCGTATGTTCAAATTTGAAAAAATGGTCAAGTTCCAAAATCTTAGGTTAAGTTAAATAAAAATTTGTATCTCTTAAGAACTTTCTAGGCCTGAAATGGTTCTTTATGTTTTGAGTTGGTAATGATAATGGCAAACTATGGTGGGCTCCCCCGTGCTAGCCGTATGTTAGGATTGGCACAATCTTCCAGCTTCGATATGGCCGCATATAAATTTATATGAAAATCGTCGATAACTTTCAAAACCTGCCTGGGCCGGAAATAGCGAATGATGTTTTGAGATGGTACGCACATAAGTAATTGCTGACCAAGTGGCCGGCACCAGCCATACGTTCAAATTTGAACATACGGCTGGTGCTGGCCACTTGGTAAGCAATTATTTAATTACGTACCATCTCAAAACATCATTCGTTATTTCCGGCCCAAGAAGGTTTTGAAAGTTATAGACGATTTTTATATAAATTTATATGGGGCCATATCGAAGCTGGAAGATTGTGCCAATTCTAACATACGGCTAGCACTAGGGAGCTCATTATAAGTTACCCTTTATATTTTAATCTTATAATATGGCGTACTATTATTTCGAACTTATTACTATTGCAAAAACTCAATACATTATTTTCAAGTATTTGTTTTACATGAGCAACAAATAAACGAAAAAAACTGGGATGGAATATTTGTTGTTGTGTTTATAATTTAAATCGCCTTATAGAGGTATAAAATGAAAAAAATAGAATGGAATATAATAGTTTTGTGTAAATAATAATAAAAAAAATTCCTGGGATGAAAAACTGGGATAACTTCACATGCACAGGCTTCGAATCTCATCAGAGGCTAGATGCAAATCGAACTGAAATCGACTGAAACCTAAACCTACATAACAAAATAAATTCTCAATAGTGATAGTGCTGCCATTTGCGGTGAGTGGCGTAATCTGTTATTTTCCGCGGTGTCAAATTTCCACTATCTTATACAGCATGTATGGCACAGTAAATATCATCAAAACCAAACCCTTTAAGGAACTTTCAAAAGTCGAAACTTCAAACTATCGAAAACATAACCGTGACCCTGTGAACCATGTGCATCTAGGATTTCGTTATTTGATTGTTTTTACAATAAATCAATTTCGTAGCTTATCCAAATAAAATCCAGGAGAAAATATCAAGGAGAAAATATCAAAATTTCCAATTAAGAATAAAATTGAAAATCAAGAAGTTTTAAATGGCTGATCTATCTGACCATGTAGGTAGGACTTCGTGAACATTTCTAGGATCGCGGTGAAAGAAAATTGGAAAATTTATTAAAATTTATGGAATTTCTAAGTAGCCTGTATGGTACAGTAAATATCATCATAAACTATCCATGTTTATTTCAGTGCTAGAACTTTGTCTAAGCTATTCTAAAATACATTTAATAAGCTGTGAACATCTCTAGGAGTGGTAACAGAAAAATTTGAGAATAGATTGAAATCGAAAACTGCAATTGTTTCAAAATACGC
This sequence comes from Nephrotoma appendiculata, assembly GCA_947310385.1. NCBI lineage: Eukaryota > Metazoa > Arthropoda > Insecta > Diptera > Tipulidae > Nephrotoma > Nephrotoma appendiculata. The sequence goes on along the minus strand of OX371223.1, from coordinate 239,309,497 downwards.
CGGACTAGTTAAAAATCATCATATTTAAATCATCATATTTTCACCATTCACGTGGGCTTTTGACCTAGCTATTTGGTTATATAGGTGAGACCCGTGATCATATCTAGGATCGGAGATGTAAAAGTAGAAATATTGTCTCAAGAATTAAAAAAATTTGTAAATTGAAACACAACTTTCTCTTTTACCTGGTTTTGCTAGAAAATTATTCAATCTTTACATCGACACTAGTAGAGACTCAGTGGAATCTCTAATATAAATGTTAAAGATTATCTAAAATATTTTCAATTTGACTACAAAACAAATCCAATTGGAATATTTTTAAATTTAACATTATAAATTTTTATAAAGTATTTCACATTCATAGGGCTGATTAATAATTTGCATCATTAGCTAGAATCTCCGAAACTCATTGTTGTAATTATGTAGACCTTTTAATTACTAGTCGAAGTTAACTACGAGCAGTCGACGTTGTAGACGAGTTGTCTACGCAATCTCGTAAAAATTAATAGATGTCGCGTAAACGCCCATGTTTTATGATAATCCTCATACTTATTCAGAACCAATACGAAAAAACTTGATGATGCCCGAAATAACATTTACAAGCTTAGAATTATATATTTATTTAACTTTAATATCTCACTGACAAAACTAAAATTTAATTCTTAACAAATTATTTAAAAGCTTTTACGTACACAGATAATATGCATTAAGAATAATTATATCACTTATAACACTTCTGAAACCTGTATACATTATAAACATTATTATTATAACACACAATCTTATGTATCAAATCCAGAGTTTCATCAGAATCACGTATGTAAGTATACATACATGCATATAAAAACACAATACAGCTCATTCATTATTCTAATCTCATTTGCAAAATCAAATTCAACATAAACAAACAAAACAACAATTGAAAATAATTTTAATTAAAATCTTTTTATTTGCTTTAAAAATTAGAAAAATAAATAAAAAGCTCATAACACTTTTAATTATAATTATAACATATCATAATCTTGTGTTGTCTTATATTTACGTACATATATGTCATATCTCGCGTTACATTGTTTGAGTATGAAGTGTGAATGTCTTTGCAGAAGTTATCCTGGTAAAATATATACTTAATTAGTGAAAATTTAATAAGCATTAAAAATAAAAGTCATAAGTACGTAAACAAATCATAATGGAAAGCTTTTTGTTACGCGAAAAGCGCGTGTGAATATATTTTTATTACTCATATACATGCGAGGTCTGGTAAAATGGGGTTTCCAATCGAAAACAACAGGTTTTGTATTACGGTTACGGGTGCATTATAAAATATGTATATATAACTATTATATTTTAAAATCCTTGATGTCTCTAAGGCAAAATCTAATTAAATAAAAGATTTATATAGTCGAGCGGTTCAACAATATAAAAAGCTCAATAAACTTTTTCGCCGGGGTAAACCCCAAATATATACAGTATATTGCACATGTATGATATATATAATATTACAATGCAAATGTGTTAAATTTCAATAAGCACAGACACAATAGAATTGTGTTATCATTTCTTATCATTATCATTTACGAAACTATATATTTTTGAAAAATCAAATCATTATTAGTATTATAATCCTTTCTTCGTATGTTTACATACATATGTACATATAATATTATATCCCATTGTTATGTAGATTAAAATATTATTTATTTATTTATCTACCCTATTGTTGTTATATACATATAACGACTATATACCGACATCCATACAAACATGGTTTCAAAAATCTTCAAGAAAATGTTTGTTTTTCATGGCATATGATTTATTTGTATGTTTATCGAATTATGTACGTACTCCAAACGACTATAGAAAATTATTGTTATTATTATTATAGTAGTTGTTTTTGTTGTTATTTTGGACATCTATTCGTATGTATATATGCCAATTATTTATTATATTATGTATAATTGGTATTATGTATCTTATATATGAAACGAAAACAATTAAAAACTGTAGAAAATTATATTTGTTACATTCATGGGCGATTTAAAAATTTCCAAGATGACATTTGGGTATGGGCTGATTGATATGTCAAAATTGTATAACTAAAATAACACGAAGGGTGTTTGGAAGAAATGTTTTTATAAAGGTCTTATTGTATGGTTGGTAACGTTTAGCAGAACGTATTTCTCACCAGTTCACAATATTCAGACGTGGAATTATTAACTGGCAGGTTTTACGCCGGCCGAGCCGGTTTGTTAACCTATTTGCTACGTGCCGGTTGAGATAGTAAACCTACCTACTATAACCTACCTTTTACTACATCTTTTTGTTCCATCTATGAGAAGGTTGGCATCTTGTTGAAAAGCATCACTAAAATATTCAAACACCACTAAAGCTAAATTTACATTAAGTGCGTCAATATTGACCGAAAAAATTACGTACTTGAAGTTTATCCTAACTTGTCCTAAACCCAACAAATACGTTAAAAAATAAATAATAAAATTTAACAGTGTAAAATATATTATATCGGGAATAATAAAACACTCTGTCCTAAGATACTTCAAAGAGGTTTTAAGATACTTCTAAGATACTTTTGAGATGTTTTCATACTTTATACTAGACCCAATTCGACTAAAAAACATGAGGTTTTCGGAAAAATTAGGGGAACACTAGGTTTAGTATTCAAAGTTGTATAGGTAAAAATCGAAGTATAAACCCTCTGTCCTAAGATACTTCTTAGAGGTTACAACTTTTGGGGTAGATGTTTTCACTTTGTACTAGATCCAATCCAACTAGAAAACATGAGTTTTCTGGAAAAATTAGGGGAACGCTGGGTTTAGTATTTAAAAGTTGTATAGGTTAAAATCGAAGTAGAAACCCTCTGTCTTAAGATACTTCTAAGAGGTTACAACTTTTGCGATAGAAGTTTTCACTTTCTACTAGATCCAATCCAACTAGAAAACATGAGTTTTCCGGAAAAATTAGGGGAACACTGGGTTTAGTATTTTAAAGTTGTATAGGTAAAAATCGAAGTAAAAATCCTTTGTCCTAAGATACTTCTAAGCGGTTACAACTTTTGAGGTAGATATTTTCACTTTGTACTAGACCCAATCCAACTAGAAAACATAAATTTCCCCGAAAAATTAGGGGAACACTGGGTTTAGTATTTAAAGTTGTATAGGTAAAAATCGAAGTATAAACCCTCTGTCCTAAGATACTTCTTAGGGGTTACAACTTTTGGGGTAGATGTTTTCACTTTGTACTAGACCCAATCCAATTAAAAAACATGAGTTTTGCGGAAAAATTAGGGGATCACTGGGTTTAGTATTTTAAAGTTGTATAGGTAAAAATCGAAGTAAAAATCCTCTGTCCTAAGATACTTCTAAGCGGTTACAACTTTTGAGGTAGATATTTCCACTTTGTACTAGACCCAATCAAACTAGAAAACATAAATTTCCCCGAAAAATTAGAGGAACACTGGGTTTAGTATTCAAAGTTGTATAGGTAAAAATCGAAGTATAAACCCTCTGTGCTAAGATACTTCTTAGAGGTTACAACTTTTGGGGTAGATGTTTTCACTTTGTACTAGACCCAGTCCAACTAAAAAACCTGAGTTTTCCGGAAAAATTAGGGGAACACTGGGTTTAGTATTTAAAAGTTGTATAAGTAAAAATCGAAGTAGAGACCCTCTGTCTTAAGATACTTTTAAGAGGTTACAACTTTTGCGATAGATGTTTTCACTTTGTACTAGTTCCAATCCAACTAGAAAACATGAGTTTTCCTGAAAAATTAGAGGAACACTGGGTTTAGTATTTAAAGTTGTATACGTAAAAATCGAAGTAAAAACCCTCTGTCCTAAGATACTTCCAAGAAGTTACAACTTTTGGGGTAGATGTTTTCACTTTGTTCTAGATCCAATCCAACTAGAAAACATGAGTTTTCTGGAAAAATTGGGGGAACGCTGGGTTTAGTATTTAAAAGTTGTATAGGTAAAAATCGAAGTAGAAACCCTCTGTCTTAAGATACTTCTAAGAGGTTACAACTTTTGCGATAGATGTTTTCACTTTTTACTAGATCTTATCCAACTAGAAAACATAAGTTTTCCGGAAAAATTAGAGGAACCCTGGGTTTAGTATTTAAAGTTGTATAGGTAAAAATCAAAGTAAAAACCCTCTGTCTTAAGATACTTCTAAGAGGTTACAACTTTTGGGGTAGATGTTTCCACTTTGTACTAGATCCAATCCAACTAGAAAACATGAGTTTTGCGGAAAATTAGGGGAACACTGTGTTAAGTATTCAAAGTTGTATAGGTAAAAATCGGAGTAAAAACCCTTTGTCCTAAGATACTTCTAAGAGGTTACAACTCTTGGAATATATGTTTTCCGTTTGTACTAGACCCAATCAAACTAGAAAACATGAGTTTTCCGGAAAAATTATGGTAACACTGGGTTTAGTATTCAAAGTGGTATAAGTAAAAATCGAAGTAAAAACCATCTGTCCAAGATACTTCTAAGAGGTTACAACTTTTGGGGTAGAAGTTTTCACTTTGTACTAAACCCAATCCAACTAGAAAACATGAGTTTTTCGGAAAAATTAGGGGAACACTGGGTTTAGTATTCAAAGTTGTATAGTTATGGTCAGAAAAGATAATTTAATATTTCCCATCGCGGAATTTATTAGTAGTGAGCATGACGTCTCCGCCCATAGCGTATTCTTCAATAAAATACCTATACAACTTTTAAAAACTAAACCGAGTGTTCCTTTAATTTTTCGGGAAAACTCATGTTTTCTAGTTGGATTGGGTCTAGTAAGCTACCTCAAAACTTGTAACCTCTTAGAAGTATCTTAGGACAGAGGGTTTTTTACTTTCATTTCATATATTCTTCTAAATCTTTTAAAATTCTAAACGCAAGTTTATTAATAAATTGATACTTTTTAAATTAATTATATTATTCTAGAGCATTCATTTACTAAAATGTAATATTATAAATTGATAATTAATTGAAATATTTTAAATTGCCAATAGTGTTTATTTAACAAATATGTTATTATTTTACACTGTTAAAATTAGGAATGTCTAGGAAAAAATTCACGTTACTATATAATCGAGTGCATTTTTTCCTAAACTTGTCTTAAAATTGTTGCTGGGTTAGGACAAGTTAGGACAAACTTCACGAGAATTTTTACAACTAATTTTCTAAATGGAAATGTTCCACATCTCCAGTGGACTTTCCGAGTGTTTATTGCTCGCTCGCGTAATTTTAATCACCTTATTGTAAAAAATAAATGTGTGTTGTATGTATATTGTAAATGTTAATATTTATTGTAAATGGTTTGATAAATATTGTAATGATTTGATATTTATTATGAATAAGGTTGTTATGTTATAAATAAAATAAAAATTTTATTGATGAATTACTTTGATTGAATTTTAATAAACTACAATTTTGTACTATTTATGCTTGACTTAATCACTAAAACTTTTGTACTGGCTTCAACACTGGATAAATTATTAATTAAACTATACTGACACACTTTTGTAAGAACTCTTCGAGTTGAAATTTACTGATTGATTTGTAATTTCGGCTTATACAGTCAGTCAAGTAAGAGCGTGGTCGTCATTACCACAGGTAATGAAAGATTTCGCTCTAATTCCTTTGCGAGCCGATAGAGGGAAGCTTTGTCTTTGATGCATTGTCAACAAAGATTCAGTTGTCGTTGATCTTTTAAAAGAGAATCACGTTAAGCGCCATGAGTGCTAAATACGCGTCGCGGTACGAGGCTGTGTTCCTTTGCACCCACCCGAAAGGTCCCAAAATGTCGCAATCAGCGGCTGCTAAATATATGAGAAAGTCGAAGACATTTGTACATAAGTGGGTACAGCGATATAAAGTGGCTAAAAATGTCGATGATTTACCAGAACGTGGCTCGATAGGAAAAGTGGACAAAAAAGATGAAAAAAGAATAGTGAATCTGTTTTCGCGGAATCCTGGTTTAACACTGCGGCAAGGACAAGCAAAATTAAAGGCAAAATGTTTAGATATATCCTACGAAACTATCCGAACCCATCTCCGTACTCATGACCTGAAATGGCGCAACACAATGAAGAAGCCTCTGTTGACTGGAAAACATGTGAAAAAGCGACTCGCTTGGGCGCATGAGAATATCGATAGAGATTTTGAAAATGTCATTTTTACTGATGAATGTTCTGTATGGGCACGTTGTGTCCTCACGCGAGCCTGGTCAACTTCCACCAATAGGCTTGTTCAGCGGACCGTAAAACACGGAATAAAGGTGCATCTTTGGGGCTGCTTCTCAAAGCAGGGATTCGGCACTTTGTACCTCTTTACCGACAACCTAAATGCCGAAAAAATGACTGCCATCTGCCAAACGTTGGTTCATCAGCAAAAATGAAGATTGGATTCTGCAAGAGGACAACGATCCTAAACACCTCAGCAAGCTCTGTACTGAGTGGAAGACTCAATCTGGCATCGTTACATTGGATTGGCCGTCGCAGTCCCCCGATGCAAACCCTATTGAGAATGTGTGGGCATATATTAAACAGAAACTTCGTGGAAGACGCATACACACTTTCTTGCGAAATTCGTCGGATCTGGAGATCGTTGCCACTAGAATACGCCGTCAAATTAGTAGAAAGCATGCCTCGGAGATGTCAGGCAATTATCGACGCCGATGGTGACTGGACATAATATTAACCGAATTGCATCATCGTTTGTAATGTGTACAATATATTTATAAATATGAAAGTTTCACCAAATAAATTTTTTTATAAATTAACCCGACCACGCTCTTACTTGACTGACTGTATATTGGTCCCTTTTTTACTTTTGTTTTTGTTTTTAAAATGTGTCGAGTGGAAGTTTTCCACTAGTAAAATATTTTTGTCTCTCACAATTTAATTGTTTTTAAAATATTTTGATTAGATTTTGGGTCAGAAAATTAATAACTTGCTTGAATTGTAATTTGCATGAAATTACAATTTTTCTCATGTGTAAGGTTTCTTAACTGGTTTATTTTTTATATTTTGTAATTTTCTTGAATTCTTTACGCACAGGTGTTTTTGTGTGTTGTGCGTGGGAAAAGAAAACTGTTTGCTTATGGAATGTTTTAATGTGGTTGTTTCACAACAACCTCGTGATAAAACCTAATTTTTTCAATTTAATGAGAATGCCGAACTATGGAAAATATCTAAAAGTTGCTTATACAAAGAAACGAGAAAGTCCTTGCAAGGTTGCAAAAAAAACATCCACACTTTGTGGGGAAAGTGAATTTTTTAAATACAAATATTAAATTTAAAACAGGCTGTTAAACTAATTCATATTTTATTTTTTTTTGCAGGTATGTCATTGATAGTGGGGGTCGACCAATAACCAGTATTCGGTTAGCAATTTGTAATTTATAAAATAAAACAGACATTTTTATTGTTAACATAAATATTATATCACACGAAGCATTTGCAGCTATGACAATTTTGATATGAAGGTTAAAGAGTAAAATCACCGAGTTGAAATTTTCAAAACGAGGCGATTCCTTTTCTTTTCTTGACTCGTCGCTTGAATTAAAGGTTTAACGAAAAAATTCCCGTAAGTAAGATATTTATTTGAAAACAATTCGAGTATAGTGAGTTTACAAATCAAAACACTAATTGTGGGCCTCAAAAATAAAAATTATTTTAAACCGACAGGTTTCGATCTATCTATATTTTCTGTAGATTAAAATCACTACTCCAGGTGTAATAATTTTCATAGGGGCCTAATAGAAAATTAATAACATTTAAAAAATATTCCGCTATAGTTTTTTTTTTGTCAAAATATAGAATATTGAAACGGAAAGAAACCATACCAACTATTATAGTGGTTACAGTAACAAAAGAGTCTAACTTTTTTGTATCATTATTTTTGATTCATCAGCAAGAAATATTTGCTTTGTTAACTAACATATACGCCTAGTTTTCAGAAGCCTGGTTTCTAAAACATAGTTTCAAATGCCTGGTTTTCAAAAGCCTGGTTTTCAAAATCCTGTTTTTTGAAAACCGATTTGTTTTTATTAATTCGGGCCGGCCTGAATTAATAAAAATAAATCGGTTTTCAAAAAACAGGATTTTGAAAGCCATGATGAAAAATTATGTACGTTTTATCTATTTTAAATCATTTTTGTAGAATCACGGTGTTTGGTTTGCGGGTATTTACCGAATGTACAACGGGAAAGTACACAATATGAAAATTGCATTGAAAACATACATACCGTTTCGCATTTTTTACTTTAAACCCATTTCGGGGAAGCAAATAATAATAAAATTATTGCAGGGCAGAACCTAATTTTTTATTGTGTTGATTTTATTTTTACTGGTTTGATGTAATTCCTGCGTTTATGCGTCAATTGTTTACTATTCATGGCAAAATTGAGCTTTAAAGCTTTAAAACATTTTTTCCCTGAAACTATTTTAGAGGCTACTTGTTCTACTTCGTGCAGATCATCTGGAGATACTGAAATAGGTACAGAAACAAGGCTATGTTGTGAAATAAATAATGCAATATCGAAATTTTTTACCTCCGATCAGAATGTTAAACAGTTTATCTTTTTTGCCGGCGGAAGACGTACAAAGATATTACAAGGAACTAAAAGGAAAAGTCGCCCTGGTTCGAGATAAACTGTATAACTGGAAATCCTCAAAATAGATTAAATATACCATCGAAACCGCAGTACTCTCCAAATTTCTGGTCTGTTTGGGTACTTCTCAAGCAAACTTACCTTACAAAATTCTGTTGAAGGATTGCATTGAAGGCTAAAGGTTTTAGTAGTAAATCACATATCGGCGTTTATCAACTAATATCGGAGTTGGGTAAAGAGTTTATAATGGGTAAAAGAAAAATTGCACAATAAAAGCGGGAGTATCAAAGGCAAACAAACGAAAACTGCAAATTAAAAATAAAAAATTTTTCTATATAATTAACCAGCGAAATAATTTAAGCAAAGTGGATTATCTTCAAAATATTGCCTAAAATCTTGACCTTTATAAGTAATTATAAAGATGTATACAAAATATTTATTTTTATAAATTCTAGTTTAATACGTGAAATATTATTTTAACTTATCTAATTTTTTAAAACATAAATTATTAAATGTTCTTTTAGCATTCGCTAAAAAATTCATAGCATTCAAAATTTAAAAAAAGAAAAATTCTATGAACAAAAAAAAACTAGTCTTAGAAAACCAGGCCTTTTAAAAACAAGGCATTTTTTTGATAAATAACCAGGGTTTTCAAAACCAGGCTTTTGAAAAACGAGGCTTTTGAAAACCAAAATTTTGAAATCCAGGCTTTTGGAAAACCAACCTTTTGAAAATCCCGGTTTTTGAAAACCAAGATTTAAAGGGAAACCCACATATACACCTTCACTTTTGCATCTACAGACCCTATTTGTTCATTGAATTATGGACACTATTAATATAGTGAAAAATTCTAGTACTTTATCAAAATATGAATAAATAAAAACAAGATTTTTTTTTAAATGTTTTAATTCTTTGAAATTACTTAAATAATTTTGAGTATATATAAATTAAAAAACAATTAAAATTTGATTACACTACCTTTATTTTTAATCACAGCTTTTATTCTTTCAGGCATGCTACATATATAAGTATTGATCATATTGCAAATTTGATCATTATATCTCCATTTATTTAAATTTTTTTTTTCTTGGTGAACGCTGTTGGATTGGGGTTTTACATACGATGTACTTAAGTAAGGCCCAAAAACTCTCAAGAGTTTAAATCCGGAGAATTGCCAGGCCAAGAGAGAGGATGACAATGTTCTGGTTAAGGAGGACATTCTCTATTAATTTTGCGGTATGGCAAGGAGCTCTATCTTGCATAAAAGTGTAAAAGTATTGGCCTTGGGGTAGTGACCTCATATAACGAAATAAGACGCCTGTTAACACCTGTTTATATTATTTTTTCTCATAGTTTCCTCTACGAAGTATAATGAACCAAGTTCATCTCCACTAATGCAGGTCCATATCATTACTGATGGTAGATGTTTTATGTTCCTGACTATGCAGTTCTCCCTAAACCTCTCTCCTGGTCTCCTTCTGATGATATGTGCCGATTCTGTAACGGCTTCTAGCTTGCATTCGCCACTAAACATAACCAATAAATTTTAAAAAACTCTTTAACTTGGGGCTTTTTTTATTTAATTTTAGAAAATATATAAGAGTGGTTAAAAATTCGATTTACCTTCTTCCAGTCGTGCCGTTACCTTCTTATGAAGTGTAGCCCAAATAAGACGTTTTTCCGCATTTTTTCAGTGAGTCTGAGTTTTTTTGCTGGACGCCTACATTTCAAATTATTTCCATATAGCTTTCGTCGCAATGTCATCGCTGATATCTTTATCCCTTCTTCACTAAGGTACTGTTGTAGCTCGCTCGTCGTTACTCTGAGTTTTTCTAAGGCCGATTAAATAATTTTCCGGTCTATTCTGGGTGTTGTCTTCCTGATCTCTTTACAGTTTCTTCTGTTGGTGTCATAAAATGTACCCTCAGATTGAAGAATGTTGCCAAATTACTACTGATGAACAAGAACTTTTTCCATTTTGGCGATCTCGCGGTATGAATGGTTTTTTCTTTTTAATAATGCTCCGACAGCATGGTTTTTTCACTGCTTAGGTTCTATTTCCGAAGCATTTTTGAAAATAAATGTTTCAAACCAAAACTTTCCAAACACACACAGACACTTTAAATTAAACACACGTTTTTTAAATAAATGATAAATTCACTCAACGTAGATTATTTTTTGCTTTAGCTGAGTCACAAGTCATTTATAAAAACACCTTGTCAAACCGCGCGTCAAACATAAAATGAGAGGATAAACTGAAAGTAAAATATGCATACTATTTACCTTTTTACTCCTTTTTCGGGAAATAATTTTATTGCGTCCTTTTAAGAATGTCGTAAAATAATCTTAAAATAATAACAGTAGTATCCTAAGTGCATTTTATTATTTTGAAATATTTTAAAATATAAAATAATAGCAGAAATTAGGAATTTTCAAAATACTAATAGTGTCCATAATTCAAGGGACTGTAATTTGTTTTTGAATCACACTGTGTCAGATAAATGAACGATATTAGTCCGTATTAAACGCCTCGTCGCTATCTAAAGTCTATAGATTCGATTGGAAATCTGCACGGTGCACGACATAAACATAACCTCGCACAACATAACGCAATCAAATTACTAACTCAACGCAACGAATTTTCATGATTCGTCAACTATCTTAGCGACATTCATCGAATGATAATCGATTTCGTCACACAATGTTTTCCTATTGCGATTGATGCGAACTAAGTTTGGTAGTCAAAATAATTAATAAAATTGTTAGTAACAATTAATATACTGAATAGATTTGTGCTGATTGATAAAATAAATTTTCGAGAATATTAATTAATTACGAGGTGTTAACAATAGAGCACAACAGTGTTAAATCAAAAATCTATTGCTTTACGAATCAGATGAGCCTAAGCTAAGTTGTTTTACTTATTTTAGTTTATCGATTCTCAAAATAAGACAAGATCCCACCTCGAAACTAATTAGTCTTCATACACCTTTACCCAGACAAGGATAAATGCGAATTTGCTTTAATTTTGAAAACTCTTTGTTAGGTTTACTTTACAGGTACATGGAGGCTTTTTATTAAAGTATTTCTTTTCCAGATTGAAACTGGTCTTATTAAACTTATAGATTTACGCTCTAATTGCTTTACAGCCTGCAAGAGATGCTTTTCTGTTTTGCAAATGTAAATTTTTTCACTATACATACATAGCGAAACACATTTATTTACAACAGCTCATGTAACTTTAATGTTAATATATTCCGGTTTCTGTACATATGTTACAATGTTGTTAGTACAAAAAGCTTATTATTACACTTATTCGTATATTTGATTATACACTAAGGTTTTGGCTTATTTCCCACTCAACAAATATATATTTTACGAGTTTATGGAAATAGAATTAAAATTTCATATTTTTTTTTATTTCGTCTCTTGCTGTTGTTAAAAAGTCATTAATTTGAAAATGTTGTTAAAGCACATATAGATAAAAAGCACAATTGTAAAACATAGAGACAAATAAATAATTTACACACAAAAAGATCTACGAATATGAATTATTATTATGCATAAAAAAACTATAAACAATGAAATTTTGTTGGTGCTTTATTTATTATGAAATCTTTTTTTTAAAACCATGAAACACCCAATTCACTCCAAACCAAAGAGATTCTATTACCATTATACTACCATCATCAACATTATCATCATCACTAAGTCGAATAAAAATAATATATATTTTAAAAAAAAATCCACCCCAAAATTCCTTCTCAACGTAGACAAGGGAAAATTCAATTTTCAGTTTTTATTATTGTTCATTTTTAATCCGCAAAGATTAATATTTTTAGTTGGATTTCTTTATGTAGAAAAGTTGAAGAAGTATTAGTAGTTGTAACAGTAGTACAGTTGAGCTTTTTTGTGCTTCTTATTATTTTTCCTCTTATTATTATTATTAAGTATAACGACGCTAAAGTAGAAGAAAAGCTGTTCTAAAATATATACATAGCGTTGATGAATTTTCTCTAGCTATGTGTATACAACGTAAACGTGAACATGACGAGATCTTGGCGTGATGGGGAAATCATTGTAATAATAATGATTATGGCAAAAAATGTCGGTGATAATTGTGTGTGGTATGATTAAAAATGAAGAGATTCTTCATTTTGTTGTATTCATCGTTAAGCTTTATTTTCGCAAGTACTTTTTGTTTTCTATGTTGATTTGCGTTTTTCCTTACAGATTGATAAGAACCAAAGTAAATAACTGCTTTTCCATTCATGTACTTATTTTTTACGTATGCCTCTATAGTCGCAAATAAGTATAAATTTTCGAAAAGGATTATAAATATAAAATGTAAAATAAAAAGATTTATGTCTACAAAAGTACCAAGGGGGAGCTGTTTGTTTCTTTTTCTTTTAATCTGCGTGTTTTTGTGGGAATTTATTCTGTGTATGTAATGTATGCTATATATGTACAGGTAATTTAAAATTTAAGAATTTTTTAATTTGAGTACTGGTGACGAGGAAAGCGGATTGAGATATTAAATTAAAATTTAGACGATTATAATATTTTAATTTATTCTGTTTGGTGTATATAAGCATGCTAATTTATGGTATAGCGAAGTTTTCATGTCTTCAAATCAACACAAATCAATGGTTGTATTTTATTTGGCATATCTATTTTATCTGTCTACCATAGTAATCGAGTTACATATAATGGTCTAATGATCATGAAATGTTCCAATTCAGTGTAACTTCAAAATGTATTTTGTCTGCATTCGACGAAAATACCACAAATTTTGTACGATTTTTAATTTGATTTCATTTGGTTCTAGCTCCCACTATGTATTTGTTAGTGTTAATAACTTAAAAATATGAAATAACTAATTTTAGTGTAAGTTCAAATTTCACCTAATCAGATTTCAAATTTTATGACGTGATATGTTTTATCACGTGATGTTGTTTACTTAAAGGATTTCGATAAAATTTTAGAAATATTTTTAAAATTAGTATCGTATATTACTTTAATGTTGATAGCGGTTGGTGTATCTCGAGGAAAAACAAATTAAAAAAAATCATATTGTGGACATACATCAAAAACAAATCCAATGGAAATCGATTTTCTTCGTTTTTACAGAAGCAGGTTCTCGTAAAAGTAGGCTAATTTGTTTACCATCCAAATCTCAAGAGATTATAAGTTTTTTTAGATTTGCGAACTGCAGGTAGTAGTCGCGGATAGCTAAATCCAAAGAATACGTTGGATGGGTATACAATTCGGACTTCAATACATACAATTTTGCCATCGTAGCCAACGACTTGTGATACGGTGCATTGTTTTGGTGGATGAGCATTTTTTTCTTTTGCATTTGAGACAGTTTTTTCGGAATTTCTTCCTTCATACGTACCAATAACGCCACTTAATAAAAGTTGTTGATGGACTTTCCTTACTCAAAATAGTCGACGAATAAAATAACTCGCACATTCCAAAATGCAGATGCCAAAACTTTATCATCCGAATGGTGTTTTTTGTCGCTTGTGTATAGTGATGGATACATGTTTCATTAATTGTCGCATACCGAGCCATAAATCATATTTATTATGGTTAAATAGCTCCACACAGCGCTCTGAATCATCGACTCATTGTAGTCTTTGGTTCAATGTGAGCAAGTGCGGCACGCATTTTGAAAACAGCGTTCTCGTTGATAAATTTTCATGCAAACCGGTTTCCAAATTTGTATATTTGTCATATTTTAGGATATCCAGAAAAAGATTTCTAATAATAAAATTAAATCCTTACGAATCTCATAACTATTACCATTCAATTTTAATTTACTTTTGAACTTTATGCAGACTTTCCATCCCTCCCCTAATCAACTAGGCACTAATTTCTTTGGTTCGTTCATCTTTAAAAGACATCTATTCCAAGGAATTAGGTCCTGCAAATCATACTTAGTTAGTAGCATGGGCAGCTTCCTGGCAGTTTTCAAACAATTTTTCGTCTTTCGAGGAGGGAATTATGATTCCCAAACTATATTGTGATAAAAACATAAATCGGTTGGAGCGAAAAGGAACATAAAAAGTGAATAAAGCTAGAGACAATGTAAAGTGTAAGTGGAGCTCTAGGTAAAGTCAAACACAATACTATGGTATTTCGTCCTTTTAAGAAGGGATAGCTTTTAAAGGACTTGGTAATGTAATTAGTTTTAAGCAATATTTTAAATTGCATACCAGTTTGTGCAATTTAGCTTCAAGAATTCTTGTAATTCATCAAGAGTCAAGAATTTAGAATAAACTATTGAAAAATTATATGGATATCAGTTTCTGGACTAGGACTATTTTAATTTTATGCCAGGAATTTCTGTGAAGACTAGTTTTTTGTAGATCATGAAGAACAGGGTCGGCTTCCTTACCGCCAAGGACTACCTATGCATATGACTACACCTCGAAATAAAACCAAATCAACTGCATGTACCATAAATAATTGATTGTAATAACAAACTACATAAACAAATCAAAAGAAATTTTTTTAACCACCTAATGAATTAATGACAATTTTGTACTAAAGTGAAGTACAACGGCAATATTTTCAAGACGTTATTTTATTTAATGATTTATTCGAGACAAATAAGAGGTTAGCCGGTGGTCTGCTCCTTCTTCACTCTGAGGGCCTCCACAATTGCGACAAATTTTCTTGATGTTATTCATCATTGACCCAGCAGTAAGTTCATTGTCGTCACATTATTGACTCATTAGCTGCAGTTAAGAATGACAGGTAATTTCTATATACCTGTAGAATGACAGGTATATAGAAATTAGAAATATATAAGCAAATAGAATGAATTTTCGTGTGTGACATATCTGAGATGAATCGTATGTGAAAGTCTTGTGTGGCAACGCTGAGTCAATAAAATGTTTGAAATTATGTGCATATATAGGTATTTGTAATAAAATAATTTAAATTGAAGGAAAAAAGTATTACAAATTTATTTAAACAAAATCAAAAATCTAAATATGAATAATTTTAAGTGTCGAATTTGAAAATATTATACTGTTGGTACTTCAAATGCTGAAGCTTGGGCCTTGTCGAATAAAAAATTAGTATGACTTGTGAAATGTGGCTTGTCAAAAATTAGTTATTTAGTTTACATACCACCAAAAAACTAAGTTTTTCTTTTGCATACACATTTAGAAAAGCAGAGCTATGAGTATGAGCATGTCATAGACTATGAGAAGACTATGAGTATGTCATAGACTGTCTTTCACGGCAAATATATTCCTGCTTAAATTTTAGAAAACCAACAAGGTCAACGCATTTTGAAAATTTAATCTTCACTGCAAAAATAGAAAATATTTGACAAGGAAAAGCAAAGATCTATTTCTAAGAATTAAGTCAAGTATATTTTTGAGTTTTGCTAAATTCTCACTAAAAATTATATTTAGAAATTGAACATTTTTGACGGGTTTCAAACAATAACATTTTCAAATAGATCATCCAACATACTGGGTCTATAGCAAATGGGAAGTAATTATGATGGATTTTACTATGTAATAAACTTTACAATTTTGATGAATACATTTTTCAAGTTTCAAACTGGGCAAGCCGTTGTCTTGCCAATTTTCAAAACATTTCTAAGTTGTGTAAAAACCGCCCCGTGAAAGTTCGGCTCATTATCGCCGCTTATATCACAATTTACCTACACAGTAAAAAAAATTGAATTTTCAACGCAACGTTTACCAACTTTGTCTCACAAATTTAAATTTTGACTGTAATAATGCACAATACTATGATTATTACGTGTATTTTCTCTCTCTTTTGAATATTTCTGTATTTTTCAACTGGAATTTAAAATTACATGAAATGTATCGTACAATTACAAACTAATTCAATTAATTTTAGTTTCTTCTTTAAATTTGAGAGAAATAATATCTAACGCGCACCGAAAACATAAGTTATTACATAACTTTACTAGCAAATTTACGGTATAAACCATTTAATTTTCAATACAAACTTATTTTTCAAGTTTCATGTAATTTTACGTGAAAAGGTTCGGTAACTTTTGCCCACATGAAAATTCATGCATTTTTTTACTGTGTACCTATTAAATAATAGTGATCGGATTATCGACAACATGTAGATGTGTATTTAAAAGAAATCGATTAAAACGGGCTCGTAACTTGTTTTGGAATTTCAATTTAAAATCCAATTGGAAAAATTACTAAATTTTGTAGAAGCAAATATTAATATTTTTTTTAAATCACGAAATTTCAAAATTAGTATATACTCGTTACCATTTACCCTTATTCGCCCCATATATAGAAAAGATTATAAGCTGCTGAAAACTGTAGACGAGGTTCCATGGATATCTCTGATAATGGCAGTACAAATGAAAAGATGAATACTATTATAGACATAGCAAAGTTCATTTGAATCGATGCCAATCACTATAACGGTATAGTATTGTGTAATGTATTCAAAAATTTGGGTGTGAATCTGTGAACATCTCTAGGAACGGCGGAATAAAATATTTTGGGCTTTTTAAAAATATATGTACTTAGGTGTAATGCGCTTAGGAAATTATGAAATCGTTAAAAGACATTTTAATAATAATTAATAAAAGGCGTTCAGTGGTGGCTGTCTGATCTGTGTGTAAACACTGACCAGGACCTATACATATATTTAGTTTTCCCGTTATAAAACTTGAAATGTTCATCAAAATTGTTAAATTTCTATATTTGCTATAGATCCAGTAGGTTGGATGATCTTTTTTAAAATGTTATTGGGACTCCGTAGATATCTCAAGAATCGGCTAGAATATTGTTTAAAACCCACCAAAAACGCTCAATTTCTAATATAATTTACTTAAATCTTCGAAATTGAACTGTGCTTTGTCTTCCCAAAAATTTCATTCTACTACGCAACATTCAGAACCGTCTCCAATTTTAAACAGTAATTCCAATTGGAAACTTAACAAATTTAACAGTGTAATTTTTCAATATTTTTAAGCACAATTCTTACTAATTCTGGTGACAAACTTTGAGAAATGTTTGCGAAACCTACAAAAAATAAAATAAAATAGTCTATCCGATTATTTTATGAAGTTAAACCACGATTCTATTCCAGAAAATAAAATAAAAATTATCAGGCAACACTAATCAATCAATCAGACCCCATTTGTTTTTGTGTGGTTAGCCCAGCTCAAAATTTGTTTTACATGATTCAAAATAAACAGTAATTTTTGAAGTTAGCCCAGCCAAGGAATTTATTAGAAATGACGTTGAATACAAAAAATACGAATTTTGCGAATTTTAACCGATATATATATATATATATATATATATATATATATATATATATATATATATATATATATATGTATATATATATATATATATATATATATATATATATATATATATATATATATATATATGTATATATATCGGTTAAAATATATATATATATATATATATATATATATATATATATATATATATATATATATATATATATATATATATATATAAAATAAGTTAAGCTCATCATACAGCCATGTCAGCTAGTTACACCACATGCATTTCATGGGAAATCGCATCAACGTGGAATGTGCATCTTTCAACACTTTTCAACGTCTCAAATTACTTTTTATATAAAATATTCTAGATAATCAAAAATGTAAATGCGCGTGTACAAAGTACACTAGCATATTTCTCATAACGTAAATTTACATATCAGCAATATTTTCACTATATAAATAAAATCTAAAATGTAAACTGGTTAGATATAAGTTGGTAATAAAATAAACCGGACATAGTCCGAAAAAATAATTTTTTTAAGTAAACTTTTCCAAGTTCACCTTAACTGGCGCCGAAACAGTGAGTTAAGTGAAAGTGAAAGTGAAAGTGTAACAGTTCAAAGTTATTATACCCACGAGAACATAATAACAAAGACAATAGTAACTAATCCCATGAGAACTTAGTTAATTCGTCTACGAACATAATTAAATACGGCTATACCCACGAGAACATAGCTAATTTATTTAACACTACCGTGAGTGAAAATCGTACCGCAGTAGGCCGCCAGCAAATATAAACGCTAGCAGCTAAAAAGGAAAAATACGGGTCATCCGGATCACAAGAAGCTAACTCTAACTCAAGTGTACAACACCCGGTGTGCACTTTAAAGACCTCTGAGGAAATTCTAATCCTCAGACTCACAATTACCCAGGAGAAATCCCTCACTAAAAATTAACTTAATAATACAAAAGTGAAACAATAATACGAAAAAGAAGGGGAAGGTGACACTCCAGCTAACTTATATCTCCAGGGAAACTCTAATCCCTGTACACATAACCATAGGAGAAATCCTCATAGCTCAAGGGAAACGCTAATCCCTAGGCAAATATTTACCACAGGAGAGATCCTCATGTCAATTTTAATATTGTAAGTTAAAAATTTATAATAATATTAAATTCTAATAAATAATTACAAATCGTAATCATAAAATTTTTTAATAATAATATAATACAAAATCATAAAAGTTCATTAATAATTATCTTATAAAATTCCTGAAATAATATTAAATTCTAATAAATAATTACAAATCGTAATCATAAAATTTTTTAATAATAATATAATACAAAATCATAAAAGTTCATTAATAATAAAATTCCTGAATAATAAATTAAATATAATACAAAAATATAATAAACAACCAAAAATAAACATTTCTTTAATAATAAGTTTACTAATTAAAAGTTGCTGAATAATAATTCAAAACATAAATTCAAAAAGTTATAAAACAATGGCTACAATGGATCAAATTCAAGCATCCATCGTTCAATTAACTGGTGCACTAAATGCACATATAGAGGTTATAAACAAAATAGAAAAAAGATTGGAACGGCTGGAAGCCAAAGAGCAACCCATCGGTAATAACACAACAACAAATGGGCCAAAAAACGAAAACGATCTAAGGGAAATAAGTAAACTCCCAGATTGTGTAAAAGAACTCCAAATCTTCGACGGAAATCCACTACACTACGTGTCGTGGGTAAACAGTGTAGAAGGGATACTGGAAGACTACGAAATCGTCAGAGATAAACCCATTTACCGAGCTATTCTTCAAAGCATTCGCCAGAAGATTAGAGGGGCGGCAGACTCGGCACTTATTTCGTACAATATTTTCGGTGGAAATTGGAGAGACATTAAGAACTGCCTATCATTACACTACGCAGACAAAAGGGATCAGCGCACATTGGAACACCAACTTGGTAAACTAATACAGGGCAATAAAAGCATAGACGAGTTTTATGCAAATGTTAATCACCAACTATCATTAATAATAAACAAAATAAAAACTGAAAACTACAACAAAGACACAATGACTGTACTAACCGAAATGTACAGAAATCGTGCACTCGATGTTTTCGTGAGGGGATTATCGACCGAAATATCCAGGATGTTAACCATTCAGAGACCGGCAACACTACCAGAGGCATACGCATCCTGTCTTGAGATCCAGAACCTCAACTTCCGGAACATGCCGATACACAATAGAAACCTGAACAACATGGTCACAATTCCGGTAAACCAGATTTTCGAACAAAACAAATTCCACCAAGAGGCTCCAAGACCACTACCCAGACTGTCCATCCAGCAAAAGAACATGGGATACGGCATAACCCAACAACAACGGGAAAAATACATACCACCAAGGCCACAACAATCAAAACCACCAGTACCAATGTCTGTCGACGAATCGATACGAACAAACAGAGTAAATTATATGAATCGGCCAAACTTCAAACGTGAACGTAGTTCGGATGTACACGTTAACTCACCAAAACAACAAAGAGTTTTCCACACCGAACAACAGGATGAGAAGTTATACGAAGAGTACGTCGAAGAAAATGGTGAATTAGAAGAGCAACCAGAAGATGAGGAGGAATTCGAATTAAATTTTACGGAAGAAGCCTCTCTAGCATACCTTACTTAGAGTACGTCTGCCAAAATAACAAAATCTTAAAGTTCCTCATCGACACAGGTGCTAATAAAAATTTTATTAGGAAGGAACTAGCTAAAGACGCACAACCTCTAAAAAAGCCATTCTTTATAAAATCAGCTGCGGGTGATGTATTAATCAAACATAAAATCACCGCACCAATTTTTAAGAAATTCGGTAATGACATCGCAACCGATTTCTTTGTTTTGCCTGGATTAACCACATTTGATGGAATAATCGGTGACGATACTCTGAGGAAACTAGAAGCCGTAATCGACCGAAAGAGGAATGTGATCACAATATCACCAGGAATAGACATTCCTCTGAAAAATAAAACATCAAAGCAAGTAAATAACATCGAAATACGAGACCAACATTTGGACGAAGCAAGTAAGGCGAACCTACGATCGATAATCAACAAGTTCAAACCATTATTCGGTTCAATTCACGATACACAAACCATCGAAACCAGTGTAAGGGCTGGGATAAAGAACACGTCGGATAAAGCTGTATATACAAAAATTAGAGAGGATAAGCTTTTTGATAAATTGGCTAAAGAAAATCTTCAAGTCAACATTATCAATATGGAATCCCTGGAGCTGCATTAAATAGCCTTCGAACATCTGAAGGAAATCTGTCATCATCAAGCAGCTGAACAATACCAACTCCGAAGGAAGAACCCATATCAAGAGCAATACTAAATATGGTTCATTTCTTTACAGCTTGTGCCTTTGGACTATGGCAAAGTCCTTAAACATCTACCATTACGACACCCCGATAATTTCTGTGAGAGAAGGGAATGGAAACATAATCAGTGGAAACTTCAAGATAATCCACCAAATTGACCTTAGCTGCTACGAGGATATCCTGTCCAGATTACAATCAGAAATAAAAGACATCAGTCCAGCTAGCATCTATAAACCATAGCTAGCGTACCAGATCAGCGAAATCAGCAAACTACTGGAAGAACTCAAGAACCACAAACAAAAAACTAAGCGTTCAATCAATTGGATTGGGTCAGCTTGGAAGTGGATTGCTGGTTCACCGGATGCAACTGACTGGGATACCATACTTAACAGTCAGAATAGGATAATAGAAAATAACAACGAGCAGTACAAAATTAACACAGCCATTACCCAGAAGATTCAACAAATTCTCAAACAACACAACGAAATCCTGCTACACCTAGATGGAAATATAGATGAGCTATTCCAACAAACGATGTTCAACCGCCTTCAATTGCTAAAGGAGGAAGTGAAAGAAATAGTAAGGGCAGCCCAACTAGCCAAAGGGGGGATAATTAATTCAAATCTATTGGATAAAGAGGAAATCAGTCGATTAGTGAGTGAAATAGAAACCCTACCATACTATAATGAGATAGAAGCCATAGAACACGCTGAGCCAACTATGCTAATGAAGAACTCAATAATTCTTTACGTCATCTCCATACCAAAAATAACCGGAGAGGAATTTCATCACGTAAAGTTAAGATCTACCATTAAGAACAATAAACAGATTCATTTAGAATATAATGAAATTCTAATTAATCAACACAAAGTATATGGAATAATTAATAGGTGCAAGAGTAGAAGAGAAGTCACCATATGTGGACTTAACCAAATACAAGAACTAAAGGAAGACCACTGCATAAGCCAATTAATGAAAGGACTCAACGCAGGATGTGAATTCTCATTTAACGAAAAAGAAGTAATTGAATCCGTAAATGAGAACACCATATTTTTAAGTAATTTCAACGGTACAGTAACACAGAATGGGTCAGACAAACAGTTAGAGGGAAACTTCTTGATCCAGTACCACAATGAAACATTGGAAATAAAGGGATGGACTTTCACCAATAAGGAGATAAAAACATCGCAAATTCTCCCACCCATGCTGCAAACGAATATTACACAGAGAGGGGTGAAGCTTAACTTGGAGTATCTTCATAATCTACATCAAAGAAACATAGGGCTACTAGACAAGCTCGCCATTGATTACCGAACAAATAACGCAACAGACCTTGGGATCATAATAACAGTTACAATACTAATTATTATCTGCATCGCACGAGCGGGATATAGGAAACGGAGGAAAACTGTCTGGCTTCCGAAAGAATGCAATACAAATCACGCAGCGACACCATCAGGAATACAACCAATCCAATTAAACTTCTAATCCACGGGTCGAGGATTTTTAAAGGGGGAGAAGTTAAGCACATCATACAGCCATGTCAGCTAGTTACACCACATGCATTTCATGGGAAATCGCATCAACGTGGAATGTGCATCTTTCAACACTTTTCAACATCTCAAATTACTTTTTATATAAAATATTCTAGATAATCAAAAATGTAAATGCGCGTGTACAAAGTACACTAGCATATTTATCATAACGTAAATTTACATATCAGCAATATTTTCACTATATAAATAAAATCTAAAATGTAAACTGGTTAGATATAAGTTGGTAATAAAATAAACCGGACATAGTCCGAAAAAATAATTTTTTTAAGTAAACTTTTCCAAGTTCACCTTAACTTATATATATATATACATATATATATATATATATATATATATATATATATATATATATATATATATATATATATATATATATATATATATATATATATATATATATATATATATATATAAATATCTTTAGGACAATTAGAAAAAATCGTGTAACCATCTCAAAACCACATAGCCTTAAACCTTAAATTTTGGTGAAATAAAGCTTTTTGAATCAAAACTCGCCGTTTTCGGTAAAATTTAAAAAAATAAAATGAAAAAATTGTGTTTGAAACTTAATCTGCAATTTTTTTGTTTTAATTATTTTTTCATAAATGCAATGTAATTTTCTAAATATATATTTGCAAAAAACGAAAAAGCTAATACGGACTTCGGCCAAAAGTCATTGGAATCTCAAATCGTGGGAAAGGCTTAAGTATGAAGTTTTACCTCTATCAGTCGGTACGTCTGGGCTGTAAGGGTTCAACATCATTTAGTCTGCACGAGGTCAAAATTTCTCTTGATTACTAGCTATACAAAAAAAAATATTTTTTGTAAAAAACCGTAATTTCTGCTTAAATTTTGGAAAACTGCTTTGAACCGATATTGTTGAAAATTTAATTTGCAATATTTTAAATCGTATCGTTCTACTCGTAATGAAATACTTTTCAAAATATAGCAATAAACGAAAAAGCTCGTATAAAAGCTATTACTTCCGGCGGGCCGATTTCGAATAAAATTCACTGAGATCTAAGAGCTTATGGAAAAAGCTTAAGTATGAAATTTCATCCCGATCAATCAAATCGTGTGGGCCGTACAGGGCTGAATTCTTGAAAAACAGTTTTTTTTTCTCAATAAACGTCATTTTCCTTCGCAAATTTAATATAGAAAAAAGCGTAAGATTTGAGTCTTACCCCCGATCAGACAATCCACCTGGACTGTAGAGAACCAGCAACATTTAGTGGCAGCGAAATGATTTGAGGGAATGGTAAATCTGCAAAAATCTCGAGGTGCACAGTTTTTATGATTACTATACGTCGATATTTTACTAAAACAAGAAGTAACACGTAAGAGATAAAACATTTTTTTCACGCAAAATAATTACGTTAATGTTGACAAATTTCGAACTTTCATAATTTTCGAAAATATCAAAAATTCCCTTTATTTCTGGTAATAGTGGAATTCTTACTCAGCAGTTCCAGATTTTTTAGTCGATACATTTATGATGGATTGACGTCCTTACATAATTCACTGAAGACAATTCGTGAAATTGGGTTGCTCTGGTAGATGGCCAGGGATTGCTTTTAGAGGTGAGGTTGCCAAGACGTTTGAAAGTTGTTTTCGAACTTAACCTCATACTTTTAAATTTAAAAAAATCGGTTGTATCTCAGACTGCAGTGATCAAACTATATAAATATTAAAAATACTTTGAAATTATGTTCAAAGTCTGATGAGACGACCGAATTTTTTAAGTTAAGTAATTCAAAGTTCCATTTGTTCCAAATAAAGTTTAAAACTTTTTGGCAACGTCACTTTTATACTGATAACTTCTTGGATGCGAAAGCGAATGGTAAATCAACTTCGTTGTCGTTGCGGTGGCTATGAATACTTCGCTACGATTCCTTTGTTGAATGCGTTACTCGTTAAATAAACATCTTTTTCGTTGTAGGGTGTAATATTTGTGAGAGTAAAAGTTGGTATTTAATTTCATCGAACACGGTTTAATTTCATTGAAACCTTGTTCATTTAAAACGTTGGTTTTGCACGTTAGTGAAATTTGTCCTAAATCTGACTTTAAAAGCAACAATAGTACAAACTGTGTAGATCTGTTTGTAAAATATCTCGATATAACGTATTTTTCTAAAATGACTCGACAAAATGAATTTTAATACGGGCAAATTTGTATTGATCTTCCATAAATCATAGGTATGGATTTCCAAAATTTCCCGGGGAAAAACTATAATCCGCGTCTCTAATTGGCGTTTATTTAGGTCGATTTATACTTTCATATAACCTCTACTCACCCAAGAATTCGTTAGGAGTCTCTTTATTGTTATGATTTATTGTTATTACATATTTTTTTTTTATTTACTTATATTACGACTGAGCCTTGTACCCATTTAGTAATTTACATTGCATAATAAAGTATTTTAATTAGTTGGCGTAATCAAGTGATTATCCCCAGTTTCATGCAACTCCTCCTCAGATTTTTCGCCACAGAAAGTCTACTGACCTCCTGGTCGCGATAAGTATGAAACGCGTGGTTTCCAGTGGTTTGGTTCTTTGTAGTCTTCTTCTTGATGTGGTAGTTAGCATATAGCGAATGTCCAGATTTCATGCTGGTGCAGACGTTGTAGGTGTTTTGTTGCATGATGCTTAATTTCATCCGCGACAAGCTCGATCTTTAGATCTCGATGGAGGTTGTTGTTTCGAATGTACCATGGTGCATTAGCAATACATCGCAGGATTTTATTTTGAACTGCATGTATGATTTTGATGTTTATTTTCTTGGCACAACCCCAGAGTTGGCTACCATATGTCCATACAGGTTTTAGAATTTATTTGTATAGCTGCAGTTTGTTATGGATCGCTAGTTCAGATTGTCTCCCTAAGAGCCAATGCATTTTTCTAAATTTTACGTTTAGTTCTGCTCTCTTCTTTTTTATGTTTTCGTTTCATCTAAGTTTAGCATCTTAAGTCATGCCTAGATATTTAGCAGTGGTTGCATGTGGTACTACTACCGAGTATACATTATTGGTATATGTTATATGATTAACTTTCACTTGGATTGGATTGATTTTGCTTCATTTAATTTGATTCGCCATTTCTTTGTCCAATTACATATCTGGTTAGTAGGTGTCTGTAATTTACTAGAGGAGTCATTGATATTCTTTGCTGTTGCAAGTATTGCCGTGTCATCGGCAAAAGTCGCTATTCTTGTTTCTGTAGTTGGTATATCTCTAGTATATTGCTAAGAATTGGCCCAAGATACTCCCTTGTAGTACTCCTGCTGTTATTCTTTTTAGTTGGGAGTATTCATTCTCATACTTTACTCGGAAGTGCCTCTCTGATATGTATGTCGAATGCCTGTGCTACATCAAGGAATATAGTTGAGCATATTTGTTTGCTTTCTAGTTATTTCTCGATTACATCAGTAATTCGATGTACTTGTTCTATAGAATGTTTTTCCCTAAATCCAAACTGATGTGCGGGGAAAAGATTCCTTTCTTCGATAATTGGTTTTAGTCTTTTAAAAAGAACCTTTTCAAATAGTTTCGATAATGTTAGTACTAGAGAAATTGTCCTAAATCATAAAAAGTATCATAATTATTTCTGCAACTTTCCATTGTCTTGGTACATATCTTAGGCGAAATGCTGCATTAATTATATGCACTAGTTTCATCAACGTTTTCTCCGGTAGCACTTTTATTATCTGACCCGTTATAAGATCATATCCTGGAGCCTTATACGCATTCAGATTATTCTTGATTTCCCATTTTAGTTCTTTCAATGTTACAGGTGTAATTTTTATTTCATCTGTTTTATTTATCGAGGTGATATTTTCCTCTTCCGTTTGTTTGGAGTAAGGCTGGAATGTTTCTTCAAGGTGATTTGGAAACAAATCTGCTTTTTGTTTAGCATTTCGAGCTCAATTTTCATTGTTTTTAATTGGAGGAACCTGAAGTTTGGATCTTTTAAGATTCTTAGTTGCTTTCCATAATGAATAATCAGTAAATTTTTCCCCCGTTAGAGTGCTGAGGTATTTGTTAACGGACTGATTTTTAATGTCTTTTATTAGGTATTTTAATTTGTTACACAAATGGTTAAATACCCTCTTATTCTCCTTATTTTTAAGAAGTTCTCTCACTTCCTCGGGATAGTTAGTATTGCGCTTCATTTTCTTACTATTATTAGGAGTGCTTTCCCACACAGCACTTTGGATATTATGGATTAGTTTATCTAGTTCGTCTTCTATTTGGGCTGGTCCCTGTATTGGGTTCTGCAAACTAGTTCTTTCCGTTAGCTGTGTTTGGAAGAGATCCCAATTGGTTTTGAAGCTCGTTAATTTCGGGTTGCTCTCTTCCATAATAATTGTTTGGCTAAGTATCATAATAACTGGTGAATGATCTGATGATAGACTTTCACTGTTCTCTATGTGTATATAATTATGTTAATTCCCTCTTGTAATAAAGAAGTCTATAAGATCTGGAGTCTTACTGGCCAATAGGTTGGTGTACCGCCTGAGTGAAACTCTCATTTTAGTTGTTTGCCTGTTGCGAACAGTTCTTTTCCTTTAGCAGTCGTTACCCGTGATCCGCAATAGGTATCTTTTGCTTTATAGTCCCCTCCAATTAAAAAGACACTTCCTAGTGTTTTGAGAAGATTAGTATAATATGCTTGTTTGAGATTTGTATCTTCGAAGGCAGTAAGTTGCTGAGATACTAGAAGTTTTAATATTATTTATTTGTATTTTGATTGTTGTGATTTGCATAGAAAGCTTCTCGACTTTAATTTCTTCGTTATGTTTTATATAATCTTTTATGAGGATAGCTGATCCACCTCTAGCTTTGTTCACTGGATGCAGTGCATGGTGCAATTATATCCTTTTATTTAACAGAACGAAGTTTTGGTGAAGTGGGTCCTGATATAAGAAGACATATGTATATTATGCATGTTTAAAAATATATCTAGTTCTTGTATGTGATGCAATAGTCCATTTGCATTGCTGGTCGAGTGACCTTTCTCGGTGTTTCTATTTTAACTCTGAGGTTGAGGATAGCTTTTAATATTATAAATATTTTCGTTTTTTTCTTTCGAATATTTTCGATTTCAACATTTCCCTCCCTGTTTTCTCGTCTCTCTTTTCTGATGATGTTGACGGCATCAATTATTTTCAGGCCTTTGTTTTGTAAGTCCTCAATAATTTCATCTTTTGAGTAAGTTGGATGGAGACCTTTTGCCATTACTTTAATTGGTTGTTCATTTTTATCCTCGTAGGTATACCACCACTAGTGACCTTCAGAATTGAATTTGTTTGGTAGAGCTTTATAATCTTCAGGCTCTGTTGTGTTTATTTTACAAATATTACTACTGAGCGATATTACCTTGTAGTCATTTCGTACTACTTCTTTCATCAGTTTCTGAATAGTACCGTCATTTGCTATTCCTAGAATATTGATCGGGGGTGGAGCCTGTTTCTTCTTTTCTGGCGCATGCACTTTTGATGTAACTAGCATTGAGAGTTTTAATGTGAGTTTGAATTAGCTCAACTTCTGGCGATGATTCAGGTTTCCTCTTGCTTGGTTTCTTTTTTTGGTTTCTTGTTTGCTCTCTTGGAGTTCTGTTGTATCTAATTGGTTTCCTTTCAAGCTCATTTTCATCAGTGCGATATTCGTCTTGATCTGTTGTGAGTACTTAAAATGGGTTGTTCATTAATGCTGAGTTTCCTGCGTTGTTGTTTTTATTTACTGTTTCCTTTAGCATAAGGTTTTCATTCTTTAGCACGGCAACTTCATTGTTCAGCTACACAATTAATTTCTCCATTTGTTCAAATTTATTTATTAACTCCGTCTTGTTTATTATAACTTTTTGTGCACTGGGCGTGGCTTCAGAAGTTGGCTTGAAGTTTTTATACTTGATAGAAGAGGTATTTTCTTTCTCATTGTTAGGTTCATAGTGTGGTGCTCTCTGGCGGGGAATTGTAGGTGTAGAACACCACCGTGCCGAAGTACCGTACTTCTTCTACTAAAGGGCCATTTATCGCTTGTTCCGTGCTTCCAGTAGTACTAGGAAAAGCATCAGTCTGGTTGCCTACCAACAATTTCCTTTGCAATGTCGCGTTGCTCCCTCCAGAATCCGTGGAGTAGCCCGATAAATCGGGGTGGGATTTAAAATTTAAGTTCTGACCCACCTGGAGTATGTTATTGTTTATACCCGACATCTCATCTTTGTGTTGGCTATCTGCTATACTGTTCCTCTACTATGTAGAAATTGGGTACCAAAACCGTTCGTACATTGCCCTGGATGCGCCACATGGAGGCTGCCAACTAGCACTCCCACATATGATTTATGGATAATCAATACAAATTTGGCTAAACACCCTGAATCCGAAATTTGGTCCAAATAAACTTAATTATAACTTATATAGGGCCTAGTCGCATTTTAAAATATACGTTACTTTGCATGCTGGTTTATATGAGATTTCCTGAAGGACTCAGAAAATTGTACGTTCAATTTTTAGTACTCAAAGGCAAATTTGTCTGACCTGACACAAAAACTCTAATTTTATCCTAACTAAACTGGGATTAAATATTTCTATACGTAAGAAATATTTCATTAATATTTATTTAATTTTTGTTTTCATTTTCTATTTGTTTCTCAGAATATTAGGTAATATCAATTTTGCGTGCATTAGTACGTAAAAATAAATCAATCAATGGTTTAATCGGTTTATCCGAATTTACTATATTATACTAACTACCACATTTAAATATTATTAGGATTTAGGACAAAATTCACTATTTTGTGCATTATAGTGAAATTTGTCCTAAAACAATCCTATTTTTTTTACCACAGTTTAGGACAAACTGCATGCGAATGGTTTTGCCCTAATAGTAAGCATTTGGTATGAATCTCTCGTATAAATTAAGTAGACCCATCAAAGAGCGCAGTTCTTTGATGTTGGTTAGTGAGCTGGCATTAATGATAGCGTCCAATTTATCCTGTGTTGGATAAATTAAGTATTTGTTAATTGTTAATTAAGTATTAATTAAGTATTTTCACATTTGAAATCACGTTGGTGGTTACATAAATTAGTTTCGTCAAAATGCTCTATGCGACTGTTTCCCATTGCAAAATCTAAATTATAAAATAATCGAGGGCAAAATTATTTAATGAAAAAATTAAAAATATAATTGAGTGCCCCCCCCCCCCCCCCAACTTCAAACCAGGATATTTATTTGTGTAGTACTCGTACACCGACAAAAAAATTTATTTAATTGATTTTTATTTTTTTATGAGCTGTAGAATAAAATGCTTAATTGTTGTTCTAGTCTTGTAACGAGACATTAGGGGCTTCAATGTGCTTTTTGTGCACACAAACTGGGTTTATTAAACCAACAAAAAAATTGATTATCTCAAATGGTTCATCAACCAGAGTTATAATTATAATGATTATTATTATTATTACTGCAATCATGATGATAAAATTTATGATTCACTTAAGTAATTTCATGAAAAGTCAATAAAATAAACGAAATTATCTCAATTAGTTCATAAAATTGTGTCTGGAATGGAAGAAGTTTTTGTGATTTAGCTTCATATTTTTAAGTAGAAATTTCTTTCGTTGCCATAAAAAACACAATTCAGTTTATCACAAATAAAATATCAAATTGGTTCAGTACACGACATTACCCCATTCTACTTGGTTGGATATTTTACTGCTGCACCGCGGTTTTATAATTCTTTGTATACCATTAGCCCAGCCCCATCGTTACGACGCACGCAGCTTAAAAATATCAATTAAATTAATGCTTTTCTACAATTTTAGTTCGAAATTGACGTAAATATGTTCCCAATATAATGTTATAGATCTATTTTATGTATAATGAAAACATTAATCCTATTTTAAAACGGTTATGTACCATTAAAAATTAATGATGAGGAAAAAAGTTTTATATACCATGTACGACGATACTTTGTACGACTCGTATACAGCAACTCCTGATTCAAATAATTTTTTTTTTGCACTGTGCTCACTACATAGTATGACTATATCGTCATGTAGATATAGCTATATTGTGTATAAATAGATGTATTTGGATGTCATTTAAAATAACAACAACAACAAAACATGTTGGGAAATTAAATTACCATTAAAAGAAGGAAAAAAATTTATCGGGAAATTTTAAATTCAATTTTTATTCGTTTAATTTCACTGTTTGGATGGCAAGTACGAGTACCTGTATCCAACTTACATACGGAAGCCTATATTTTCTATTTGAAAATATAGCGTAGATAGAAAATCTCATGCATGTAATGTGAAATATGTTTTCAATATTCGATTAAATAAAATTAAATTGTTCTTTATTGTCAAATCAATTTTAATGAGCGTAATTATTCCAAATAGGATATGCAATTGTTGAGAGTCTCATTAAAGATTAATATTTATTGCAAAACATTTTGAATAATACTTGAATAAATTTTGTGCCTATCTATAACCTCATCATATATTTACAAGATGCCAAAATTTTTACATTCTGCAGGTACAAAGCTAATATTAATCTGTTTAAGTGAAAATTCCAATTAAATATTTTTAATAATAATTTGAATATTATGTATGAAATTCTAATTTCTACTCGAAAGGGGGCAAACATAGTTATTTTCTAATTGAATTTATCGATAAAAATCATATTGATTTTAATATTATTTCTTATTTTTAATTGGATTTTTAATAACATTCTGATTTAAAAAAATATTCAAAAATAAAATGTGTTGATAAAGATGATAAAATCAATAATATGCAGTGGATTGATGGTAAAGACGAGCGAATTGGTGTTAACTCGTATATCCAATTAGTAAACTTGATACAATCAAAAAATAGCATTGAATAGTTTAATCAGGAACAGGCCATACAATTTCAAACAATTTGTTTTAAAAATTATTTTTATTAAATTGGAATGCAATAACGGGGGGGGGGGGAGGGGGATGATTTTAGAGTCACCCACAATTGAAAAAAAAATCGTTTTTACAAATAGAGAACTGTTTGTCCTATAACTTGTTTAACTAGTTATATATGGAATTAATTTATCCTGAATTTGTATGGGAGAAAATTACAGTTATTTCTAAATTTGTCACACAAATCAATCTCAAAAATAACATCACATAGTCCAAGAGTAAAAAAGAAACTCAAAACTACTGTCAAAATAGCTGTAAAACATTGATCACCTTCTGACGATCATTAGAAAATCTAACAGATGTTTTGATAAGCCTAATCAATTATCCAACTCTATGCAGTAGCCAACTTGAGGACGTACCGGTATAGGTCTGGCTTACGTAGAACTATCTGTGTATTGCATAGCTCCATCCCAGCTTTACAGTACTCACATGAAAGATCGGTCGGCCCCTGAGATCATGAATTTGTTCATTTTCGTCACCTGTTGTGATCAGATGAGGAAACATCTCTTTTGCACGCTGCCCCTACCGGGATTCCAAGCTGGTACCTCTCGATACAAATGCCAAAGCTTAGGATTTTATATCTAGGATTTTATATCAGAGAAAAAATATTTACTTTTGTTTAAAATCGTAATTTCCATTTCGGATGGCATAATAGTTCCCTGCATAGCTGATCCGCATCTTTTGTAATTCATCTTTGAAAGTTAGGATGCTAAGGTCTTTCTGAAGAAATACGAGAGTGAATAAATGCACAATACATTATTCTCAATATACATATTTGGGCACGTAATAAGAAAGTTTTGTTGACAAGGCCTACCAAAGGAGCCACTTTACTACTTATTGTTTTTATGTGTTCGTCCCAAGACATACGAGAATCAAATGTTACCCCCAAGTATTTAAAATAGTCCAAAGTATTCAAGTAAAATATTCATGTCTTGTTCCATACTATAAGTTATTGAGTGTGGGTAGCTAGTCTCATAGAAAACGGTAGTATCATCAGCAAAAATACGTGCATAGTCAATCAAGGGCAAATTTCAGATATCATTAATAAAAATGAAGAACAATAATGGTCCTAAAACGCTGCCTTAAGGGACTCCACAGGTCACAGTCAGAGTATTACTAGTCGTGTCCTTAATTTTGACATAGCTATTGCTGACGGTTATTTAAGTAACTTTTAATTAATTTGTAGGACTCCACCCGAAATTCGTAGCAGTATAATTTATCAAGAAGCAACTTTTGGTCAACAGTATCAAATGCTTTTTTAAGATGAAAAAATAATGCTCCTACATATTTTTGACTATCAAATGAGTTTTATATCGTGTTTGAAATCTCCACAAGAGTTTGTTCAGTATCAGAGCCTTCCCTAATACAATAATGAGACGCATAGAAAAATTTTGAATCATTTAAGAAACTCCTGAAATGAGTGTTAATAACTTTTTCAAAAACCTCATCAAATAAAATCGCTTTTAAAAACAGGAAAGACCTTAGCAATTTTTTACAATATCCGGATATAAACCAGTCTCAAATACTTTATTAATCATTCTAGCAAGAAGGATCGAAAAAAAGAGAAACATTACGTTTTAAGACCGTACTTATATACTGCTGAATTCGGATTAGAATGTATTGTATTAAATTTGTGTATATATCTTTTCCAATTGGAAGTATTTCCCAGAGAATTTCCTATATTAACAAAGTAATTTTTAAATACATTAACTATATTAGTGACATTAGTAAATTTACAATTATTACATACTATGGTTTCATTATAGGATTTAGAATTATTACTGTTTTAATATTTGATTAATATTTTTTCACAAGTTTTTCTGGCTTACATTGAGCGCTTTCAGGACACCCAACAGTTTCGAACATGTTGAGTGAAATGGAAGCCAACGTTATGAAAATGTTTAGCGCTATGAAATTTTCTAATCAAATTGGCGATGATTTCACTAATTATTATAGGGGTCCTGAAAGCGCCCATTGCTAAACATATTTTCAAAATAACGTTTCTTGGCCAAATACTTCTCAGACAATATTTTTCTGTTAACGTAATGTAGTAGGTTTTATTTACAATACTATAAGGGTACAATTTATACTTTTATAAAATTCTATTTCGTTTCCCAATAAGCTAAATGCCACCCAGGCACAAGAATTGTTCTTTAATTTAGCAACAACACTTTTCTTAACCGTATGAATTACTATTAAATAATTGTATTTTCAATAATTAATTTTAACGTTGTTTCTGGGTCAGCCAAATCAAATTTAGTGGTGTTAAGGAAGTCTTCAAATTTTATATCAACCTTACCAATAATTTTTTGTTCTAATTTTTGCCGAATGAATTTTTCTTTTAAAAAAAACAGATGCAAAAATAAAGTTATGGTCACTTATTTCAATAAAAATTGTGATATTATGAACAGCCTTATTGCTAGAGAAACTGCACACTAACTGATCCAAAATATTTATACTGGCAGATCTTGTAGCAAATGCACTGGCGACAATCATCGCAGAACTCATTAAAATATTTTTGTAATAACAACATATAAATAAACCGATAACTCGAATATACAGTACTGAGTTTTTGTTAAATTTTGTAATGTATAACATGTATTGTTAATAGAGATTATTTTAACGTCACCGTCAAAGTATTGACAAATCTTTATTCTATTAACACCTTCATTTATATCGTCTAACAAGAGTAAACAGTTTCATCATGGTAAACTGTGCTAAGTATCGGAAAGTAATTGCGGCTAATAAACTACAAAACCGGTGTCATCAGTGCAACTTATTTTATCATCCAAACTGTGATGATACTCTTAAGAATAATGTGGTGGATATTGAAGCTAACATTTTAAAATTCCAGTGTACCTCGTGTACAGGTGGCTTAACAAGTGCAACTCAGGGCAATGATATGTTCAACGATGTTACAGATTCCAAGTGGGCTACTCTGAAGAATGAAACAGCAGTAATGCAAATCAAACAAAGTGAATTGTCTGATTCACTTTTTAAAATTGCGAAACAATGCGATGATTTTATGAGACTCGAAAATCAAATCATTAGTAACACTACCAACATCGAGTCAATCATGAACGAGAACGCTACTATTAAATCACAGCTATCTGCAGTTTCTAAGAAATGTCACTATTTGGAACAACAAGTAAATGGAACTAAAGTATTAATTTACGGTGTGCATTCTGAACCCTAATGTTAATTTATTGGAACTACTTGAGCATCTATGCAAGATTCTAGATTTCAACTATGATGTATCTAATGTCCTAAACATTTTTCGAATTAAATCTTGGTCCAAGAATAAGCCAGTTGTTATAGACTGGAATAGCTGTCTATTACAACACAAATTTTTAACAGCTGCTAGACTCAAGATAACGGTAACGTCTAAACTAAACTTATATGACATTAACTGCAGTTTGATCATAACAGATTACTATTACCTGCCAGCAAAGCATTATTATATGAAGCGAAACAATTGTTGCAATCAACCACTCATCAATACAAATTCGTATGGGCCAATCATGGAATTATTTATGCTAAGAAGGATGAAAACAGTGAAGTTATTTAAATACTTTCGCCGGGTGGCTTAATAATTTATAAGCATTAATATTATCATTCTTTCTTTTTTATTTGTCAGTTTGATCAATTGTATTTTTATTATTATTAATTACTATAATTAATTTTTCTTATTCTTATTACTATTATTTTCATTGATATTATTTTTTACTCACAATTTTTTTTTTTTGCTTTCTTTGTAGTTGGTATAATATAGTTACATAAATGGAATTTTATTATAAGAACTGCCGTGGTCTTAAATCAAAATTATCTAACTTGAAGTTGAATATTTCTGCAAACAATTATGATGTGATTTGCCTAACTGAAACGTGGCTTAACGCAAATATCAACGATCATGAATTTGTTGACGATCGCTATATTATATTCCGTAAAGACCGTAACCTTTCCTTGCTTGGTCTAGGTGATGGAGGTGGATCGTTAATTGCTATTAAGAAAACGTTTGTTGTTAGTGAGATTAGTGGTCTTAACTCGGCCTATGACGATATTTGGTTAAAAATTAGTTTACGTAACGGCAAGATTTTAATTTTATGTGTAATTTATTTTCCACCACGATACACCAAATTCGATAACTATAAATCCTTTTGTGATCATCTGTCTAATTTTATGCTTAATTCGCCGACTAATTATAACTTTTTAGTAATCTGTGATTTCAATTTACCGTGTAAATCCTGGGAGAAAGATAACGTATCTTATGCTATTTCTTCTGAAGATAGAGCAGCTCAGTATCTTATTGATACAGTTACGCTTGTCAAGCTTTATCAACACAACCATGTGACTAACTGTAATAATAGATTATAAGACCTCATATTCTCCAACGTATGCAATAGTTCGTTAAAAGTTAATCATGCTCGGGATTATCTCTCTAAGGTGGACAATTATCATCCACCAGTTGTTATCAGTCTAGTTAACCTCTCCTTCAAAAAATTGCCATATAATACTTGTTTATACACCAATGTTAAAAATTTAAACTATGAACGTATCCGAGAGGAACTACCTACGTTTAACTGGACTAAGGTACATATTTGCTAACTCACAATTGGATGTTGAGAATGCAGTCGATATTCTATACACCACACTGGGTAGATATTTGGAAACTGAAACTATTAAATAGAAAGTCTTATCTAAATTTACAATATGGTATTCGTCAAAATTAATAAATCTCATTCGAAACAAACACAAGTACCATAAACTGTTTAAAACTTATAAAAATTCAACTGACTATGCAATCTTTTCCAACCTTCGCAGATCGGTCAAATTGGAAATATGTAAATGTTATTCTGAATTTCTAAAAAATACTGAACAAAACTTAAAACGTAATCCTAAGCTTCTTTGGAATTTTTCACAAGCACTGTCTTCAAAATCATGTTATCCTGGGACCATGAAGTTTGGAGCCAGTGAATCCCATGACAGTAATATAATTTACAATTTTTTTGCTGAGTACTTCGATTCCATTTTTATACCCAGTTCTACCTCGCCGGACAGTTCCACTGACGTACACAGATCGGATACTCCGTTAACTAGAATAACGTATTTTTCATCGCAAGATGTTTTAGGTATTCTAGAGTCATTAGATGTTAACAAAGGCTCGGGTCCAGACAACATATCTAACTATTTTATTTCTCAGTTGAAAGAGGTACTAGCCGACCCACTATCTATCATCTTCAATATCTCTTTAAACTCTGCTGTATTTCCAGCTAGGTGGAAAACCGCGTTTCTTGTTCCAATATTTAATAAAGGTGATAAAATTTGCATAGAAAATTATAGACCAATATCTCTATTAAACGCGTTTAGCAAAATCTTTGAGAAGTTAGTCTACGGATTATTATTTAACGAAGTTAGAAATTTCATAAACATAGTACAACACAGTTTTTATGAAAAACGTTCAGTTTTGAGCAACCTCCTTGAGTTTTCTGCTTATATGCTTTTGAGAAAGTCGATAAAGGCTGTCAATTGGACTGTATCTATACTGATTTCCAAAAAGCATTTGATACTGTATCTCATGAAATCTTAATTGACAAATGTTTCAAAATTGGCATTTCTCCACCCATTAGTAAGTGGTTAGCATCTTATCTGAAAAATAGAGTACTAGAACTATTGTAGCTAGTTCTGGTGTTCCACAGGGGTCTACTCTAGGACCTTCACTTTTCATAATTTTCATTAACGATCTATCTCGTGCGCTTGTTTGTCCCCACCTATTCTATGCTGATGACTTAAAAATCTACTCAAGGATCATGAACTCTAACGATTGCTATCGATTGCAGACTGACATGCGAACATTGAGCTCATGGTGTGTGACTAATAACTTAAATCTAACCATTCAGAAATGTGTTGTAATGACATATTCTACGAAAAATAACCCTGTTCTATTTGACTATTACATCTCGGACATAAGATTGTCTAGAGCCAATCATATTACTGACTTAGGAGTTACTTTTGACTCTAAATTATCATTTGACAAACACATTGATCAGATCTGTTCTAAAGCTCACAAAATTCTCGGCTATATATTTCGCATCGGTAAAGATTTTCATGACCCAGCGGTGTTCATAATACTTTTTAACTGTCTAATTAGGAGTGTCCTCGAGTATGCAACTCAAATTAGGAATCCATTTTATGATAAATATATTGACCAATTAGAACGGATTCAAATAAAGTTTACAAGATTCTTGGTATATAAATCTATCCCGCATTCAGGCAATATTATGTACGGCACAAGGATGAAAATTTTTAGTATGGTCAGTCTGGAAAACAGGAGACGTGCACATGATGAGTTACTTTTATACAAAACAATAAATTTTAAAATCGAAACATCTGCCTTATCATCGTTGAATTTGTATGTTCCTGCTTATAGGACGAGAAACCATCAATTATTTCTTCCAATACATTCGCGTACTAATCTTGGATCTTCAAACTTGCTTACCAGAATGCAAAGTGGTCATAACGAACTTTTCTTCTCCTTGGACTTGTCATTGTCAATGAAGCAATACAGATCTGGGGTTTATCATTGTCTAACACAAAATCAGTATTAATTGCTCTTGTACATATTAGTTGCTTTGCCTCAGTGTTGCACTGGTTTTTTATTGTCCTAATTGTTTGATCGAGGTATTTCAACTTCTTTAATCACACGCACTTAGTATCGATATTAGATAACCAAAAATGGTTAGTGGCTTCCATATATGTATTTTAAGCGGTCCACTATTAACTTAATTTTAACTTCATTTTCACTTGACTAACTTTCAAACTTTCAATTTGACCAATTTCAATTTGTTTTCGAGTAAAAACTAATTTTTAATTTTTTATATTTTGTATCTCGTAGTATTATAATTATTATTCTTATTATTTTGTATATTTATATTTTTTATTATTATATTTCTTAGCTTTGTTTGTAAATAGAGGCGACGCGAAATTGGGCTTTGTCTGTGCGTCGCCCAATTGGAATTCTTAAATAAATAAATAAATATATCCAAGTTTTTATTTACAGGTATATTTATGTCACCGACAATAATTGTATCAATATTATTTAGATCTAAGCCGTCTAAAAATCTTAAAAATAAGTCGACATCTGAATTTGGTGGTTTGTAGAAGGCCCAAATTTTGATTGAGGAAACTCAGGAAGATCATTGTTTATAAAATGAAATAGAAAAAACCCCCTCCAACCATTCTTTCTTCACGACATGAGAATAGACTTAATACACCTTAATAGAAATGGCGTTAATACTCTGAACCTAGGTTTCTCCAAGCACAATCATATCTATATCCTCCTTCAATCGTTCACTAAAGGCAAGAACATCATCAAACGTATCGATTTTATTCATGCCTCGCATATTATACTGTAGAATATTTAAGTCCCTCGTCTTAAAAACGAGACAATTTTTATTCAATGAACACTCATCGTTCCCATCAACAACCAGGAAATAACTGTTTGTGAAATTCTCCATACGTCCATCCATACGACCAAATTGTTTAATAGTTGTGTTATACAGGAGACGGATATTTATCCATCAACCAGTGCATTTTATCGACTTTTAATTTGATATCGTGTCGTTTCATTTCAATATGTTTTCGTAAATTTAACAATCGGTCTATCATCGTAGCCTAGGTATTTTGATCCATTTGATTGAGTTTGATTGAGATATTCCGTTCTTTGTGACAGGCGGACACGTAAGACTATTTAATGTGAATGTTCCTTGGATGATATCTAATGTCCCTTCATTGATCTTTATCTTCCATTTCCTTCTTTACCCATATTTCGATGTCATAGTTATGTTTTTACAGAGGTAGGTTCGAACGACGTTTGTAGATTTTATGGATATACATACGATTGCCTGCCATCTTTCAAAGTAGACGTGATATTTTGCACAGACATTGGTAGGTCTGAAGTAAAAATTAAATATAACATCGTGCCAAACACACTTCCTTGTGCTACTCCTGCCAAAATGTTTTCCTCGACCGATTTAGAGGTATTGTATTTGACATGATATATGCGATTTGACATACCATATGGGCTATTTAACTTCATATGTTGGTAAATTTCCGGCAATTTAAGATTAATTTTATGATTCAGGTCCTCTAACCAAACTTTATCGAGGTTCTTTTTCACTTCGTATGTTGATCTTATTTCTGTAGCTACTACGTGCTCGCCTCTGAAACCATGATGATTAGGGATGATATTTCGTAGTTCTTTTTTAATATTTTCGATTATAGTTTTTTCGACTACTTTCGAGTTGATTGATAGTATGCTTTTTGGTTTATATAACGAGACCGGTGCCGATCCTTGCCAGGCTTCAGGATCATTTTTATACTTGACAGTTTCCAACACTCGCGGATTTATCCTGATTCAAAAATTCAGTTGAATATTTGAGCCAGTCATCCAAAGACACACTCAGGCAGTTGTTTAAACAATTCACCTGTAATACGATCATACCCAGGGGCTTTCCTTAATTGAAGTTGATGTGCAATAATAAACTTTACTAGTGGTTTCTTTATCTAAATTTCCTCTCATGTCTGATTGCTACATCTTCTGTTTGAACCACTGATAATCCAAGGTTTGGAGTGAATGCACTTTCAAGGTGATCACTTCTAGCCCATTTATCGTTAGAAAGACGAATTGGGGGTTGCTCAGGCCGTTTAAAGTATTTAGTGGCCTTATGTGTGCCACTAGTTTGTGTCCGAATGGGAATGTAACTATTTAAGCCAGTTTTGCATGCAAGATGGATTTTGTTTCTTTGTAGTAATCTTTGTAATTTTCTGTTCGTTTGGTTAAAGTTGTGTTTTGTTCGTTAAACAATTAAACATTCTTTATTTCGCGACTTTCCTCCGTTAGCATTTTTTCTATTTCAGCGGATGTTGTGGAGTACCTTGTATATTTGCTCTTTAGTTTAGGCGAGACTGAAATAACTGCGTTGACCAGTAAATAGTTAAAGTTTTCCATATCAATGTTTATATCGTTAGCCGTCTGCAGTGCAGACGTCAAGTCGATATGCGAACTGAAGTGCATCTTGAATTTCAACCAGTTAATGAAAGTGTTCGTTAGATCATTGTTTGTAGAACATGGCTTTTGGTCAGTCCAGTAATGTAGTTAGATCGTTGAGTGGTCAGAAAATAATTATAAAAGTGCTTTAGTCTGGATTATTTCTCGGTTGATTTGATCTGTGACTGCAAAATCAAGGACGTCTGGAATTTTTCGACGGTCAGTAGGACAATAAGTTTGATGACCACACAGTCAGTTTTGAACTCGAGTAGGTGTGGTTGGCATTAAAATCATCGCAACTATGAATGCGAAAATTTTTTTGTAGATCATCTTCTTGTAGATACATTTGTAGAAAGTATCTTGTAGATATTCGAGGCGTTATTATTTGGAGGGCATATATTGATGAAATGACTAAACTTTTTTTATCGAACGGGTAACGAAATGATTTCAGAAAAATTAAATGGGTTTCAGAAAGCAGCATAAGATCATTTTCGTGTTTTACTAGGTAAAGTTGTAATTCGAGTTTGTACTGGCTTATACCGTTTGCGTTCCAGAAGCATATCCTCGGATTATTTATCGGAAGCATTCTAGCTTCTGGATAATATTTGCTTGATTTTGTAGCATTGCTTGTAGCATATTTCACATTGTTGTTGAAGCCTAAAAAATAAAAACAAAAAAACCACAAAGAACCAGAACATCAAATAAAAGACAGCAGAAAATATTTATCTGAGACAACCGTGAACTTCTTGCCCAAGTAAATCATCATTATGTTGCACGGAATTTACCCGTAAGGAAAATTTAGATTATTAAGTTTGCATTATAGACGCTGGTCGAAGCCGCCCTGAACGTAAGGAGCAAATGCTTCAGGATTTGCCATGAGTATTTCCCCCTCAATGTAGCAAAACCCTATTACGCCCTTATACTTGCGGAGTTTTATTTCTAACGTTACTCAGGGTTTAGCGCGAGGAGCTTGTATAACAAGCACCAACAAGCTGGGCCGATATTTTTGCAAATTAAATTTGGAATCGTTTAGTTCTTAATAGTTTTTCTTGTAAATGATATACTTTTCAAGATTTTTGCAAAAAAAAAAAAAGCTCACAGGGAGGCTCCGGCCATTTCCGGTTTTCCCATTTCAGCCAAAAAGCTTGATACGGAGAGGGGGCTGTAGAGAGATGATAGGCATTTAGTCTGCACCAGAAGCTAGAACCGAAATTGTGTTGTAGCGAAATTGAAAAACAAGACTTGTCTATAGATGACGGATGACTTGTGGAAACTTGTTAAGCAACGTAACAAAATTTTGAAATTTTTTAAGTTAAATACCAATAATATTGATATCAAAATTAAACTGAAACAAATTAATAGAAAAATTATTTCAAAGAAATATTTTGCAAAGAAATTAGCAAATTTGTTTCATAATATTCATCAAAAGGTATTATAGACAAATATTAATTAGTTGTTCGACAGGGACATGTAGAAATCGCTCATACGAACTATCAAATTGCAAGATAAAGATTACAGTGAGACTACTGACATTGATAATTTATTTAATACTTATTTTATTATCGGTAAAACAATAAATCAATAAATTTCCAACTATACGTCCTACCATAACTCAGTTCTACTTTCTTCCACAACCTCAGCTGAGATTTTTAATATATGTAATTAGTTCATTGGATAATGGCAAAGGTGGTGGGCCAGATAATATCGGTAATAAAGTATAGATCCGTAATAAAGTATAGTTCTTTACAGATTTTTTGTGTTATATCATCAATATTAGTTTGGTTTCAAAGTATTGGCCATTTTCAACATTATCAGTGTTCGTTAAAATTATTGAGAAAGACATTGTTACTCGATTGATGGGCTTTTTATAATAGTCAATTTTTTCTTTTCTTATCAACACGGGTTTAGGAAGGGCACTGTTACTGAAGTGGCTTTGGTTGAAATGAGAAACTTGTTCTACAGTACTTTGAAAGGGCTGAATATGTCGGCGCGTTTATTCTGGATTAACAAAAAAGGCTTTCGAAACCATTGATCCTTGAAAATTATACTGCTCTGGAATTCGTGGGTTGGTATAAATATAATTGAACATTACCTAAAAGAGCGACAGAAATTTGTTATAATAGATATGATTTCTAGTGATATGTTAGATGTAGAATATGGTGTTCCTCAAGGTAGTGTCTGGAGTCTTTTAGTTTTCCTCATATTTATTAACGACATGCCAAGGATACTGATGGTACACAAAATCCGTATTTTTTTAGGTGATACAGCATTATTTTATGAGACAAAGGATCCCAGCACTAGTGTTATTTGAAATGAAATGAAATCATATTTCATAGATTTCACTTAATTTAATCGAAACAAAATACATGCGTATGCGGTTTGCACACAATTCCACACTTTTCTTGTATGTATTAGTTTCACACTGTTAAATCCAAAGCCAATTAGAAAACATGGCCATTCCAATTGGATTTTAGTTCTAAAACATAATCTAATTGTAGTTTTGTACATGTTAACTTAAATTTTCTTTGTACGATTTAACAAATTAAATTAAAGTTATATTTGGCGGAACGAAAAATATTGTATTTATAAAGTATATTTCTTTTTAAATAAAGTACATTAAGATTCATTTAAGATTTATTCTATTTTACTTTTGTCAAATAAGTATTTGACAAAAACTTAACTTAACTGATATAATATTTAATATACTTTAAATTTATTGATACAATCAGGCCAAATTATAAATTAATTTGGCCTTGTAATATAATAAATAAATTTTATTATGTTGGCCGCTGGCCATTTTCTACTAAAAAAATTTGTTACAAATTTGCTGATCTCACAAAAAATTCGTTACAAATTTGCTGATCTGGTTAGGAAGTGGCAATCACGCTGGCTGGATGATCAATTTAGTAACCTCTTAGAAGTGCTTACGGAACCTGAGTCCAAATCTCTGGGAAGTTGTGTTAATGGCCGTTTACCATTTTCGTCCAAACTCAAATTATGAATAAAAAAATTCGTTGCAAATTTGCTGATCTAGTTAGGAAGTAGCAATTAGGCTAGCTGGATGATCAATTTAGTAGCCTATTAGAAGTGCTTACGGAACCTGAGTCCAAATCTCTGGTTGTTCTCACCGAAACAATTGTGTATTTTAGTAAAAATAAAATCTGAAGTTAAATTAAAAATTGAATTTGTTTTAATAATGAAATGTGCGAATATTAATTTATTACGATGATGGTTCACTGGTGCGTGTGACTTCTGATGCAATGATATTCTTAATCTTGGCAATATCGTTTCGTGACTGGATCTGGTAGACTTTTGTTCCATCCGATTTACGAAAAAATATATTTGTGTCGCTTACCCATAGGTACTTCCAGTTGTGTTGTCTTTTAAGTTGAACTGCCTCATGATACAAAAACTTTTGGAATGGTGTTAAGTGATGTCGAATAAATATTGGTTTATTCTTTACAGCTTCTGAAGTGTATCCAATTTCACCAGCTGCCAGATACTTGTTTTTGCGCTTCTCACGAAACAATGCTTGCTTTGCAGAACAATTTGTGAAGGTGATGAGGATGTTATAATCATTC
Organism: Nephrotoma appendiculata; assembly: GCA_947310385.1. Taxonomy (NCBI): domain Eukaryota; kingdom Metazoa; phylum Arthropoda; class Insecta; order Diptera; family Tipulidae; genus Nephrotoma; species Nephrotoma appendiculata. Next base: position 239,265,062 of record OX371223.1, on the reverse strand, counting down.
CGATTTAGCATGATGCTCTTTGTTATTGAGTGATCCCTTTACCTGCTGACTGACGTACTGGGTTGTTTCAATATTGTGCTCGATTTCTTCCAAATTATGCTTTTTGAGCATTCTGTTAACAACGTATTTTGCTGGTTGATTCTTGTCGGGTAGCCCCCATTATACCATCATTTTGAAGATGTGCTTGTGAGCTTTTGTACATTGCAGCTTCCATGTTATATACTTCGTTCGATAACAAGCGGTTACTTTTTTCAGGATTTCGATTTCATTGGACAGCTCTTTATTGATACCTTTCAGCTCAGTGATGTCTTGTTGATTTTTATCAAATTTCGATGATAAGTATTCTTGACTTTTAAACACTTGATCTATTCTTTGATGTAAGACCTTAAACTGTTCATTAAATGATTTTGAAATTTCGTCCAGCTTAGCAATGGTTGATACTGTTTGGTGAGATGTATTCGCAGGCGTATCATTCTTCCTCCCGCCGATTTTGGAACTGCATTCATTGGAACAAGTCCATTTGTTATTAGATGCTGCTCTAGGTAGTAATATGTTCGCCGTAGAGCTCTTTGCATGCTGGATGAAAACACTTTCCACAATTCGAGCATTCAAAAACAGACTGCTTCTTATCAATAGTATTTACACAGATAGCACATTCTAGATTTTCCGGATAGTTCGGATTACTTTCTGCTGATTTATAGTATGGCATAGTAACTAATGCTCAGATACTTAATTAATTCACGAAAAATATTTAGTTTAATTAATGTTTTAATTTTATTTAATTTAATATTTCGATCACAAAAAATTTTTGCGTCTTCTTAAATGACAGTTTGACGTGTTAATTTCCCGTTCATAATAATAAAATTTATTTTGCCGTCAATATTTAAATGATGTGTTTACATTTTATAAACCTTCATACACACCAATTTAATAGTTTTTGATTTGGCCATATACATATACTGTCAATACACTAAATTTTAAAATTATAAAACCGCATTCTAGTGACATCTAGCGGATGAAAGATCAACGCTTCGTACTAAATATTTTAATGTACTAAAATATTTCGATTGGTTTCTGCGTACATGATTTATTTTAATTTCTTATCAGAATCCAGCTGGGAATACGAATTAGTATTTAAAATACAATAAAAATGTTTATTGTACAATTAAATATCCGATTGTTATATATTGGAGAGATTTGAACTCAGGTTCCGTAAGCACATCTGATAGACTGCTAAATTGATCATCCAGCCAGTCTGATTGCCACTTCCTAACCAGACCCGTAAATTTGCAACGAATTTTTTTTATCATAATTTGAGTTTGGACGAAAATGGTAAACGGCCATTAACACCCATTCCCAGAGATTTGGACTCAGGTTCCGTAAGCATTTCTAGCAGGCTAATAAATTGATCATCCAGCCAGCTTGATTGCCACTTCCTAACCAGATCAGCAAATTTGCAACGAATTTTTTTATCATAATTGGAATTTGGACAAAAATGGTAAACGGCCATTAACACCCCTTCTCAGAGATTTGGACTCAGGTTCCGTAAGCACTTCTAACAGGCTAATAAATTGGTCATCCAGCTAGTCTGATTGCCACTTCTTGACCAGATCAGCAAATTTGCAACGAATTTTTTTATTCATAATTTTAGTTTGGACGAAAATGGTAAACGGCCATTAACACCCCTTCCTAAAGATTTGGACTCAGGTTCCGTAAGCACTTCTATTAGGCTATTAAATTGATCATTTAGCCAGCCTAATTGCCACTTCCTAACCAGATCAGGAAATTTGAAACGAATTTTTTCATTCATAATTTGAGTTTGGACGAAAATGTTAAAATTAAAAAGAAATAATAAATCTAATCAGAATTCTCATGACAATATTAATTATTTATTGTACTAAAATGGTTGTAGTTTTGACTGTCTATTAAAAGGTTTGCAACTTTGATAACTTATGTATGTAAAATAATTCTTATACTTTATCAATACAAGTTTTATTAATTTATATCTCTTATTAAAATATTTAGTTCATTAAAATTAAATGAAAATGATGAAATGGTTAGATTTTGTACTTTTATGTAATTTCTAAATTCATAACAGTGTACTCCATTTACTAACACAATCAAATTCAATCAGAATCTCGTAGGAAAATAAATATTCCAATAGGATTTGTATACGTACACGTGTGGAAAAAAAATACAAAAACGGCATACGCATACAAAATACATGATTTTTCATTCGCGCTATAAAGATATTGGAATTTTGCCCCCTTTTGTTACGAATGATATTGTAATCAATAAGGAAGAATCATTCAAATGGATGTCCTGGAATGAGCATATTTCAGCTTTATCTAAAAAAAAGTGTCATTCAATGGTGTTCTGAGGAAGCTCTTATACTTTGTGCCGAGATACGCTTTAAAGATTATATACTTCTTTTTTGTACATATTCAAATGAGCTATGGTGTTATCGTTTACGGAACAGCAAGTAAGAAGTTATTGAATAGAATCAAGGTAATGGAGAATAAATGTGTGAAAGGCTCACTGAAAGCTATATGTAAACTTCCGCTGCCCTTTCATAATCTACTCTTATATGAAACTGAGTACAAAGGAATACTACCTATAGAAGTTTTATATGATTTTCAGATTGCATTATACATGTACAAAGCAATTAATATTTTTATTTTTTATTTAAAATATTAGCAGTAATATTTTAACTGTTAAATGTGGGGTTCCTCAAGGCAGTGTGTTGGGACCACTACGTTCCTGATATTTATCAATGACATCTCGAATTTGCCCTTGATTTGCAAAATTCAAAATTTTGCAGACGATACTGCAATATTTTATGAAACCAAAGTCCCTTCTACAATACAGAATAGCATGAAGCATGATATGAACATCTTACTGGAATACTTCAAATCGAATGTGATCTCATTGAATTTAAATAAAACAAAATTTATGATCTTTCATTCTCCACAAAAAAATTCCAATTGGTTTGCCATATCTTAATATAAATAACGTTGTAGTTGATAGAGTTGAATATTTCAAGTACTTAGGAGTGACCTTTGATACACACATGTCTTGGGTTGAACACATTAAATCCGTTTGTACTAAAATGGCTCCTTTAGTAGGATTGGTAAGGAAACTCTCGTATTTTGTGCCTAGTTATGTATTGAGACTGATGTACTTTGCATTTATTCATCCCAGAATTCTTTATGGAATTATTGTTTACTGAACGGCAAGTCGGAGCAGGTTAAAACCTCTTCAAATCATGCAAAACAAAAGTGTGAAAGCTTTCTTGAAGCTCCCTTTTCGATTATCATCATTGTATTTATATGAAATTGAATCCAAAGGAATTTTGCCGTTGAGTGCGTTGTATGATTACCAAGTTTCATTGTATATGTACAGGACATTAAATGTCTTCTACCTTATCTAATTTAGAATTTAGTAATAGTAATCATAAATATGGAACCAGATTTGCTAATAACATATCATGCGGATCTATTACAAACGAATTTGGACGCAGATCAATCCGATTTTCCGGTCCCTCAATTTACAACAGATTGCCTGAGTCATTGAAAACCGTAATGAATATTCATCAATCCAAGAAACAATTAAAGTTCTACTATAGAGAATTGGTAAATAATTACAGCTGTGTTGCTTTCAAAAGATTACAACAACAATTGCATTGTATTCAAGCCGATTGTTTTAGAATGTTAAGAAAAAACATTTTAGGATTAGGGGAAATAAAATCATTTTATGTTTATGGTGTTTACCGCAAGGCGTTATTTTTTCTATTTTTCTCGAAAAATTTATCTTGTAAAATAATTTAGTATTTGTTATTTGATAGCAAAATACCGAATTTAATTTGTTCTATTTCATAAAATAAAAAAAAAATAAAATAAATATTAAGAAAATGAACCAACACAGAAAAATTAAAACGCATTAAAAAATTAAATCCAAAAGTTGTTGCTTTCACATTTTCTAGCTAAGCTAAGCGGATTAGCGAAAGCGACACTACTAACGTTTTGTAAATTGTATAACTTTGAAATGCTTATATCTGACACATGTATGAGAAATATGTTTATTATAATGTTAATATCCCTTTAAAGGACAGTAAATCCATTGGGGAATTGACATTATAATTTTATTGTAATATTATTTTATTGTAAATAAAGTTAAACGATAAAAAAGAAAAAAAAAATTTATGTGCTCTCTGTCCTGTCAAGTTTAGAGTTTAGTGAAAGAAAACACGAACATTTCACTCGATTTGGCAACAATATTCCTTGTGGTAACATCAATACTGAATTTGGTAGAAAGTCAATAAGGTTCGCCGGTCCGTCAATATATAATAATTTACCGGAATTGTTTAACAAATCGGTTAATGTTAATCATTTTAGAAAAAATCTAAAATGTCATTTTCAAGAAACTATTCGGGACTATTTTTGATATTTCTGAAAATTTTTAAATTAAAGTTAAAAAATACAATACAAATAGAATATCTAAATACAGAATGAGTGAGTAAATATTTGTGGTACTGGTTTACCTTAAAAGAACATTAAATTCATTGGAATTCCATTACTACAAATAGTTATATTGGATGGAATTTCTTTTAGAATGTTAATCTTTACTTTAAAAAATTATAAAAAAAACACTTAGTTGTGTAAGGGAACGGCCAATATAATTTTAGCTAGTTTAACCAATTTGGGATTAGATCACAATCTTTTTAACAAAAAATATGTTAAAACATCGATGTTTGTTATTTGCCGAAGTGATATAAAAGAATTTATGTATTTGTTAAATCAAATTATTGATATTTGCTGAAATTTATAGTCCAGAGCGGCATTTACATTTAAGTTTTAAGTTTTTAGTTATCCCTCGCTCTTTTTGTGCGATAAAAGTTTCCAAATTAAAAAGACTGTTTTTGGATAAAGTTTTCTATTGAGTAGTTACACGATAGCTTAATCACACGATGATTGGGGAGGTACTGAACTACAATTTAGGAAATAAATAAAACTGGCTTTGATCAAAGGTGCAAACGCGATGTTATCGTTTTGGGCAGTTTGATTAGTTTATTTTGTACAATTTTATAAATTGAAAATATATTATACATTTTTTCGGATAGCGAGAACTTGAGCAGGAACGAAAATTACCGTTTGAAAATCCGTTTCTAGTTGAGGTTCAGGTTAAATTTTTTTTTATTTTGTTTCGTTTCGGTTCAGGTTTTCGGTTCATTAAAAATGGCGGCTAATTACGGTTTTCAGTTCAGTTCCGGTTTCAGATCATTCAAATCATCAAATTTTATTTTCAAAATCAGTCTTCGGTTCGAGGAAGGTTACGTGATTTTTATCCACGCCACAACCGTCCTGCTGATCAGCAGAATTTTCAACAATCGATTGAAAGTGATAACGATAAATAATCGGTCACTGCTCATAATAAATTTCACGCGTCAGGTAAATCTATGGAGAAATATCCGAATTTTTTTTAATGAGATCTAAAAACATAACCAAAACTATTCTCACATTTAATTATTTTCTAAATGAAACTACTCGATAATTTTAAATAGATTACCAACAAAAAACAGTTATACTATCTAGTCCTAAATTTTTTACAAACATATTAAAAGTGGCATGTAAGCAACATGGAATAACATGTTCGGGTAAAATTAAATAAAATTTACCGACCGGACAAGTGGTGCAGTGGTTAAAGCTTCGGCACTTGGACCGGGAGGTACTGGGTTCGAATCCCATCAGAGGCTAGATGCAAATCGAATTTTCATCATCAATTACAATTGGTGATGTTAATAAACACAACTATGACCCTCTGATGGAGTGCAGAATTCAGCGCCGACCCACCGTCCATGTTAATGTACAGGTTGACATGGAGCTTGCAATGTGCAAGTGGTATACTGTAGTTGTGTGAGTAGGTGAATAGGTGAATGGGTTAATGATGTGGCGTGAATGCGTGGTATCACAATGGGCCAAACAAATGGCCTAAGTGTCAACCACTGAAACCTAAAAACCTACCGACGAATAACCAAATACTCACAGATACTTGTAAAGGATTTCACTACAATATCTAGTATTTTTAATTTTCTTAAAATATAAAAAACGAAAACTCACCTTGGTTTGGAACACTATAAAAATCTTTAAACCACTTAACACAACAATAAATTTTACTTTGATTTCCACAAAATATACTATCAAAAATTTTCGAACGTCCGCTTAGAAATATTTTTGAAGCGCATCTAATTAATTAAAAACTTGTATGACATAATTAGACGGCAACACACACATACACTTATAAATAAACAAAATTTTGGCGGAATTTGTATGTTCTTTTGTTTTATGTTATTAAAAAATCTCAATGTATTGCGAACACCTGTAACAATAAAAATTTTGATTTTGTCTCGGCACGTTTTCGTTTAAAAACACGTGGATAATTTTTTTTAAATTTTACCTAAGTGTCGGGTAAAATGGGACCGATGTAGCTTTTTTTTGTCCCGTCTCGTTTTCGTTTAGAAATTCGTGGATTATTTTTTGTGCAGGTGTTCCATTGCAAAAATAATAATTTTGATTTTGATTTTTTTTGTCTCGTCTCGTTTTCGTTTAGAAACACGAGGATTATTTTTATTTTATTTTATCCGAGTGTCGGGTAAAATAGGACCGATGTAGTTTCTTTTTTGTCTCGTCTCGTTTTCGTTTCGAAACTCGTGGATTTTTTTTAAATTTTTTCCGAGTGTCGGGTAAAATGGGACCGATGTAGCTTTTTTTTGTCTCGTCTCGTTTTCGTTTAGAAACTCGTGGATTTTTTTTTTAAATTTTATCCGAGTGTCGGGTAAAATGGGACCGATGTAGCTTGTACGGCGAGAAATTGTTTGTCGGGTGAGTAGACTATCCGACGTCTGGTGGCCAAATTTGAGTCAATCGATTCGATTAATAATCAGTCAATGAAGTATGTCCCTGAAACGCAAGGTCTGCTGAAAATCGCTGCTGTGCGTAAGAATGTAGGGAAAAACCCTTCCGTTCAATTTTGCCTCAAGACTTGGGTCTGTACCCGTATTAAATTCAATGGCCCCAGGAAGTTCTGATAAACGACTATAGACAGTGGCATGTGTTCGCTGATTGGGCTCTAGAGCAGTGGGAAGTTGACCCAAATTTCGCCAAACAATCATTTTAGCGGCGTGGCTCATATTTGGATGAATAGATACGTAAATAAGCGAAATTACTATTTGAGGGCAAGGTTATCTCACACGATCTCGTACGTAGAGTGGCCACAAATATCATACGATATAACTCCTTTAGACTTCTTTTTAGTATAGAGCTATCTTAAATTTTTACAAAATCATATATATCTGATATTTAAACACTTCAGCTTTATTTGCCATAGGAAGAAGATTTTTTAAGATTAAATCTTCTTTATTCGGAGATCATCCTCGTAGTCCTAGAATGTTTGTCAATAGTTCCCGTTTAAATCTGTTAACATGATATTGAGGCAATTTAATATAGTTGTAATACTTGATGGCTGGTTGCAGATGATAGACAATTGGCTGCAGCAGCCGTCATTAACGAAATTTTATTAGAGCTTGAGGAGAAGTATTTTATATCAGTTCTTTCAATCGATTTGAAAAAGGCATTCGACACGATTTCGCACAGTATCCTAATTTCAAAACTCGAAAAATTAAATTCCACAACAAACTCTTTCAATCTACTGTCTTCCTATTTGAGAAATAGAGTACAATATACGGTAGTAAATGGTGTCGAAAGTTTTAATTTACTCACCCGAACAGGCGTTCCTCAAGGTTCCATTGTTGGCCCTATATTATTTAATTTTTTTATCAATGATATATTTAGTCTAACCTTACGATTCAATGTTAATATTTAGGTCCAAAGATGCATTCCAATTAATTGATCAAATGATTGAAGATATTTTAAAAATTGAAAATTGGCTGTCATACAATCTAATGGTCATTAATTATGCGAAAACGAACTACATTATAATTCAAAACTGCCACCTTCCAACTAATTTTCCATCATCCATAAAAGTTAATAACCAATTAATCAAAAAAATTCATTCAATTTGTTACCTGGGAATTATCATTGACGAGGCGCTTCTTTGGAAAGAACATATTAATAAGATTACCAAATCTATTTGGCCATATGCATTTGCACTAAGGAGACTTCAAAATGTTGTGAATGAGAAGACTCGCTGGTCTATATACTTTGCATATATTCACTCAAGACTCAGTTATATGAGTCTCTTGTGGACAACAGCAGCTTCAACTTATCTTAATTCACTCCGAATATTGCAACATAAAATTATTAAAACAGTTAAACTACTGCCGATTTTAACACCGACCAAGTCAATTTACTCCTCAGTTATACTTCCAGTAGAAATACTAGGAAACTTCGAACTACTACCTAGTATTTATAAAAAAAAAATCAACTTGGATTGGCTAAATGTAATGTGAGTTTTACTTCCATAAGCAACGTCCACACGCATGAGACCAGACAAAGCAAAAATAATAACTTTTACGTAAATACCGTTAATACAGTTCGATCACAATAAAACCCTTTCTATAATGGACTTATACTATACAATGATCTTTCAGATGTTTTTAAAACTGAGAATAATTTACAAGCATATAAAAAAAATTGAAAGAACTTTTATTCCAGAAATGGTTATCAAATAAATAGCGTAATTAGTTTATATATTAATTACTTTACTTTCACATAATTATTACATATTATTTGGATGGAGTAACAATTTAATCAGCTTTCAACATCGCAATCGGCCAAGCCTAAATCTCTAAGAGTTCAATCATAATTATTTATATCTACTTATCAGAACGTTTATTTTAGATATCCCTTTAGTGATTGACTAACACAATTGTGCGGGTAGGGCAAAAGTACCAGTTCAAAAATTAAGTGTTGTATGTTTTTTGAACCAACTTACACATTTGTGTATTCCTTTTTAACTTATTTTCGTCCGAAAAAAACACTATATCGTTACACACAATTGTGTTGGTTTTACTACAAATAAAGCGAAATTTTTTGTCAACAACGCCATTACATACTATTGTTTTTTACTCACACATTTGTGTGGGTTGGACTAAAACTGAGCCAATTTTTTTGTTTTCTTGGTTGATAAAGGGATATAATGTATGTTAACTAAATCTAGATCGATTCATATCAATTGATTTAAATTAATTATATTGTATTGTATAATAATAGACAAACAACGCATTGTAATTTGGTCACTTATTTATAGTCTTTAAGACTTCTAAAGTGATCCTAAAATAAAGAAAGAAAAGAAAAAAAAACTTGCAACCTTCTTGACGATATCAATGGTGTTTGTGCCGTGGTTGACCATCTATACGGGCGAGTTACGTCACGTAGGTATTATAATTTAAAAACCTTTTTAAAATATAGATACATTATTTATAACAATTTAATTTTTTTTTCAATACACCTTTCTTTTGAATAAATACAGTCGTTTTTTATTTAACACTCGAGCGATGTTGTCTCGCTAAGTTCAAAATATATACTCTGTTTATTTAGCAAATTGAATAAAAATAATTTTATGAAAAGATTTTGTTTGTTTAGCAAAAGTTGAATTAAAATAATTTTATGGAAAGGAAATATGATATACAAAATAATGTTTTATGTTATTTTAATAAATAAATCCAATTTTATTTGTTTGGCTAGTATTGTCGTATCCAGAATTTCGTCTAGATGCCTTTGCAACCTGTCTATGTTGTATTCTGTATAATGTAGGAATTGTTCAAAAATTGAAATTTGTAATAGGTCCTCTGCTATGTTTTTGAGTTCTGTCATTGCTTTTTGAATTATTTTTGCTTCCGATGCTATTATATTTTCTATCTCTTTAAATCTGTTAATCATTTTACTATTTAGACTGATTTGTTCATTAATCTTGTCCGATATAATTTTTTCGTTTGTGTTAACGTTATTTAATGCAGTTTGTGTTAATGTGTAATCTATATCCGGAAGGTCTCCGAATGTAATGTGAATTCCTCTTTTTGATCTATTTAATGGTAATGGCTTAATGTGGCTTAATGTCTCGTCTAAGGTGTATACCTTATTGGATAGTATCCTGATTCTTGTAGTAAAGAGATTGTCCAATTTATTGTCTAGTTGGGTTATTTCTCGTTGTTTGACCAAGTTTTCTTTAATATTCTGTATCAGAGGTTCGTATTTCGTAATGTTAATTACATGTACTAGTTTATTGTAGTCTTGGCTAATTCTAGCGTCTCCCAGTTGTATTGGTATGATACCATTGTTATTAGAGTAGTCTGTTACCTCCATTATTTGGCCCCGTGTTATAATGATGACCCTGAAATGATTCGATTGATTTTATTTTTATGTATTCTTTTATTCTTGTCGTTAGTAATTGTTATTTTATTGTTTCTTTTGACGATGTGTCAATCAAAGCGTGGTAGGTCTTTATTTCGTTGTTTTTTTTTCTAACGTGGATAATACCGTCGGGATGTATTGGATTTGGGGGTTTCCTGGTTTTATTTAATCGTTGGATTATTTTCGCTTTGTTATCGTGCGTTTGTTTAACTATTTGTTTACAAAGTTCTCCGTACTGTTCATTATGTTCTAGTATTTGGGTTTCTAGTGTGTTGGTTGAGTTAGTCGTGGGGAATAGTGTTGACTTCGTAAAGTGTCCATTCTTCAATTCGAGAGGAGTCATTTTTATGGCTGAGTGTATTGTATTGTTGTTATGACTACGTCCGTCAGTAATTCGTTAATGCCCATGTTAAAGTTCGTACAAGTAGATTTCGTAATTCTGTAGATTTCTATCAAGGTCGAATGAAACCGCTCTACAGGAGAATTCCCTGTGGAGTTACTGGGTGTGGTAAAGTGTAGTTCGATATTTTTACTTGAACAATAGGTTTTAAATTGGTGTGATTTGAATTCGCTCCCGTTATCTGTTACTATTTTCCGAGGTATGCCGTGAATGGAGATACAGTTTTTTAGTTCTTTTAATGTACAGTCACTTCTTCCGTCTATAATCGGTATCGCTTGTCCGTATTTGGAAAATTTGTCTAATATTGTAAGAAATTTTCTTTTTTCTATATGGAATGTGTCCATATGTATTATGTCCAAAGGTTTCGTCGGTGTTTCTGTTAATTCTAATTGAGTGTCTTTATTTAGTCTGTCGTATTTGTTTGTAAGGCAAATATGGCATTTGTTAACATACTGTTGTATGCTGTTTTTCATATGAGGAAAATATGTCGTGCGTTTTAGCTGCAGATAATTTTCTTCAGCTCCTTCGGTGGTGTCCATGCGAGATGGATTCTATGTATCTGAATTAACTGATGTTCTTTGTCTTCTATGTCAATTAGGAGTGTATTAGTTAGTATAATATTGGATTTCTTTGGAGTGAATTGAGATATTCTTAGTTTCGTTTGAAGGTCTTCGAAAAATGGGTCTTCACATGCCATTGCTGTGATACTTGTTGGGGAAATGTGTGCTTTAATTATATGATCTATAATACGATCCATGTGTCTATGATGCTTGGATATCGTTATGCTGGTCCTATTCCTATTTTTGAAGATAACTTCATGGTGTTCTTGGTATTCATTAAGTGTCGTTGTAGTTTTAATGATTCATTGATTCTTGAATCCGTTTAGAGGAGTTTCAGTGGTGTGAATAGTTATGTCGGGATTTGTGGGTAATGATGTCTGTGCTTCTTCTGGTGTTGCTTCACTGGGTAATTCGGGCCTAAACTCACAAATTTTGATTGCTAATTCTCATAGAGATGGTTCTGGGGACCCCAGAGAACCAACTTGGTTTGATGACGAGGTGGACGATTCCTTTTGTAGAGATTCGTCTTCAAACCCCAGAAATCCAACTTGGTTTGATGGCGAGGTGGACGATTCTCTTTGTAAAGATTCGTCTTCAAAGCCTAGAAATTCGTCTTGACTCGATGAGGTGGTGGTTACGTTAATTTCGGGTGGTATTCTAGATAGTGCATCGGCGTTGCTGTTCAGTACGCCTTTTATGTACACCACTTCGTACTCGAATTCTTCCAATCTTAGTCTCCAACGGACTAATTTGGAACTGGGTTCCTTCAGGTTCATTAACCACTGGAGTGGTTTATGATCCGTAATGATTTTAAATCGTTTGCCGTAAAGGTAGGGCCTATATTGTTTAACGGCCCATACTATTGCAAGAAGCTCTTTTTCCGTTGCACTATAATTGGTTTCGGCATTGCTCAGTGTTCTGGAAGCATAGCAGATGGGAAGATCTTTCCCAATTTCGCCTTGCGAAAGAACTGCCCCTAGGGCAAAATTGCTCGCATCCGTTGTGACGATGAATTCTCTCTCAAAGTCCGGATACTGCAAAATAGGATTAGTACATAATGTTTCTTTGCACAAGTTGAAACAGTTGATATATTCTTTGTCTAACACAATCTTCTTGTTTTTTCTTAAACATGCTGTTAGTGGTTTAGTTATCTTTGCAAAATTTCTGATAAATTTCCTATAGTACCCGAGTAATCCTAGGAAAGATTTTATCTGTCTTTCGGTTTTTGGCAATGGAAAATTCTTGACAGATTTTATTTTTTCTGGGTTAGGTTTAATACCGTCCTCAGATATGATGTGGCCCAGGAAAGCTACTTCTTTATGCAAGAACTCACTTTTGTCCATTTGCACTTTGAGATTCGCAGTTTTTAGTCTAAGGAATACCTGTTTCAAGTTTGCTATGTGTTCTTGAAGAGAAGAACTAAAGATGACTATGTCATCCATGTAACAAAGGCACAATTTTCCTTGAAGGCCTTGCAGGACATTGTCCATCACCCTTTGAAAGGTTGATGGAGCGTTTTTGAGTCCGAAAGGCATTCTAACGAACTCGTAATGCCCGAAGTCGACCGTGAAGGCCGTTTTTGAGGTATCTTTAGGATCTACCTCAATTTGATGGAACCCGGACGCCAGGTCCAATGTGGAAAAGTATTTACACCGTCCTAATTTATCTAAGATTTCCGTTGATGTTGGGTAACGGGTACCTATCATCGACAAACTGTTCATTTAAGTTCCGGTAGTCGACAGCTAGCCGCCATTTTACCCAACCCGAAGCATCGCTTTTTTTTTGTACAATCCATATTGGGGATGACCACGGGGAAAAAGAGGGTCTTATTATCCCATCCTGAAGCATCTTAGAGATTTGATTCGCTACTTCTTCCTTATGGATGTACGGATAACGATAAGATTTTGTAAATATCGGTTTGTCGTGTTTTAAGTCGATGGAGTGCTTCACTGCGTTTGTAAATGTTAGCTCCTGATTATCTTTTTGAAAGATACTTTCGAAATCTTGGTTTAAGTGACTAGTTCTTATGAGTTCTGTTATATCTTGGATCTCTTGATGATTATTGTAAACATAATGATGGTTTAATTCTATTTTGTAGTTGGAAATAAGATCTGTTTTGATTGGGTGTTCGAAAATAACAATTTGTTCTTTACTAGAAAAATTTACGACTTCAGTTAACATTTGATAGTCTTTTACTTTGTAAATCTCTTCAGGAATTATTGTTTGGGAAGTTATTTTAATGGGTTTGATGTAAGATTCGCCCTCTTTTATATCGGCTGGTATGTGGATTAGGACTTTACTTCTAGGAGGGATTTTGTGAATTGGGGATGCATAATTTGGGCGATATACAAATGGTATGGTAACTTTATCAATTTCCAACACCGATTTGTTAAAATCGAGTTTTATTTTTAATTGTTTAATTAAATCCAGACCTATTAACCCATCGAAGTATTGGTGGAATTTGAATAAATAGAAGGATAGCGGTTCTTTGAAAAGGGATTTACGAATAAAGGTTTGATACTTTAAATTTTTGCAGGTATGATGAATTTTGGGTGTATGTAACTAGAGTCCGATCCCGTATCTATAAGAAATTTTAGTTTGAAATTGGGGTTTATAGTTATTTCGATATAAGGCAGCATGGGTTTGTTAGTGGAATGAGAGTTTATATATCCGATTGGTCTTCCGAGGCGAGTAGGTGAAAAACCTGCTCGTTAGGGCAGTCCGCGTTGATTTCAGGAATGGTTCCCTCAATCGTAGGTAGATAGTTGTCCAGATCTGGGAAATAGTTTGGTTCTTCCTCAACTTCGTTTCGTAGATCTTGATTTTCGTGTTGTTCCGCGTTAAATATTTCTCTGGATTGAAACCGCGGCGGATGGGTTGGTGTGAATCTATATTGTTGTGGTATATAGGAGAGATTTGGTTGACTATAATTATTTTGGTTCACTTGAGTTTCCGTGGGTTCGATCCTATTACTTTTATTAGGTATTGGAGAAACTTCCTTTTTCTAAGAAGCGACGGTAGTGGTTTTGAACTTCTATAATTTTGGCGGAAGGGTGGTATATTGAGCACTGGTTGGCCTTGAGACCTGAAAGGAAATGGTTTATGGTTGTAGTAGGCATTGTTTGGGTTCACAGAGGTCTATGAAACTGTTTTAATTGAGTCATGTTATTGCCATTCATAGGGTTTTGATTCCTAACGTAATACATATTTTGTTCCCGCAAACATAAATTGAACGCATCAGAAATTGTTGCGGGATCTCTAGATCTAATGCTTGACCCTAATAGTTCTTTTATTCCTGCAAGGAAAGTGGCTAGACACATTTCCTGATACAATTTCTCTTTAGTATTTTTAACTATGGTTTCTGAGTTTGATAACCGCACGCAATTTATTATGGCAGATTGAACTTCCATAATTCTACCATAGAACCTTTCGATAGTATCCCAACCTTGATAAATCGTGTGTAGATCTCGGATTAAAAAAGTCTCATTTCTTTTGTCACCATAGTGCGGAATGAGATTTGCTTTAATGTCACTCCAATTGATGTTGGTACCATAGGTTATCAAAACGCTGTCTGCGTCGTCGATAATCTTATTTCTGATTGCTCTCAGAAATGTGAGGGGTGTTTGGCCTACTCCCATTATACCTTCTGTTTGACATATGATTTCATCTACGTTTTTGATGAATTCATGTAGTGTATTATTTTTGCCAGAAAATGTCGGTAGGGTTTTAATGGGATCTGGTATCTGGAAGGCGTCTAGAAGTTTGTTTAATTTTTCTAACTGTTCATCTTTTTGATCTTTATGTGCCATTTTCTCTAATGTAAGTGTATCTAATAAGTCTGTTAAATCTTCAACTTCTTTGTTCATAAATCTTTTATATTCTACGTCTAATTTCTTTTGTTTTCACTTTATTTTTATCTGCTATTTAACACTTTATTATTAATCAATTATTTAATTATTTATTACTGATTATTTATTTAAACTAATTGAATATCAATGAACAGAAACCATATAAAAACCTTTTATTCCTTAATTATTTCAGGCCCTGTATACATATGTACAGGTCCCTGAGTATCAAATTGATGAATTTGATCCTTTTTCGTGTGAGAGTATATTCATTCTAACTTAATGAAAGGGTAAAGGGGTAAGGGTATATTTAACCAAAATATCAAATATTCGCACTTACCAGGTGATCATTAATAAGAAGGGTGTGCTGGGGTTCATTCCTGGTCCTGGAGTATCACTCAATATTGATATAAAATTTACAATAGCACAATAGCACGACGCTGGCGATGATAACAAACACAGTTTTTGACGCAGTTTATAACGAACACTTAGCACTTTGTTTTGTCCCTCGTTTTTTTTATAACAACTTATTTTATGTGGATACTCAAAAAATATCCCACTATCGGCTGCGCCAGTTACGTCACGTAGGTATTATAATTTAAAAACCTTTTTAAAATATAGATAGTTTATTTATAACAATTTAATTTTTTTTCAATACACCTTTCTTTTGAATAAATACAGTCGTTTTTTATTTAACATTCGAGCGATGTTGTCTCGCTAAGTTCAAAATATATACTCTGTTTATTTAGCAAATTGAATAAAAATAATTTTATGAAAAGATTTTGTTTGTTTAGCAAAAGTTGAATTAAAATAATTTTATGGAAAGGAAATATGATATACAAAATAATGTTACAATTTTTATGTTATTTTAATAATATTACAATGTTAATGTTCGAGGCGGTTGATGACCGAGCTGGAATGTGTCGATACGATGTCTTTATTTATGCATGTTGGAGGCGGTGTTGATAACCGAGCTGGAATGTTGATGGTGTGGAGTAGGTGGCTGTTGTCCACTACGTAACTGGCGCATCTCCATGTTATTTTAGGTGATGCCTACTTGTAATTTACTTTGATTTGACGATCTTTTTCTTGCGTGATCGACTAGTTGACGCTTCCTTGATATTAGCTAATATTCCGATTATGTTATTATAATTGTCTTGGTTGGAAATCATTCTCGGATCACATAGCAAAACTGGTAAATATTAGTTAGCTATTTCGAGTATGAAAGCTCTAGTTGGCATAGAGTACTTTCACAAACTACTGCTTACACAATTAATGAACTTGGTATAAGTATATAAGATACGGTTAAATACCGTGCTCAATTGCTGCTATAGTTTATTTTGCATAGTCCCTTAATTAAATCCGTCAATGTATCAAGTTGTATACGAATCACAAACTACATATATAATTTTTATAAAAGACAGTTTTATTTTCAAATTGAGTACAATTACCACAAAAAAGTCTCAAGAGTGCGTAATGTACTCTTAAACGTCTGCGATTCTCTATATAATTAAAGTCCAATCAAGTTAATGGCACCACAAAGCGTAATTTCGTTACACTTTTAAACATACACACATGTTTTTTTATTAACATGCACATACATAATTATATTATAGGATTCTCTCTAACCCATAATCTTCACAAAACCGCGATAAATTATACTGAGCGCAACAAGTTTTCTAACAACGTATACCGTACCTACCTACATGTTTTTAAATTAAAGCTCATTTTGCCTGTTTTCATGCTTTTTGAACTTTGTTTGGAAATAATTTTTTGTTTTTATTTTTTTGAGCTGTGAATGATTGTGAAGCACAAAAAAAACTTTTTTATTTTGAAAATGTACGTGAAACTTTATAATTATTCAAAATAAAGGAAAAAGGAAAATGTAAGAAACGAAATAATTACGTTAATTAAACAAAAAAATAAAAAAGGAAAATTTTAACCAAAGAACAATTTAATTCTCAGCATTTTCCTCGTATGTTTTTTTATTTCTGCATATTTTCGAACGGAAATAGCACAAAAAAAGGGATTAAGCTTTTTTTATGAATGTTTTGTTGTTGTTCAGAGCAGTAAAATAAAAAATCCACTTGACGTTGATCGATAATTATAATTTTCGTGTTTTACTAATTGAAAAATTATATATTTTATTATTTTGATGGTTTTTTGTGTTGTCGTTGTTGCTGTAGTTTACAATACTACATATAATGGGAACGTTGGAAAATTTTATTTTTAATTATAGTTGAAGTGAATAAGGAAAATAAAAAGTAATTTTTATTTTGAATTTTGATATGAATGCTCGAGTGCATATAACTAATATTTCTGTTGTATATTTGGGGCAATTTTTATTTTTATTCTATAGGGCTTCAACTCTGTGATTGATCTTAAGTTATAGTGATACAACTTATGTATTTCGAACCTTGGTTATAAACTGACGCGGTATATAGGAATGTTGAATGAACACACCACGGCATGCCCGAAGGATTTAGTAAACCTATATGCGCGGGAGTATTTCACTCGTCACAGGATAACACAATTTTATTTCCCAATTTCAAGCAACACATTTAATGGAACCGGGTTCAACATTTTCTGGTTGTATACCAACTGAGGAGAAAACTACACTTATAGTCCTTGGTCAATTTTATTATAAACATTTGAGTGCATATATTGCGGAAAAATTAAAACTGCAATTAGATGTTATAAAATTGAACGAAACTCACGTTAAACCGTTAAATGTACTTTTATTGTTATACAAGGTACAGAATGGTAAAATTTGTTTTAAACCATCATAGGTTCAAATGAGTGTTGCCAGGTTAGTACTTTCGGTGCTAGATCTTGCACTTTCAGATTATTTTTAGCACCATAAAAATTAATTTCGCACCCAAGTAGTACTGTAACTATATAAAATGTTTTGGCACTAATTTTAGCACTTTTAAAAGAAAGTGTCTACGTTCAATAAAAAAATGAAGAGGTGAATATTTTGTGGTCAACACTCGATTTTCTTTTACCACAATTGAGATCTATGTACTCAAATACACCACTCGTGATTTCAAAGCGAAAAATAAACTTATAGGACTTTAGGTAAAACTGTCTTATATAATAAAAAAAACATTACTTATCCCTGCTTAAATTTCAAAAAACCCACCAAGTCCAACCATTGTTGGTTGAAAATTTATTCCTTAAATTTATTTATTTTTTATTTATTTATAATTTAACTGTTTTACAAATCATTTAATAATTTATCTTTCTTAAATAAATATTCACATTTGACGGGCAGTAAAATTTACATAATTTATTATATTTCTCTGTCCTAATTAAATACATCTGCCCAGTTCTAAAAATGTCTGCTTTTGAGCTCTTCTTACTACATTGGTGTTGTCCAACAAACTTCGTATGTCTGCATTTTGGTGCCCAAATATCAGCTGAATGTGTTTCTTTGCATGATTTTTTATTTCTTCACTGACATATTCCATGTTTAAGTCCCGGTGTAGGTTATCATTTCTGATGTACCATGGTGCGTTGACAATGCCACGCAGCACTTTTTTTTTTTGAAAACATTGTATCATTTGTGTATTTGTTTTCTTGGTACAACCCCAAAGTTGAATACCATAGGTCCATACTGGTTTAAGTCTTTGCCGATATAATAGCAATTTATTGTGTATTGTAAGCTCAGAATTTCTACCTATTAGCCAATACATTTTCCATTTTGCTGTATTTGCATTTGGAACCTGCCTGGAATTGAGTTCCACTGGAATCCAGTTAATTTTCTGGTTTGTGAAGTTTCGATATTGCTTCGTTTAGGCTAATGCGCCATTTCTTTGTCCAGCTACTCACTGAGTTGGTTGCTTGTTAAAATGTTGTCATTGCTTGTGATATACACTTTCCAGTTGCCAGAATAGCTGTATCGTCCGCAAATGTTGCTATGGTATCACCTTCTATATTTGGCATATCTGGTGTACAGGATATACAGTATAGGACCCAGTACGCTACCTTGTGGTATGCCTGGTGCTATTCGCTTCAGTTCAGAGTACTCTCCGTTATATTTTACACGGAAATGCCGGCCTGCGATGTTCGATTAAAGAATTTTATAGAACTGATTAGGCAGATCTCGATGCAATTTAAATTCAAGTCCTTGATGCCAAACTTTGTCGAAAGCTTGTGCTACATCTAAGAAGATACTGGAACATATTTTCTTTCTCTCAAGTGCATCTTTTATTATATCTGTTTTGGTAACTATGTATAATCAAAACAAACATCTGAAACGAAGAAAAACTCTGCATTAAACATGTATTATTATTATAAATATTTATATTATATCATTGTTACTTATCTTTAATTCCATTCAAGATACGAGCTAATATCTGAAATAAACAAATTTGATTAATTAATTATTAAAGTAAAATATAAAATCTACTTAGCTTTATAATGTACTGATAATCCGATAGTGTTTACATAAACTGACATTTGCATTATATAATTTCAAACTGCAATATCGATTATTATTTAATGTTTTGTATAATGCCATCTGTGAGTCATAAGTTCATTTATCAAGTTTATTAACCTTTTAGTACTTAAATTTGTAATTTTATAATTTAATATAGCTTAATAATTTTAATTTCAAATACAGTTAGCAGTTAGCGTAAATAATTTCAGTATTGAAAAAATAAATATAGCTCGGTCACTTTTTCATCGACCGCAAACTAGACAACACCAGCATTTTTATAAAGCAAATAATTGTTATAATAAATTAAAGACAATAATTCTAAGTTGTGCATTTTATTGTTAAGTTATTTATCCAATTACCCGGTGATCTCTAATACTTGTGGAAATATAAATTCCTGGTGCATCAGGAAAACAATATCCGTTATTCCGTGAACTTGTTCTATCGTAGAGTGATTTTTCGTAAATCCAAAACGGTGCGGTGGAATTAAATTTCGTTCTTCTATTATTGGCTTGAGCCTCTTGAGTACTAATTTTTCAAATAATTTTGAAATAACAGGAAGTAGCGAAATCAGCTTGTACGACTTTTTGTCGTTTGCTGGTTTAGGAATCATTATTACTTCAACAACCTTCCATTGCCGTGGGATATATTTTAGTCTGAAGGCAGCATTGATTATTTGAACCAGTTTTCGTAATCCCTTCTCGAGAATCGCTTTTATACAAGTTGGCCAGTAATTAGATCGTAACGTGGAACTTTTTTCGCATTTAAATTGTACGTCATCTTCTCTTTCAATTCCCGTAATGTTACAGATCGTATATTATGGTCATCAATTTTGCTAATTGTTGTTGTGTTTTATCTGCAGTTTGTCTGGGTAACGGTTGAAAGGTTTCTTGTCACTTTTGGCCCAGGTTATGTCCTCATTTTTAATAGGCGGTACATGCATTTTGGTCTTTTGTAAACCTTTTGTTCCTTATCAAACAGAGTGATCAGTGTCTTTATGTTCGGTGAGACCACTTAGGTACTTGTTAATAGTTTCGTTCTTAATTTCTTTTATAAGTTGTTTCAGTTTATTGCACAGATAGTTTAGGATTTTTTTGTTTACCGGAGCGCGTGTCCTTTGCCAGCTCTTTCGTGCCTTCCATTTCTCTCTAACTAATTGCCTGACTTCAAGAGGATAATTTTGTTTCCTACGGGATTCGGTATGATTAGTAGAAGAACTTTCCCATGTTAAATAGTACTGTTAAGTACTTCCAGTTCGTCTTCCAATTGTACCGTTGTCTTAATTGGCACTTGAAGGTCTATTTTGCTTTTCAATTAGTTCTTGGAATAGATTAAAGTCAGTTTTTTCTATTTGTTAGCTTAGGCAAGCTATCCTTGTTAATTATCATTGTGCTGAGTGTCATGATAACAGGAGAGTGATCGGAATATATCCCCTCGCTATTTTCGAGGCACATATAGTCCTCGGTTATCCCTTTCTTTACATAGAAATCAATGAGATCTGGTATTTTATTTATATCAGCAGTCCAATATGTTTGATTACCTTCAGAATGGAACTCGCAGTTGTTTACCCGACCTGCTTCGAAAAGCTCTTTTCTTTTACGGGTTGTAAGTCTTGATCCCCAAAAGGTGGTTTTTGCATTAAAGTCACCACCAATAATAAAATTGGATCTCTAAAGAGTCTGTTATAATATTCTTTGTTTAGAATATAGCGTGCAGGGCAGTACATAGAGGAACTACTGTATTCATTATTATTATTAGTTTCGACTTTTACGGTTTTAACTTGCATGCTTTCTTCTTCGATACCAGGTTCTTCATAGTGTTTAACATTCTTTTTCACTATATACTGATGATCCCCGCCTCGCGTTTCCTCTTGGGTGAACAGCATGATAACATTCATAATCACGTATTTTAATAAATGATGTTTCTGTTAAATGGCTTTCCTAAATAAGGCATATATCTATTTTCTCTATATTTAGAAAAATTTCTAACTCTGGAACATGCTGCGCTAGTCCATTCGCGTTCCAGATGACAATTCTTAAAGTTCTGCTCATTTTAGTATAGGATGGTTGCTGCCCCGTTAGTGGTTTCTTGCTTTTCTAGACGCTTAGATAAAGCTTCTGGACCACGTTTTTGCTTTGCTAGCCTAGCATTGATATCTTCAATGCTTCTACATATCCTTTCGAGGGGTCATCATTAATATCATTAGATGATTGTTGTACAATTTGCGAGTAGGTTTTCCGCTGTGTACCTATAACTAGTGGCTTTGTCTCCGCTTGGTTTTTGGTTACTTTCTCTTTGGTAACCTTAGAGCTTTGAGGAAACTTATTTCTTTTGTTTCTTAGCCTTTGAAGTTCTTTGGCTTCGTCATATCCTTTGTAATTCGCAGGATGATGCCCTTTACAGTTTATGCATTTTGCAATATATTTGTGTGTAGTTGAAACCTCAACATTTTTTGCATTGAGGTATTAGCCTCGTATTTTTCTTTATGGGTTCTATTTTAACCTTCATATTTAATATTGCTTTGATGTTGAAAATGTTTTCAAATTTTTCTTTTTTATTAAAAATAAGCATAACGAGTGGGAGCCCTCTTTTTTTACTTCATTCTTCTCGCCTCTCTCTCGTTTTAGGGTATTAACTGCATCTTCTATTTGCAGATCTTTTGTCTTTAGGTCCTCCATTATATCCTCCTCCTTACACCTTGGATAAAGGCCTCTGGCCATAACCTTAATTGCACGGTTGTTTTTATCTATGTATGTGAACCATTCTTTACCTTCCTCGTTGAGCTTTGTCACTAGAGCTCTATATGTATCGGAATCTGGTGTATTGATTTTCCACACGTTTTTGTTTAGTGACACTAGTCTTGATTCCTTAGTGGTCACTGATTTCATTATTGTTTGTATAATAGCAAATTCTGTTATGCCGAATACATTATTTGGCAGAGGAGCCTTTTCTTTCCGTGCAACCTTTTGTTGTTGTTTTTGTTGCTGATGTGCTGGATTAGTATTAGTAGTACCAGATACAATAACTTCAGTTCTCCAACCTCAGGCGAGAATTCCGCTCTTCGTTTTTTCCTAGATCTTTTTTTCCTGTGTTCCTGTTCAGTACCTAATCTGTTTATCTCGCGAGTTCCTCCTCATCAGTATGAAACTTGTTGTTATAACTGGTGCATGTACTTGTTTCATTATAACTGGTTAGAGGGTTTTCATAAATCTCCATTTCCATTTCTTTGTGCTTCTTTAATTCTTCATTTTCCTTTTTTAGTTTCTCAATTTCGCTTTTTAGTTGGGTTATAGAGTTCAGATTTTTCATTTTTTTGCCGTTTTGCACAGTGAGTTTCTCTAATTGGTGATCTTAACAATTTTGAACTTCTTACAAATGTGTATAGCAATGATTGGCTCATCTCAAAATCCATTGAGCAGCTTCGTTAGAGGGTGGATTAGCCAGCTGGGTGGTTTGTGCACCACCTGGGGTATTTGCTTCTTTTTTCGTTGTATTCATTGCTTTAATTGGTCAGGTTATACCTTCCAATACTAGATCATTGGCAGAACTTAGCCACTGCAAGCAGACCCATCCCCCGCGACGTGGACACGCCTATCAGGAATAGCCGAGTTTCACAAGGTTAAAGCCGAAGCCCCTGTGTGCCCGCACCCGAGGGATCCTTAAATTTATGTAATTTACATAATTTCTACTTTTAATTCTTTATAGTTTTTTGTAAATAGTAAACTTCTAATCATCATTGCAAAAATTGAAAAAGCTCCCATTGAGGTGCCACTTCCGGTACCCAGACTGTAGCAATGCCGAATTTTGGTGAAAAAAACTTTTTTGTATCCAAACTCGTCATTTCCGGTAAAATTGAAAAAATGATCTGAACTAATTTTGTTTAAAATTTAATTTACAATCATTTTGTTGTTTTAATATTTTTTTCATAAATGCTATAAACTTTTGAAAATATTTGCTTAAAACGATTTAAATTTGCTTAAAATTTGCTCCTGCAGACGCTGCCACTTCCGGTGATCCGATTTCGGCTAAAAATCACTGGAATCTTCCAATTTGGAAAACTTAAGTTTCATCTCGATCAATCAGTGCGTCTGGGCTGTAAAGGGGCCGAATTTTTAGTTGAAAACATTTGCTCTCAATACAGTTCTGACAATAGCGATGCTTGATTCTAACAATGAGAACGAACCTTTCGATACCAGTCCTAAACCGTTCATTGTGTACTAAAACGATATCATTTAAACATCTATCCCGTTCAACAAAATGTCAATCGATTACTATAGATTCCTTTAAGATCTGTTGGTAATTTAGTTAATCTGTGTTGTTGCTAAACACAAAAATATGGTAAATGGACATGCGGGAATTGAGGTAGCATCGACGAGAATCGAAATACAACCATCATGTGACGGAAGGATAATAGAACTCGACAGTGAAATAGAACCGTATGTCTCGAAATAAGGAAATATAATCGGTATTGAGTATTTATAATTTGGTGACGAATACGTCGTAAAATAATTTATTAAAAATCAGTTGAGAAGTTTAGTCAATTGTATATTTATTTATTTGATTTCAACGTAGACGTTATACCAAAATTTACTTTAGTGGGATTTGTTTCAACTGTTTCCATAAACTTAAACAGTTAGCAGCCTTTGTATGATGACACTCTAATAAATCTCAAGAACTACAACACATATGGTTATTTCGGAATGACAAAAATGTATCTCCCTCCAGCAGCGGTAGATTTGAGTAATAAGCTGCTTCAGATAAAACTGACATTCGTCAAGACCTTTTCAATAATACGCAGCAATTATATATTCTGCAATAACGGAATAATTAGCTACTAGCGCCAAAATGGCCTGCATGGCTGATAAAAAACTTCTTGCTTTTTCCAAGACCTTTTAAATGATATGACACATGATGATTGGTATGAACAAAATGTAACACCTTGCAGTGCCACAACGGTAGTTTTGAGAATTAGGGTAATTAGCTAAACTAATGACATTATTCAAACCTTCCAATGATATGAGACGCGTATACATATACTATGAGCACAGACAATCAAATTAGATTTTTCATTTGAACTAAAAAATGAAAACAAAACAAACTTCTGATAATTCCAATGTCATCGTTGTATCTGTGATTTTTCGTTAAACTGCGTATACGTATACGCAAAAAAACAAAATATATTTGATTGTATGCGGCTATTTACAAAAAATGAACTCGCAGTTAAGTTTTTACGTTTACATAGGCTAAAATATCTCGTTTAGGTTGTCTCAGCTATGAGTAGCAAAGGAATAATTTATCACCAGTGCAAAAGAAATGAGAATGAAAATGCTCCAAAACCTTTAAAATGGCGTGCCAGATGTACAGTATGGGTAATGAGCGCCACACTGGTAATTTCAAGTACCAATATTCTTCAGCTAAATTTCTGATATAAGTTTCAAGAACTTTTTAATGATGGGTCACGCTTAAAAAATAAATTGATTATTAGCAGCGCCGAAACCGGGTATTTATCAATCAACTAAAGCGCTGCCACATGATTATTTAGAGTTTTGAATATTAAGGTACTTCACCAAAATTTGAATATAGAAATAAATAATTATCTGCTGGCACCAGCACGTTGATTTTTTCTTTTTTTTTTTTTTTTTTACTAAGGTAATGATATCCTTTTCCTCGATTTAATAAGATGTTGTGAATAACTTTCTATAATGGTGGTTGAAAACTAGAGGTATGATCATCATTAATGTTGGGTCGTCATCCTCTAATTTTGGTACGTATGAAGTATGTATAAAAGGGTTTCTTGATTTGTGCCACTTATTTGTGTGGCGTACTGGAGCGCTTCGTCTGGTAATGTGATCCTAACAACTTTGTTGATTAGAAGGTCTTTAAAGGCGTTGATTCATGTAGAAATTTTGTCTGAGAGATATAAATAATAATCGCTCTGATTGGTTAATATTTTTTTGTCTTATACGATAAAAACAAAATTCACAGTTAAGCGATACATTTTATAAAGCAAGCAACCTAAAAACTGTTTTTATCTTTGTTCTTTTTGATTTTTTTTTTTTTTTTTATATATTTAAGAATATTTATTCTTTTATTATTACTGTCGTCAAATCTTATACAAAACTGAGCAATGTTCAATTTTTAATTTTGTCCGACATGGACCGAGATATGGCCGACATTCAACCAATCAGTCTAATAGAATCTGATAGAATCCGTTTCCTTAAAATCACAGCTAACGTTATCAATATTTTGAATTCTTTCACTCATCATGATGTCAACACCGTACGGACCTGAAAGCGCCCAATGATCGCGTTAATTATTGTAGTATTTATTAGAGTTCTATTTACAGTATTTGTGGTTACTACGATGCTTTTATTAATCTATTCGTTCACTCTGAACTGTTGGTTTTTTGTGTTGACAAGCTCATTTATTCTGCCGTTGATTACAGGTAAGTCTACATGATCTGGTCTTCGCGTTAACCATTCCAGGCTCGACCTAAAATCTCCCAATGTTTGTACCTTGTGGTTTAGCTTGGTTTTATTTGGCAAATATTGTCTATCAGTTTTTATATTGTGTATTATAGTCGAATGAATTCACTTATATATTCTTTAAATTGGATAGATTTAAACCTAGTTTCTTAGTTCTTTTAAAAAAGGTAAAATATTTGGTTAGCACTTCTGACGCCATTTAAATATTTCGTATCAGTATGTATCATTTGTAGCTGTTTTTAGAATACGTTTGTGACAGACAGGAATTAGTTTTGTTCACTCTGAAAATGTCGATACGAATTCTTTCTAGTGGTTTTGATGATATATTTACGAATGTTACAGATAATGTAAGAGTATTAACGCAACTTTTGAATTTTTTATTAAATTCGTAAAATAATAAGATTTTAATTTGGTTTCCATTCTCGGTGTTATGTCTCGGTGTGCTCTATTCTCTATTCTCATTAGTTACACCTTCAACTAATTTTCTTTCAAAGTGTTTTTCTACGAAAAATTGTCCTTATACGATTGCTGTATTTTCCCGTATCCGCCCCGGGGCTAGTATTGCGGTTTGTTTATTATTATCATACATATTAAGGTAATGATTATATGTATTTTCTTTTCTTAAATTTTCTTTAACAATTTTGACTCTGTTTACGTTGGGAAATATTCCTTTATAAATGATAGAATCAATTCCTGAAATTCGGAGTTTAATTTGACTCCTATAATAATTCAATGAGCGCGTTTAACTGAAAACGCAGAAAGTATTCATCCGAAGTATTGGCCAAATGAATTGCGACAGAATCACTTGACACATGATTCTGATTGCCGGCGTTTGAATTCTCTGTTTCATATGACGTGAAGTGGTATCGTTTTCATAAAAAATTATTTCTGCGTTTCCTTTGCTTGTCGGTATTGTGCTTAATGCATCAGTAACAATGAACATTTTCCGTTCTATTACGTTGTAGGAGTTTTTCTCCAAATTTTTGATAAAAGTTAAAGGTTAAAGTTTTATGATCGGTTACAAGTATAAATTTATTACCGTGTGCGTATAGGTTGTATTTCTTTATAGCTCAGTTAGTTGCTAACGCTGCTTTTTCATTAAGCACCAAGAGCGCAGTCAGACAAACGGTTGTCAAAATGAACCGTTTTGTCAAGTCTAGGTATGCTAGTATTTGATACGTCGTTAAAATTTATTTTAAAGTCTGAAATTTTCTGTATTGTAGATCATTTGCATCGACATTTTTATCTTTTCAGATATTTAATCATTGGTTTTGTAAATTTTGAGTAGCCTTTTATAAAGCGTTTAAAATAGCTTAGTCTGCAAATCCTAGAAATTTTTCTTGTCTCATTCTAGGTATTTTATCACCTAGAATGAGACAAGAACAATTTCTTGTCCCGAGGTGTTTCGTTTCCAGAAAACTCATTTATCCAACAGAAGTTTTAATTTAATTATTTACTTTAATTATTTACTTTTCTTTCATTACAATTTTGTAAACCACATACTCCATTTTGAGCATGTCAGCTCATTTATAAAGAGGTGTAAAACTGTAAAGTTCGTGGTTCAACTTCAAAATTTGGTCTTCGACTTCTATTTCATTTTTGTTTATTTTCATTTGTTTGATAACCTGAGTAGTGCAAATGATACATATACTTGTCCCATTTTTATTATAATTTTGGCTGCCTTTAATTAACCCTATCTCACATTTCAGCCACAGAATCCCAATTTACAACAGAATTTCACGCTGCTTCATTATAGAACAAAACTTATTGCTTGAAAACCGCAGCTTGGCACAAAAGTCACGGCATTTTAGTTTTGAACGTGCAATATGTTTTAATACTTTACAAAGATTTTCAATATGGGTTTCTAAATTGTGGCTAACAAACATGATGTATGTATATAGGCAGCAAACTTCTTCCACCAAGCCCTTTAATACATAAATCATAGCTCTTTGAATAGTCGCTGGGCCATTTTTTAAACCGAAAGGCATTCGCGTAAACTCAAAGTGGACTTTATCTGTAGAAAACGCAGCTTTTCCTGGTTTTCTTTTGTCTATCGGGATTTGGTGGAATCCTTATTTAACATGTAAGGTGGAAAACTATTAAGTTTTTGTTAGGCTATCTAGTATTTCCTCACTTTGAAGAATTATAATTTATCATTTACTGTCTCTTCATTTAATTCCTGGTTGTCTTTTACGATTCTCACATTTTAGGTTCCAGGAGCGTCTGCTTTTTTCAACACCACCTAAATTGGAGATTTCACGTATGATTTCACTATCTATTTAATAATTCTGGTGTTTAGTCGGTGACATACTTTTTCTTTTAATGTTGATACCTGTAGATTTTTGTATAATTTTATGTTAAATTATTGTCGTTGGTGAAAGCTGTTCATCGTGATATCAGTAGTAACTACTTCTTGATTGTTATAGATTGCTTCAATTAGCGATTTTACTTAAATGTTTGGTCCAAATTAAACTTTCAATAATTTTTTCGTTTTTTTGGGCTATTTAAACTATACTTTGAATTAGTGCGACTGTCGCACACTAACATTTTTTACTATTAGACCTAAAGTGGTTTATAATGATGGTGGTTTTGAATTATTACTTGTCACTGTCAGTCTAACAGTAGTTTTCAAATTTTCGGCCCTACATTTTCCTCCTGATACATTGTGGTTTCGTCATTCAATTTTGTATAATCAAAAAGTGCTCAATCCTGATTTATCTTACTGTTGAAAGTTACAATATGATAAAATAAAAAAAATTGTTGAACAATTCCGGTGAATTTCAAAATTTTTGTTTGTTTAGAGATATTGTACCAGTTTTGTAGTAGTTTTTAACGTTTAATGCTGTTCGATTGGGGTCGTAAAAAACCGGCGAAAAAATTGTGGAAAGAAAGCTCGTGGTAGGTTTGTCTGAGTAGACTGAATTAAAGAACAATGATTGTTCTTGTTGTGGAAAAGTTTTGTTGTTCCAAGAATACTTGTCACTGTTGTTGGTTTGGATTCTAACAGTATTTTTGGAATAATATTTAGCATTATCATACTTTTGTTCCCCACTTATTTATTAAAAAATTTGTTAGTTTATTATGACATTATAGATACGGTAAAGTTTTTAATTGTTTGTATCTCATTCTTGCCCTCCCAAAATTCCTCATGTTTTGAGTTGGTTATTGTTTGTTTCTCACTATTTTCTTTAAATTCGTGATTGTTTATGATATTGACCTTAAGGTTGTTACGACTGTGTTGTCTTAACAAGACATTTTTGTAAATTTGTTTCTATTCTCCACGGTTTCTTGCGTCCGGGTTTTTTGTTGTCTAAACGTGGTTTCTTGCGTCCGGGTTTTCGCTGTGTGAATGTGACTTCTTGGTGGATGGATTCCTGTGTGTTTTCTTCTGTTATGTTGGCAACGGAACGAGAATGGGAGAGAGAGAGAGAACAATGCGCATCGAGTGTGTGCAAAGTAAAACGTTTTGAAAAAAATGTTTTTTCTTGTATGTCTCTCTTTTGTACCAACGAAAATTTGGTATAAAGGAGAGACAGAGAAGAGAGATGCATTTTCTTCTAAAAACGTTTTACGAGCTGTGCGACGCTCGAATGTTTTTTTGGTTTGGCATTCAATTTTTGGTTTTTGAGTGAATTTTACCACACGGAGTATTGGTATTTTTGGTCAGTGTTCCAAAAGTTCTTTCATGACATTATTATTTTTTTTCATAAATTGAGTGTTTGAAATATATTTAGAAAATATATAATAAATAAAATTCCTTATGTATAATATAAAATAAAACTAATTAATTTTTTTTGCAAAGTGTTAATTTATAAAATAAATTGAAAACATATAAAATATTGTAGTGAATAGAAAAAAAAAATATTTTGTTAAGTTTTATTATGTACTTCATCAAACGTCATAGATTTATCATTACGTATATTTCGCATATATAAATATATTATGTATATTTATTTATTATATTATAATAGAAAATAATAAAATAATTGTGTTAAATAAAAATAAATTACAAAATTTTGTTTGAAGAATGATTATTGTTATCTCATGACAAAATAATTATTTACATGAAAGTAGTTCGCCATTTTGTAGTAACCGCAGTGCAACGGGAAGGTGGATTTTTCGGGTTTGTGCGAGCCAACGCCCAACGTATTTTGGCGGCCAGGCGAGGCCAAAATAGTTATCGGCATCAAGCCGCAACGGTACGGGTGGCCAACCGGCCCCTCGTGTTTTCTGTTTTTGGTTATCGGGGAGAGGCCCCGCAACGATACGGTAGCCAACCGGCTATTGTTTATTTTTTGAGTTTTGTGGTATCGGGGAGAGGCCCCGCAACATTATGGTAGCCAACCGGCTATTGTATTTTTTATCAGTGGTCTGCCGCAACGCAACGGCACCAAGGCCGCAACCCAATTTTTTATCGGGGAGAGGCCCCGCAACAATAACGGTCGCGCAAGACCGCAACAGATTATTTTTAATAATTAAGGTACTTTTTTTTGGTTAATTTTATTTAAATTTTTGTTTATTTTTTTTATATATTTTAAATTTTTTTTCCCTGATTAAATTTTAAATTTTATTTGTTGTAGTCGGGCGCCGCACCGCGGGTGCACGCTCGGTGCATGTTGCTTTCTCTCTCTCTCATTCTCTCTTATCTTGGTGCGGGTGGAGGGGGGAAGTTGTTTCATTTCGTTTTTTGTTTTTGGGTTTTTTTTTCGGTAAATAAAATGAATTATTAAATTTTTTCGGTTAGGTGTGTTGGGAGCGGAGACTCCCTCTGTGTCGGTTTAGTGTTTGCGGTCCCTTGGTGCCCGCATCCAATTTCGTAACCGGGGCTTTGCCCTGTTTGAATTCGAATGGATGCGCGCACCAAGGCACCTCTCTCCCATTTATAATTTTGAGTTGTTCGTTCCTCAGGTTCCGGCCGACGAATTTCGGCGGAACTCCGGTTTTTATTATTATTTGCGTTTCATTTTTTTAAAATTATCTGTATGATCACGGTGTAAGCCAGGAGCCCTGTATGCCTCAAACCCCACGACCTTAGCACTTCTCCCTGAGAACGTAGCCGGCAAAATATCACCGTGGAGGCCTCTGCATGCGCTTAGTGAATATCTGCAGGTTGGCAGTAGCCAGCCGGTAACAGTGGCGCCCAAACTTTCGCGAATTTTTAATAATTTTATATTTTTATGATTTGTAGCTTCACTCCCTTTGGCGTGTGCGTCCAGTGTCGAAACCGGTGTTTCACACTGTTTGAATTCGCATGGACGCACACACCAAAGCCAGTCTCCCGGTTGGCACTTCCCATCTGCGATAGCAACCAGCTCGGGCTGTTTGATTGCGCGTAGATGGGGGGTGTCATACCTCTATTCTCAGGGCATTTGACTGAAGAGCTTCTACCATTTCCACTTTGTTGTGTCAGATTGTGGTGGAGCTCAGATGTCATTTGTCCAGGGTTTAGCTTAGCTTCACTTTTCTTTTCCCGAAATTTCTCGACCGAAATTTGAGGAACAACAAATTTATTATTATTATTATTTTTCTTTATTTTTTTTATTATTTAGCTGACATGGAGTGGGATTTCCACTCTCATCATACCATCCGTATTTTCGTTTTGGTTAAAAAATTTTTTTTGATAATATATTTGATTTTTTTTATATTTTTGATTTTTGAGTTAATTTTGGGTTGTATTGGAACCCGCGGGTACTTATTAGTACTTCATTTTATATTTTTCGCATTTTTTATTATTCTGCCTGCATACCGCTGGGTGTGTTGGTAGATTTGGATCTCCTTTTCTTTTGTTCTTTCGTATCATTTTGTGATTTCAACGAGCCCCTCCAAATTAGGTTCTCATCGAAAAACGCCACTTTGGGGGGTATCTCGTCTTCCGTCGTTAAACTAACCGTGGGAATACGGGACCCACAAACCACCACAAGGTAACCATTCCTTCCGTTTTATTTATTTTATTTGTATTTTTCTTTGCAATCCTGCCTTATTATTTGGTTGTATTATTTCACTATCGGCGTACTATTGGGTGTGTTGGTAGTTTCATTAGCTACGTTATTATTATTATTAACTTTTATTTATTATTATTTTTGTATGAATCCAAATCCGTAGTTGTTTATCACGATTTGATATTCATTGGTTGAATTTTTGTTGTAATTATTTTAACGAGCCCCCCCAAATTAGGTTCTCATCGAAAAGCGCCACTTTCGGGGGTATCTCGTCTTATCCGTCGTTAAACTAATCGTGGGAATACTGGACCCACAAACTCTTACAAGGTATCCATTCCTTTTCGTGTTATTTATAAAAATATTTCGTGTTTTTTTATTTATCTAGTTATAGTGGGTGTGGAATATCTTTAGTTGTAATTTCCTTTAACTTAAAACCTTCCGTTTGAGTTAGAGTTATTTTGAATTGAAATTCTTGTATTTTTATAAATCAATAAAGACTACGTTTTTTTTTGTCGAATTAACCAAACTTACTCCCTAACCCTACCTAAATTCTAAAATGGATGTAAACCTACTGCAACGAGACGAAGTGGAGGTGGAGTGTCTCCTTCGTGACATACGCTTCGACACATTAGATGCAATTCATCAACTCGAGGAAGCGGTCCGAAGTGAGCAGGCCGAGACTAAACCAGCGCCCGCAAAAATGCATACAAACGCATCGAAAAGACCAGATATTGAGATCTCAACGTGTCTCAAGAAATTGGAGGAGATTCGGGGAGCGATCACAGTGTTGGATCCGGCGACAAAAGATCTCATGCTATTGGTGCAACGGTACCACTCTCGTTTATTACATTTGGCAGGTCGGCTTAGCCGCGTATTTAAATCACCGACATACGAGCAGTCCGCGCGTAAGGCACATCAGGCATGTTCGGCATTATTGACCAGTCTGCAGATGTACCTGGATGACCAGGAAAAGTTGAACGTTTCCATAGAAAGCGCAAAGGGCGTACATCTCGCGTTGGAAATACCTCCCCATGAGGAAACAAATGAAGAGATTCAAGTTCAAAATCTCGGTAGCGAGGATGATTCCGACCACCCACAGCCGCAGGAGCGAAGATGCACTTTGGAGGATCTCCTTGATCAGATTCAAACGAACCACACGGCGGTACAACAATCAAATGCACAGACCACCTTGTTGGAATCCATGCTGCACAAATTCGAATTGGTATCACAGCAGCTGGTCAAGTTGGATCAAAGACAAACCAACCTCCAGACTCAAATCGTTGGAAATAACCTGTTCTCACAAGACATCCCGATTTCAACCGTACACGATCGAGCGCCTCCGACGTCCACCAGTTCGCCAGTATCGCCAAAATTTGTCGATCGACGTTTGTTGTCCGGTAGTGGACTAAGTTTCACGGGATCTCCATCGGGAATCAACATCGATATGTTCCTGTTCCAAGTTGACACCATCGCCTCATCCCGGGGATTATCCGAACAAATTTTATTATTGGAGCTCCACACCATTCTAAAAGACCTCGCGTTGCAGTGGTACTGGACATTTCGTAAACACAACCCGCACGCGACCTGGTCAGAACTACGAAGCGGAATTATCGAGCGCTTTCAAGATCGTCGCACAAATTACGAAATCCGAAGAATGGTCGAGGCACGTAAACAACAACCGAACGAAAGCTTCCTGGATTTCTACAACCATATATGGACCCTCACACTACAATGTCGCACACCATATTCCGACGAAGAGCTCATTCAAATTCTCATGAACAACATGAAGCCGACGTTACAATATCATCTCACCGATCGCCAGTTTAGCAGTATCAACGAACTAATCAAAAGCTGTTCTGCTTGGGAGGAGTCTTTCCGGCGGCTTAAAGCTCCGGCGGATCCTGCAATCCATCCACGACGCGTGATCAATGAGTTATCAGGCAGTCCGTATGATGATGTTGGAGCATATGACTCTTATGAGAATTATCCCTTAACTGATGTTCTACCCGATAACTCAGTATCCGCAATTCAAACGGGGAGCAGGTATCCGTCGGCAGCGGCGAGACGTCCGGGCGGACAAGTCCCAGCAGACAGTTCGGGATTAGTTTACAAACAACATGCCAATTATGGTAAAAATATCGTGTGCTTTAATTGCTCGGACATGGGACATACATTTATGGATTGTCAATTGGCTCCAGTCGGATTATTTTGTTATCGATGTGGGCTACGGGGGACGATATCTGCGCGTTGTCGACGTTGTGCTGATGAAAGAAACGTTCAATCAAGATTATCGGAAAACCAGAACAGTGGTTCTTGGAGAACTGGGCCACGAGAATCACCACAACCACAACCGCAACCCAGACTGATGTTACCACGGACAAATCCACTCAAACCGATTTTGGAGGATGCAGCGAGCAATACGGACGCGGAAATCCGCTCCTATTCGAATCCGACGAAGAAGTAAGCTCGTCTGCAAGTAATGATTCCTTTTCCGATCCTTCTTCCCCATCCAATCCTTCTCCCCTCCCTATCGCTCTTAAATTTTTCTATAATGCCCCATCATTGGCAAAGTTACATCGTTTAAAGCGTTCCAAAAAATATTGGAACCGTCGCGTCGCAATGAGAAATGATGTGATTTCCTCCGTTCTATTCTCCGAGGGTAGTGACACTCGGCCTTACGCCCAGGTCTTAATAAATAAGATTCCTTTTAAGGGTCTTCTCGACAGCGGGGCGAGTGTCAGTGTACTCGGGAGTGGATCGGAGAAACTTATGTCAAATCCATTTGTTGAATTCCATAACTTTCCTTCCACTATAACTACCGCGAGTGGCCAAGTCCAACGAGTTTTTGGTTATATCCGAGCTAACGTCGAATTTAACGGAGTCACTAAATTTATGAATTTTCACGTTGTCCCTTCCTTGGAACAACCGCTTTATTTGGGTATCGATTTTTGGAATCGTTTTGGAATTTCCCCAAAAATCTCCGCGTTAAATAATTCGGACGAATTAGGTGAAACTACCAACACACCCAAATTTCATATTTTAACATCTGATGATCGTCGTAAGTTGGATCTTATACGCGAATATTTCCCGAGCAGCGATATTTTAGGTTTGGGCCGCACATCCCTCATCACTCATATGATCGATGTCGGTTCCGCAAAACCAGTCAAACAACGTTTTTATTCCGTGTCCCCAGCTATCCAGAAACTCATGTATGCCGAGTTGGATAGGATGTTGTCTTTGGGGGTTATCGAGGAGTCACAAAGTTCCTGGTGTTCACCGGTCACGTTTGTGCGTAAGGCCAATGGGAAAGTTCGTCTGTGCTTGGATGCTAGAGAACTGAACAAGGCAACCGTCAAAGATGCGTATCCGCTGCCAATAATCAACGGATTGTTGGGTCGTTTGGGACACACCCGATTCATTTCGGCGATTGATTTGAAGGATGCCTTTTGGCAGATCCCACTCGACCCAGCATCCCGCGATAAAACAGCGTTTACGGTTCCTGGACGGCCCTTGTATCAGTTCAAGGTGATGCCGTTTGGCTTATGCAACGCCCCACAGACGCTTTGTCGCTTAATGCACCGCGTGATCCCGTACCAGCTACACGATAAGGTCTTTGTGTACGTCGATGACCTTCTGGTCACATCCTCCACTCTGGCCGAACATTTCGATTTGCTACAACAGGTTGCTGGATATCTGAAGGATGCCGGTTTAACAATTAATTTGACCAAAAGTAAGTTTGTGTTGAAAGAAGTCGACTATTTAAGTTATATTGTGGGTGATGGCTGCCTCCGTACAAACCCAGATAAATGTAAAGCTATTCTGGAGTACCCTATTCCGAAAACGACGAAACAGATTAGACGTTTTCTGGGAATGTGCGGATGGTACCGTCGCTTCATTCCAAATTTCGCCTCCTTAGCTTCTTCTCTCACCGATCTTACTGGTAAAAACACTAAAGTATGTTGGTCGGCAGCTGCTGATTCTTCCTTTAACGCTCTCAAAACCGCCTTGTCAACTGCCCCAGTTTAAACGCATCCTGATTATACAAAACCCTTTTTTATTCAGTGTGATGCCAGTGTCGTTGTGGTCGGTAGTGTCTTATTTCAGGTGGACGCCGAGGGGGTGGAGCGGCCCATTAAGTTTTATTCCCATAAGCTCAATGCGGCGCAGCGAAACTACTCGGTGACCGAGCTGGAATGCTACGCTGCCGTTCTCAGCGTGCGAAAATTCCGTCCCTACGTGGAAGGTTATCCATTCGTCATTTATACCGACCATTCCAGTTTGCGCTGGTTAATGAGTTAAAAAGACCTCTCCGGACGTTTGGCGAGATGGAGTCTTAAACTCCAAGCGCTGGATTTTCAGATTGGATACCGAAAAGGTTCAGTTAACGTTGTACCTGATGCGCTGTCTCGAGCTTTTCCGGATGAATCCGCTCCTTGTGAGGATGATTCCGAAAGTAAGAGCACGCCTGATCCTGGTGTTCAATTTGGAGATCCAGCCTTGTCGAGTAAAAACATCGACCCTTCCGTGAATGCGTTAATACCTTCTTCAGTCCCCATTCTGCACGTTGATCTAAATTCGGTTGCGTTCCAAGATCCAGATTACGTCGATCAGATCGCGAAAATTCGTTCCTTAAAAGATTGTTCGCACAACTATAAGATCCAGGATGATAAACTATTAATATCCCCTTCGTTCGGTTTTAAATATACGGATACCGACCTTTCGAATTGGAAACTTGTTATTCCTAATTCCTTAACTTCAACGCTTATTGGACAGGCTCACGTACCTCCCACTTCAGCACATTTAGGCGGCAGCAAAACTCTCGAACGCCTTCAGCGTCAATTTTACTGGCCTCAAATGGCAAAGCAAGTTAAACAGTACGTTGCTAGCTGCACTAAATGTAAAATGAACAAAGCTGTTAATTTCTCTACACAACCAGCCATGGGAGCTCAGGTTACGTCAACTCGCCCGTTTCAAAAACTATATGTCGATTTCTTGGGTCCGTATCCACGTTCGAAACTCGGAAATACCTGTATCGTTATCGTTCTGGATCATTATTCGAAATTCGTAGTTGTAAAACCCTTACGCGAAGCGTCTGCCTCATTATTGTGTCGATTTCTGGAAAATGAGGTATTCCTTTTATTCTCCGTACCCGAAATTGTTACCTCCGATAATGGGAAGCAGTTCACCTCGAATCTATTTAAAAACCTGTTAGCTAAATACGGTGTAACCCATTTACGTACGCCGGTGTACTCGCCCCAAAGTAACGCTTCCGAGCGTGTTAATAGAACGTTAATTGCCAGTATTCGTTCATATTTGAGCGATCACGACCATAATTTGTGGGACAAAAATTTGCAAGAAATTGCGGCTGCTTTACGTAATGCCATACACGATTCGATACATTATTCCCCTCATTATGTCGTGTTCGGTCAACATATGTCGATGCATGGTTCGGATTACTCACTGCGACGATTACTCGATGAACATGATCCCGGTGAAGTCCAGGCATGGGCTAAGCCAGATCGAGTAAATCTGTTAAAAGATCGTATTATACTTTATATGCGTGTGGCATACGAGAAGGGAGCTCAGCATTACAACTTGCGTAGTACTAAGCGCTCTTTTCGAGTTGGACAATCTGTCTTTATACGATCTTTTGCGTTGAGCGATGCAACGAACAAATTCTCCGCGAAATTAGCTGGAAAATTCAAACCCGCGGTAATTTCTTGTAAAGTAGGTCAAGTGGCGTATACCGTCGAAGATTTGAATGGCAAATCCCTAGGTACTTATCATGTCAAAGACATCCGTGTTTAATCGTTTCTCTCTCTATCTTTATTTTCGTGTTGTTTGTTTTAGGCCCGGCTTATGAGACATCTCAGGGTGTGGGACGTTCCCACGTTTGTTACGACTGTGTTGTCTTAACAAGACATTTTTGTAAATTTGTTTCTATTCTCCACGGTTTCTTGCGTCCGGGTTTTTTGTTGTCTAAACGTGGTTTCTTGCGTCCGGGTTTTCGCTGTGTGAATGTGACTTCTTGGTGGATGGATTCCTGTGTGTTTTCTTCTGTTATGTTGGCAACGGAACGAGAATGGGAGAGAGAGAGAGAACAATGCGCATCGAGTGTGTGCAAAGTAAAACGTTTTGAAAAAAATGTTTTTTCTTGTATGTCTCTCTTTTGTACCAACGAAAATTTGGTATAAAGGAGAGACAGAGAAGAGAGATGCATTTTCTTCTAAAAACGTTTTACGAGCTGTGCGACGCTCGAATGTTTTTTTGGTTTGGCATTCAATTTTTGGTTTTTGAGTGAATTTTACCACACGGAGTATTTTTATTTTTGGTCAGTGTTCCAAAAGTTCTTTCATGACATTATTATTTTTTTTCATAAATTGAGTGTTTGAAATATATTTAGAAAATATATAATAAATAAAATTCCTTATGTATAATATAAAATAAAACTAATTAATTTTTTTTGCAAAGTGTTAATTTATAAAATAAATTGAAAACATATAAAATATTGTAGTGAATAGAAAAAAAATATTTTGTTAAGTTTTATTATGTACTTCATCAAACGTCATAGATTTATCATTACGTATATTTCGCATATATAAATATATTATGTATATTTATTTATTATATTATAATAGAAAATAATAAAATAATTGTGTTAAATAAAAATAAATTACAAAATTTTGTTTGAAGAATGATTATTGTTATCTCATGACAAAATAATTATTTACATGAAAGTAGTTCGCCATTTTGTAGTAACCGCAGTGCAACGGGAAGGTGGATTTTTCGGGTTTGTGCGAGCCAACGCCCAACGTATTTTGGCGGCCAGGCGAGGCCAAAATAGTTATCGGCATCAAGCCGCAACGGTACGGGTGGCCAACCGGCCCCTCGTGTTTTCTGTTTTTGGTTATCGGGGAGAGGCCCCGCAACGATACGGTAGCCAACCGGCTATTGTTTATTTTTTGAGTTTTGTGGTATCGGGGAGAGGCCCCGCAACATTACGGTAGCCAACCGGCTATTGTATTTTTTATCAGTGGTCTGCCGCAACGCAACGGCACCAAGGCCGCAACCCAATTTTTTATCGGGGAGAGGCCCCGCAACAATAACGGTCGCGCAAGACCGCAACAGATTATTTTTAATAATTAAGGTACTTTTTTTTGGTTAATTTTATTTAAATTTTTGTTTATTTTTTTTATATATTTTAAATTTTTTTTCCCTGATTAAATTTTAAATTTTATTTGTTGTAATCGGGCGCCGCACCGCGGGTGCACGCTCGGTGCATGTTGCTTTCTCTCTCTCTCTCATTCTCTCTTATCTTGGTGCGGGTGGAGGGGGGAAGTTGTTTCATTTCGTTTTTTGTTTTTGGGTTTTTTTTTCGGTAAATAAAATGAATTATTAAATTTTTTCGGTTAGGTGTGTTGGGAGCGGAGACTCCCTCTGTGTCGGTTTAGTGTTTGCGGTCCCTTGGTGCCCGCATCCAATTTCGTAACCGGGGCTTTGCCCTGTTTGAATTCGAATGGATGCGCGCACCAAGGCACCTCTCTCCCATTTATAATTTTGAGTTGTTCGTTCCTCAGGTTCCGGCCGACGAATTTCGGCGGAACTCCGGTTTTTATTATTATTTGCGTTTCATTTTTTTAAAATTATCTGTATGATCACGGTGTAAGCCAGGAGCCCTGTATGCCTCAAACCCCACGACCTTAGCACTTCTCCCTGAGAACGTAGCCGGCAAAATATCACCGTGGAGGCCTCTGCATGCGCTTAGTGAATATCTGCAGGTTGGCAGTAGCCAGCCTGTAACAAGGTGTTTCTTAGATCTTAACGATTGACCTATACTATACCAATGGCATCGGTTTATTAACTTGAATTAACTTGAATAAACCCAAACAAATTCTTTTCACTGAAAGTCCTGAACTTACACAAAAATCCGTACGTTTTATCTAGATTTTTACGACCTACCACACTTGTGCATAGCTGGGACATGGTTCTGAACTTTTATGGAAATCTATTTTCTCTATAAAGGTGCTTATTGCAACCAAAGTTTATTGCCAAGAGCCCCTGTTAAAAGTTGTTTTATTGCTTCAAACTTTGAGGGTTGCCAGCTAGGCAAATAATATCTTTGGCTTATCATTAGATTTTTAGTTGCTGTTTTTACACCATTGGTGAGAAAAATTTTCGGTATCCCGACCCTTTTCAATCATGATACTAATT
The DNA here is from genome assembly GCA_947310385.1 of Nephrotoma appendiculata. Classification (NCBI taxonomy): domain Eukaryota; kingdom Metazoa; phylum Arthropoda; class Insecta; order Diptera; family Tipulidae; genus Nephrotoma; species Nephrotoma appendiculata. Next base: position 239,224,817 of record OX371223.1, on the reverse strand, counting down.
GTTTGTGAGCCCCTCCAACCCCCCCCCCTCCCGCCCCTTCATCGAACTTAGGGGTAGACTCCGAATCCCGGATTCGGAATACCGAATAAGTCCAGATAGTTATGTGAATAGTTATGAGGAGGAATTTTTCATTTAGATAAGTCAACACTTGTCCGTGATCAACCTGTTTTTTGTAATTCAGCCAAGTTGTTCTACAACTTGATCTAATTTGTTCTAAATAACCCATTTCGATTTCTTGAAAATCTGTATTTCGGTTTGCTATATAAACCTCAATTGATCTTTTAAATCGTGTATTTTGATCAGCGATTAATTGAAATGAATTTTCTTTTTTCCTCAAAGAAATAAAGTAAAATTTAATATTAAAAAAAAAATACAATGTACTTATTTAAAAAATTCCCGAAAATAAACGTGTCTAACAAACCTAAATCTCTGTCTTTATAGGCAGATTTAGTGTACGCAACAGATTTGACAATATACTTAAGGCACCTAAACCTATTTCTATCAGTGGGTCTATCTTGTAGTACGATGAATTCCTTACTGCTGTCGTGTGCAGCTTACGAAATATTTAAAGCTGAAACGCAGTGAAACTAGGATTCGTCTCAGAAGTTAAAATCTTCAGCCAGAGAGATCACTGGATAATATCACTTTAACACTATCACTGTAATGAGTTTACTTGGGAGTCAATTTTTATTGGAAGCAAATTGCATTATCTCTAATTTTCACTAAGTAAGACTAACTTAACCATAGTAAATTACATCTAAGTATTCGTATGAAATTCTAATTCAAACTACAAGGCACGCCAAAGAAAAATTATTTACGAAATTTGATGAATTCGACGGATTTATGAACTAAAGTGGTATAGTTTAAATTGTTGTATGAAGGATTCAAGTTCTAAACAATCTTTTGCACAAATACATGGGAATAATCTAAAACATTATTGCGGTATTGGGTGTTGCGTGAGACGTTTAGAGAAGTATAAACTTTTCAATTCTCTGATGAAGATCAGGGACCTTCAGGGTTTTGGACCAGCGTCATTTTTATCATTTTTATCACGATTTCAATAACTTCAACTTATAGACCGAAGTAATATGATTCAATTATAATGAAACGGAGAATAATGTTTCTATGTTTAAATTTGATAGAAAAACTTCTCTCCGACACAATATGAATAACAATAATATTGAAAAGCTAATTTACAAACACGAAATGCGGTTTTACCTTTTCTATTTCATATACGAGCATATATGTACACTTACTATGGTGAAAAATTCGTCAAATTTTCAATTTTTGGAAGTGACGTGATGTGTAGTCTTGTTAAAAAAAAAATCTGTAGAGCCATTGTACCACTTTCATGTTTTTTTTATAATCATTTAACTTAATGAGCTTATAATTATCTGATAATTAGTTTTCATTTATAGCCAGCCTTATATATTTTGAAAAACCATGTTCCTAATTTTTCTCAAAATTAGACATCCAAAACATAAAAATCTAATCATCAGGAATTTGCACCAATTCTAACAAACCCGCATTTGCATATTTTCATTCAAGAATCAGTCCACTCAACAACAATATAATCAACTCTATTAAATTGTACTGCTTATGCCTAATCATCTACAACACCCTTGTATATTGAAAGCACATTTTCTCTCGTCTATATAAATAAAATTTTGGCCAAAACGTCGTCGATACAATGAAAACCCAATTTTCATTCCATATTTCAATCTATTGTTATCCATACGTTACTTTTAAAAATTAAAACTAACTGAAGTGAAAAATACAAAATTTTCCTTTATTCTGTTCAACATAACTCGTGTATTCATTTGCTTCTTCTCTATCAATAAACGCACGTATACACAGGACGCACACTCCCCTCCACACACAATATAAAAAATGGAAAGTCTTAACAATACCGAAATGATTATGATTATTACAATCGTTGTTGTTGTTGTTATTGTTGTTATCGTCGTCTCTATTTGAGATGGAAAATTTTGATCGACACACAATCACATTACATAAAGGTATTTTCCAAGAAATATTTTCTTTATATTCAAAATTCCTATGTGCTGTGCGAGAGCTTCTGCTTGTGCACATATTTGATTATTTTCCATGTGCCAGGAAATCCTAAATTAATTAACTTGTAAAAATGTTAAAGTTAACACTGTATAATACAAAAAATATGTTTAATGAAAACAGTTTCCGTGTAAAGGGTTGTATGACGTGTTCGGTATAATAATCATCAAGTTTATATGTACTCATCAAAATAATAGAGGGAAACATGCTTGAAACAAAAAGAAGGTTCACCCAAAGCAAAACAAACAACAAAAAAAATTATTCATGATAAATTAATTTTCTTCAACTTTTCCTACTTAATTACGATCGAAAGTTCAAAAAGTTACTTTTTAAATACGGCTAGCAAAAAATAGAAACAGGTAGGTATGTACCTAGATATGAAAAGTTTTAACTATAAATTTCCTGTGTTGTAATTTCAAAGTGAAAACTTTCCATTTTTTGTGTACTTTTCAAGTATAGCATAAAACACGTGTATACGTACTCGTAATATACACACCCACAATATGTCTTTAATCCTTTTAGTTATACTTGTAGTTGATAATGTACATATGTTTGGTTCAACATATAGAAAGAAGATTTAATATTGTAGTTTTTAGCAAACGTGCACATATATTTAATTTTTCATTGTCTTACAACTCAAACTATTTCGTCTCGACCGGTGACGTATTTATATGTTATTAATAAAATTATAATGTGGATGTGATAGTAGACTGTAGATTATTCTATAAATAATTGATTTTTGTATACATTTATATACATTTTTATATATGTACATTGATCAAAACTATTCTCTAATAACCAGTTTTTAAAATACTATTTAGTCAGGCTGAACACCTCTCGAATTGCCTGAAAGGAACGCAGCATGACATTGGAATTGCAAGTGGCCAAAAACGAAGAAAACTAAAAACCCTGAAGGAAATGTTTTGCAAAATTTTGAAACATAAAATACTTAAAAGTAAAATGCCAATAAAAACACGAAGTTCCGTAACGAAATAAATTTTACAACTTTGTAACATAATTGTAGAGACAAAAATAAAAACAAACCGTTAACAGCAATCTTCGAAATTTTTTTTTCTCGGTAAGTGGCATATACCTCTGAACAGTCGCAAATATTCTGAAGTAAAACATCATCTATAAATTTCTTGAACTGTTCGTGTAGTTTTAAATTTTTGCAATCCTCGTAATTTGGTTGTGGAAAAATCGGGGTCAAGGCACAAGAGTCATCCTTTGACCAAGTAAATACAGTATTATTGTTGGATGTTGGTAAAGGGCAGCTGGATGAAGGTTGATGAGCACGATTTAAATGTGGTGATAATGACTTGTGAGCTGTTATTTCCGTGGTTTCAGAAGTACGTAGTGAACTGCCAGATAAATTTAAAGATGTATTGTTGAGCACATCCGCCAAAACACTTATCTTCAAGAATGTGATCCAAATTCACTCACCCACTTCCAGATTCTCAAGACATTCGCCATTTTCAAACGCCATTTCACAGCCTGATCTTAACTGTGCCGGACACTCATTGGCTGGCTGGTAAAACACAATAAAAATTAAATTTTCCACTAAATCACGTAATTATTTTTTTTATAAAATCAAATTCATCAAATCAGCAACACAACACTTTGAATTAACGTACATAAATAATTATATTGTTCTATTTATCTTTCTTCGGTACGTTATTATGATAAAAACCCCATAACATTTTTTTTTCAACTAATTTCACAATCCTCTCACTATGAAAGTCAAACGAAATTTGTAAAATTAACTATTAAATGTGAGAACGAGATGTATTACAAAAATAAAAAATGAGGAAATGTACCCCTATATGTGTTCGGTTCTGAAACAGGGGGCGAACTCGCATGCATGTTGTTTGTTGCCATATGGCAACCCCAGGATGATTCGATTAACTATTTTTAATATTATATCGTAAACAATATTTTTTGTGTTCAATATTTTTAAAGGTTTTTTTGTATTTATTTGTTAAATATTTTTTCGGTATTTTTATTTTACTATTATATATCACTAATGTTCGGTAAATAAATGCCAACCCGGTAAATGCCTAATCTGTCAAGCATTATTAGTCACTGCATCACAAGCAAAATTTATATCTGAAGCGAGTGTGAGAGAGCTAAATTTGAAACGAAGTAATGGTGAAGGTTCAATGGTTTCTACATTATTACGTATATTTTCGTCCACAATGAACGTTCGAGTTATGTAGGGACAATAAAAATAGACAGGTTTCTGCAGATAATGAAAATTAACAGCACCAAAATATCATTTGAGGGACAAGTTCATATTGGTCACCAGTTACATATGAATTAAACACATAACCTTATAGCACGAAACAGCAACATTTTTGGCAGCACGAAGTTTAAATGACATTACAGGGTGGCTGAGACCAAATGTTACTGACTTCACTCTGCTGTCATTTGTGTAGTTGTCATTTTCGCGCGTCAATTTTTTGACAGATTGAAGTTTGGTTAGTTGTTTACATGTGATCAACAAATAATTGTTCTAAATTAATATCTTCATAAAAAAATCGTAATGGAATTCAAACGTAATAATGTAATTGCACTATATTTGAGTGGAAATTCCCAAACAGCAATAGTTCGTCAGCTCCAGCATTTGAATGTGAATAAAATGTTTGTGTATCGAACCATAACTCGATACAACGAAACTGGTATCATCGCTGAACGCAACAAAGGCGGTTCTAAAAAGACAGCAACATCAATAGAAATGATACGAAAGGTGAAGAAACGAATCCAACGATATCCTCGTCAAAGTGCCAATCAATTAGCCGCACGTCTACATGTTTCACGATACAGCATTCAAACCATATTGAAAAATGGACTACTCTTGAAGCCCTACAAGATACAAAAAGTTCAAGATCTTACGGAGGCACAAAAAAAGTTAGGCTTGAAAGAACACGAGCATTGAAGGCCTTGGCCTAACGTGATGAGATTCCAAAAATTGTCTTTTCTGATGAGAAAATTTTCACCATTCAACAGTATGTGAATAAACAAAATGATCGTGTTTGGTTAGAGCACAAGTCCAACGATAATTTGGACACAAGAGTTGCCATGCGCAAGCAATCACCAGCTTATGTTATGGTTTGGGCTGCAGTGACTGCAGATGGACGCACTCCTCTGGTTTTCATCGAACATGGAGTCAAGGTAAACCAAGAGGTGTACCGCCAAAAGATCCTAAACGATGCTTTGCTACCTTGGGCACGTAAACACTTTGGTACGAACCGTTGGACATTCCAACAGGACTTGGCACCGTCACACAAAACTCGAGCGACACAGCAATTTTTACAAAATTGCGTTCCGCGGCTTATTTCGTCGAAAGAATGGCCACCATATTCACCAGACTTGAATCCCATGGATTTCTCCATATGGTCCATTTTGGAGAGTAAGGTATCCACTAAAAAATACGAAAGAATGGAATAAAATTCCGCAAGCCCACGTTCGGTCAGCATGCAATGCTTTCTATGGAAGACTGAATCAAATAATCAGAGCCAAAGGAGGTCATATCGAGCAGTAACATGTTTTTCATAAAATGTAATATGTTCTCAACATATTCCACGAAATTTCAATAAAAAATAATCAAAATTAAAAAAATTACAGCGTTTTCATTTGGTAACACTTGGTCTCAGCCACCCTGTATAAGAATTAATTCGTTTTACCACTTATCAACAGTTTAATGTTGCAGGTTTAAGTACATTGAAGAATTGGTATTTAAAGTCTCATAAATTGCTAGCTAATGATGGCGAACTAGAAACATTGAACGACAATCACACAACGAAAGCGATATTACACGTGTGGCTAGAAAGCATTAGTCACATGCCTGCTACATACTAATGCCACAAGAATTCAAATTTCAAAATGGGTAAAATTGAAAATAAAATCCACCTAAATACTAGTATCAAAACAAGTAAACGCTTATTCTGCAGTCGGTACTACTAACGGAAAATTACTATGAACCTAATTACGGCCAAATCGCGTCCGGTTTTAAAAGGTTCACCCATTTTATACGATAGGTCATGTATGTGAAGATAGCCCAATTTCCATCCCCGGAAAATGCGATGGCAACACTAATTATTGCTTTTTTTTACTCTCAGCCCAAAAAATCACGACATTTTTACTGTCAGCCCCGAAAATTTACTGTCATGACAGCTAAAACTATTATGACACAAACATTTTTCTAGGGTGAGAGTAAAAATATTGCATTTTGGTGAAGGAGGGATATTTCAAGTAATTTTTGATATTCGCTGTCGGTATATTTCAGGATTGTTTCCTATCAGTTTTTAGGAGGGGACAATTTTTCACTTTTTTATTTTTCCAATATTTTTTTTTTTTTTATTAATATTAATTGCTTCATCAACCTTGCAGACACAGATAAAAGAGTTTTTATCACTCTTATCGCTTCGTTTGATAGTGCCACAAATGTTAAAAAAATCAAATATCAATATATACAAAATATTTTTTAATGTAATTTTAATTTGTTGTATACCTTAGAAGTATAATACCTCCCGTTGTGTACCTCCAAACCCCCGCTTTTCCACAATTTATACAATTTTTCAAGTGTCAAACTAAGTAAAAAAAAATTTGAAAACATTTCAAAAATTTCCTGTATTAATTGTCAAATTTAGATCTATTGCTATAATTAATAATTAAATGTCGCAATAGTATACATAAAAATTGTATAGTATTGCCATAAGCAACTTTTTCGATTTTCGGGGATAGAAAATTGGGCTATCTTCACAAAGGTCGATAGGTCTTGATTATTGTTGGCTATTTAAGGTTCAGCCAGTGAGAAGAAGATCCTCGGCAACTTGGAGATCCTTGCGAAGTTTTTTAGAAATCCTTGTACCGGATGTTGAAAAGTTTAGCATTTACAATACCAACAATGAATTAAAAGATTTGGGTAGGGGGTTGACTTCGTTGCTTTTTTGAAATTTAAGCAAGGATAATGTTTTTTAATTATACAAAACAGTTTTTCCAAAAGTCTGCTAAGTTTAATTTTTCGCTTGAAATTTATAGCTATATTAATGTTAAAAGGGAGTCGGGTGTTGGTCACAACCTATTCACCCCTCCATTTTATGGTTACATAAAATATTCCCACCATGGAAAATGTTTGGGGATTATGTCGAGTAATTGGTCTGTGATTATGGTACTTACTGTGGTTGTTAAAAGAGACAATTTCACATGTCTTGTGCACAATTATTTCGAAATTATAGACTGTAAGTTGGAACTGATTTAGGTAACCTCGGTTGAAAGCTATGTGCGTTTTATATGGTTCCAGTGATTTTTGTTTCATATAACAAATATTTTGTTCCTTTAAGCAGAAGCTTATTGCTTCCGGTAATGCAATGTTGTTCTCTATACTCCTTGATAGCCAATGCAAGTCACTCTAGTATGAGACTGGTCTTCGTACGTTTATGTGCATAATGTATAATTAAATTGGTACAAATTTGTTGGTATTGCTCCGTACATCACTGGTATCGCCAAAAAAGTCATAACAACCGTTTTTCATGCTAGAATAAGATAGTGGAAATTTACAGCAGAAAATAAAAGATTACGCTACTCGCCGCAAGTGGCGGCACCATCACTAAACAAAATTTATTTTGTTGTAATTGCCAGTGGAAATGTTTTATCCTTTTTGTATTTCTTTTTTCACTAAATTAAACATCTCAGCGGAATAAAATATTAATAGTGATCCTTTTAATGACAAATTGATTGCTCTCCGAATAAAAGGAACTCGTAATATCCCGTCTTACCGCCATTTTTTACTGAATTACGATGAAATTTGGATAGTAGTATTGATCAGGGATGTTAAAGTAAATTTTGTACGAAGTCCGAGAATCTGTTTGTGCTGCCATTGCATAATCAATCCTTATGAAAAATGGTATGGTGGCTACACGATATAAATACATTTTAAACTGGGGGGAACTCGGCTGTTTGTTAATTAAATTTTGTAAAATTTGCATACAGTTTCGGAATAAATTAATGGTTTAGAATTATCCCTATAATTTTTTGATTTTCTACGGCCATATAAGTTATTTTCAGTGTTTGGCGAATATCTCAAAAGCTTCCACTATAGTAACCAACACTTTCCGTTGTTTACAATAGGTAAGGTTACACTGCGACTACATGGAAAACTTATGCACTAGAATTTTCACTAGAATTTTTTGATATTCTTTGATGGCCGACTGAAAATAACTTATATGGCCGCAGAAAATCAAAAAATTATAGTGAATATTCTAATCCATAATTTTTTCCGAATTGTCCCTTTATGCGATGCAAATTTTACAAAATTTAATTAAGAAATAGTCGAGTTCCCTCCAGTTTAAAATTTATTTACATCGTGCAAAATGTACAGATACCATTTTTCATCAGGACTGGTTATGAAATGACCAGTTTAGTCCAGCACGAACAGATTCTAGAATTTTGTCCAAAAAATACTTTAAAATCTCTGATCAATGCTACTATCCATTTGTTAAGAAATGGCGGAAACACGGAATATTGTTTTATTTCAAGATTTCATTTACCGAGTTCCTTTACTTTGGAGATCAATCAATTTGTCATTTTAAGGGTCACTTTTAATATTTTATTTCGCTGAGATGGCTTATTTAGTGAAAAACTGAAAATGGGATACAAAATGAAAAAAAAAATCCGCTGGTAATTACGAAAAAAAATTCTCTTTAATGATGGTGCTGCCACTTGCGGCGAGAAGCGTAATCTCTAATTTTCCGCTGTCAAATTTCCACCTATCTTATACAGCATTACTTTGACTCCCTTATAGATGGTACTAGTTATAATTGGTTGAAAAGGCGATTGACGATACTAACTCGGCATATTCCTACTTTTGTTTCTGCTAAGAACTTCTAGTGGATCAGAAATTTAACTGGATGGGTTAAATTCTAGGTTAATGAGTGGGAATTTCTCTAGGATAGTTGGTTTTGGGAAAATCAGCAGGAGCAGGAGGAACACTTTCTATACGCGAATCTTGAACAACTCTTTGAGTTACGCGTATTTTGAAACTAGAAAAACTCTTCTTAAACCTGATGGTTGGATATAATTGCTTCTTCAAGACCTTGCATAAAATTTCTTTGTTTATCTCCGACAAACTAATATAGTTTCTGTGCTAAGGGAGATGGGGCTATTGATGGCCATAAATATCCTGACCTTTCTGAAAGATCAGATGGTCTCTAAAGACATCGATTGGTGTATCACAGTATCACACCGTTAGCCGTTAGTTGTCTGTCGGAATTTTGATGTTGCGGGCTCCATATAAGTAGTTGCAAAGGTTTTCCAATGAGCATATTATGACCAGCACCTTTTTTCATTTGTTGTACAATTTTCTTCGTTCTTATTCAAGGACCTAGAGATGTAGATAATTGGCCAGTCTACCCTAATATCTCCTTGACATAATAAAGTGCCAATGGCGGACGAGGAAGTGTCAGTAAAGTTAGCAGAAAAGGTTTGTTAAAATTTGGAGAAATATCTCCTCTGAAGACAGGTTTGCTAGTATATTTTAGATATCCTGGTATTTGATGTTTTTTAATCGTATAATTCCATTCGCGACGAGTTGAGCAATTTGCTTGTGCACTTCCTGCCTCATGCTGTATGGGTACTGATATGATTTGGTGTATATCAGTTCCTCCCTGGTGGTTTTGTTTCCAGCGCGTGCCTCGGTATCGATGGTTTCGAAGTTATTAAGGGGTCCAAAAAGAATTGCGAATTTGTGCATTATTTTTTACTGTCAGGTGAAAGATGACCATCCCGGAATTCCATATTGTTGACTTGTCACAAAAGTTTTTGTTGTAGCGGAATGTGTTTGTTCGGTGTGATGATCAGCTCATTGTATTTTCGATCAAAAATGGTCCCGCTTTCTTTCAATGTATCATCTTCGATGATGCCATCAAACCATTTCAATCCTGGTAGAATGAAAATCGAAGTCGATGGTATTGTCGATGCAATGGTTTTGAAGAATGATATTCTAATTTTGTGACTCCTGGATCTGATTTGGAATTGATTTTCGGTTGGCTTGGCATTAACGGCTAGCTCGGATTTTATAAAGTTCTTATTGGCTTCGGTGTCAATGAGGAACTTTAGTATATTTCCGTTTTTAAGCCGTACTCGCTTTCATAATAAAATTTACTTACGAGTTATCTTCTGTATCTTGTTCATCATTGGATATCTCGTTTTCGGTGTTGTAGTATGCAAATTGGTTATAACAGTCCTCCTCCAGTTGCGTTTCCAAATAGTTGATTTGTTGGTGCTTCCTTGGCTCATGGAGATTAGAATATTCCCGTTTTACTACCTGATTATCCTGAGGAGTCGGATGGTTGATATAATTTATTTGTGGCGTTTAAACAGATGGATTAAGATCCATCGGTGCTAGCGGTTTAAAATAGTTCGGCCTTGGTGCCGGGACGTTGCTTGAATTCCGATTACCATAAGGGATGTTGTAGTTTTGATGCTTCATTTTGTATGCCATGTTTCTCCGTTGAAGTAATGCGTCATTATTTTTGGTTAAAGGTACTACGTGTGTATATGAAATTTTCTTTATCGGCGAGTCATTACAAAATTATTGTTATTCTTCCTGTGAACGGCCATGTTCCTGAAATCGAGGTTCTGAACTTCTAGGCATGATGCATACGCCTGGTAATGTGGCTGATTTCTTTATGATCACCATTTTGGACAGCACTCCATTTAGCCCACGGATGAACACATTCAGTACTCGATTAGGATATGTTTCGACCAAAGCATTTATTATCATAAGAGACAATCCAGACTCGCCCACCGTCGTGTGTTTTTGATAGTGTACTCAGTTGAAGCTCTAATGTTTGAAGATCTCTTTTAACGGCGTAATGTATATGAGCGACGTTTTTTAATTGTCGCCCAATCTCCTATGAAAATGTTATAGAAAAACAACGCTGAGTCGGCATCGCCTTGAATTTTTTAGCGGATATGCTGAAGAGCCTGGTAAATCGGTTTATTCCGCAGAATGTCAAAGTCATGCAGTATATTTTCAACGTTGTGCGGATGTGAGCCAGAACAATATCACAAATGTTAATTTGGTTAATTTGTAATGCTCAAAAGGATCACTAATACTTATATTTCTTCAAAGGAATCCGTTGAAAGTCCTGATCTTCGACAGCTACCAAAACTTAAAGGTATATTTTTAATGTCGACCGTGAGTGATATTTTGCCATCCATGATAAATGATTTCCACGGATTTCGGTTTTGAATAAAGCATCTCGGTTAAATTATGTCTCGAAATAAATCATTTTCTTTTTGGCATTCCGTAACGAATTTCCAAAAACATGGAGAAGAAGAACTTTTAAAGGGTAACTTTACTATTAATTTGCCAACTGTGTGTCGCTGAAAATTTGTTTTAACGCCACTGTCGCTATAGAGTGCAAGGGTTACGACGTTTATGCCAACTTGAAAATTGGCGATATTGACTGGTTGGACTATACCTCACTTTTTGGTTAGTTTTTCCGATGTGATCAAACCAAACAGCAAATATTAAGCAATTGGCTGCTTTCAGGAAATACCAATACTACACTAAAAGAACGACCAACGTTATATACACATACATTATTTTCTGTAAACTGGTGACTGATAAAATGCTGCGTGTTGATTCAGAATTGGATGTTACACCTTTCATAAGCAACTTTTCAACGGGTTTGGGTAGTATTACCACAAATTATTTACAAGTGCATGTATGAACAGTGCTTATGCTGTTAGCATTTATTTTTCCAGTTATTGACGTATTCTTTGTGTACCGTTGTATGGTGTTTCGATCTAATTTTGAACGGCATCTGTGCGATTGATGAATTAAGAACACACTTACACAAAAAGCGGTGGAATTGGTAAACAATTATTAATGGGCAAGGGAAACGGATGCTAAATCAACACACTTGTACTAACAACAATTCTCAACAAAGTAGTAAGAATTTGGAATAATAAAAAAAAGAATAAAAATAATAAAATTAAACACGTTAAGAAGAATTCTTTGTTATATGAAGTTAAAAATTTATGGAATTTATATCAATTTTTGTATCTCTTTAAAAATGTCTTCCCTTTTTAATTTCTACTGTACTGTATCATATGATATAGATTATCACTATTATTGTTCTAAAATTAATGGTTTTTACGATTCCATGAAACTAAATTTCCACAAAGATAAACAATAAATTATACGAAAATAAAATAAATAAAGCAAAACTTGAAACATGGATTTTTTCCCAGAGAGCGAAGCAGACGGAGAACCAGAAAATCGAAAAAAATGCACTCAAATCAAAATATTTTCTTATCATTTTCATTCGTGACTTGAATTTTTCTCATATACTATACGTTTCAAATAATTTTTCAATTTTCCTTCTTGTAGAATATGTTACGTACATATATGTATATGTATGTATGAAGTTTTATTTATACCGCACAGTATCCATTTATTTATTTAATATAAATAAGAAAAGCTCTTGGCTGTTACTCCTGGTTTTTTTTGTTGTTGTGGATTTTATTTTATAAAAATATTTTTGTAATCCAAAAAGAAAAATGTTTGGCATTTCTTTTGGTCTCACAATAACAAAAAGCTCTATTCAATCCAACAATAAACACTTTACCTATACAGTGTTGTTGCGGAGCATGACAAATATTAGTGTAAAACCAACATCAGGTACAAAAAATAGTTTCAATGGCATTTAAAACAACAACAAACAACATTAATTTGAACGACATTTTTTTTTGTTGATAAGATGAATAAATACCATGCAAAAGCTTCAAATGATGAAATATTTAAATTCATTGTACATAAACAATTTGTTTTTGAACTTCGTTTATTTACCACCGCACTGTAAATATTTAAAAAAGGTAAATCTCATTTCGGTTTAATATAAAGAAGACGTCGTGCTTGCAGGGTATAACTATTTGTATGGGCGAGCGAGTCGAACGAAATCCAGCTTTAAGTTTTCTGTGCAATTTATTTTCCAATGAACCGAAAGTTTTATGTTTTCTTTATGAGCGCTTTTTTGTGTGCTTCTAAATTAAAAATTACATATTTTATGTAATTTCGTTGGTATATTGGTATACGATCGATGTTCAGATTGAATTTTATATATGTGTATAGCAGCAGCAATATTGGTTCTATCGACTACGTATAAAACATAACCAGAAATGGTTTCTTGTTAACAGAGAGGTATCGGCATCGGGGAAAGGGGATGCAAACCGAACCAAAACTTAAAGTTAGTAAACTTTTGTAAAAAGTTTTCATTGTGTTTTACTACGGTTGTTTGTTTTATTTTCTGTATTTTTTTATTGGGTTAAATTTTATTTACTATTCACTTTAACGCTGGGTATATGGAGTCATAAAAATTGGTTTATTATAGTTTGGCATTTATTTTCCTTTTTGTCGTGTATTCCAATTTTACCGAGCTTAAAAGTTATGGTCTGTTCCGGGTATTGTTAATTTATTGGTGTTTAGAGCATATAAATGAAATGTAAACAACAGGGTTTTGTTAAACTGAACATACATAAAACGTATGAACCTGAAATATGCGCAAGTAACTATTTTCGTGATAGAAATTGCACCACCTTAGATTCAGGTTATAAAACGACTTCTTTGAAAATAAAATAAAAATTTTGTCGCAGGGCTGACTACTAATAATAATAATGGAGACCGCAGACTATGAGTTATGATCTA